>BCIJ01000004.1:12510-78777 GCA_001599935.1 Holtermannia corniformis | reverse complement strand
GCGCTCTCATCGCAGAATACGAGGTAGTCTGCAGGATATTCGCGCATCGTTTCGATGTACTCGGCGCGTACAACCTCGTTTCGCTCCATCGCAACTTTGGCAAGCTTCTTGTTGGTGTAACCCTCTTGCCGGAGTATACGGTATATCGTGGGGAGAGCTACGTTCCACCCGTTACTGTTGATGATCTGTAGGAGCTCGGATCCAAGGATTTCCGGCGAGCGATCGATGATGTCGAGTATACAATCGACAACTCCTCTTGGCAGCTTTCGAGCCGGACCGTTGTGCTTGGTTTTGGGCGAGAACGAACCACTGACAGTTTTCCTGGTACGAGCACRTAGCCACGACCTCTGGCTAATGTCCAGTGTCTTCAGATTATCAGTACGTCAACTCTGAGAGCACCACCGACGCGTCAAAGTCAAAACGCACTCTGAGATGAGGATTGYGATTCTCAGTGTCTGCACTGTCTAGAAAGCCCATCCGCTCGTACAAGACTTTGTCGATACGCTTGTAGACCATCCTGCTTGAGGTCTGTGTAGTTGGCCTGGGCTGTTGAGGCTGCCGTTGGTCGAAAACGGCGTCGTACACCCTCATGTCCTTGACGCGTATGGACGCGTCAGGTGCCGCAGCGGGCTAAATTATTGCATCCCCTCACTTTTCTTTTGTACACACGAAATCACCTGATCGGACAAGGTCCATGACTATTGCTGTATTGTACATGGGGTGAAATGCCCGTCTCTATATGCGCCTAATCAGTGTGTGATGTATCTTGGCCAAGTACGAGGCGCATACTGGCGATGGAGCTAAGCATATGCGCAGCAGAAAGATCAAGGGTTGCATCGCGAGCGTCTCAAGGCCCGCGGCCGAAGGGTATAAATCGAAAGACAGGACAAAGCTAGGTATTTCAACAGCGACGCTACAATTGCGGTACAGGTACGACGAAAGCGTGGGTCAGAAATCCAATCCACTCTTCTCCTCGAATGGCGACTGCAGCCCTCCGGCTGGCACAGCTTTCTTGTTCTCGGTCATCTTGAAGCCCGAGCCTAGACGGCGCATCTTGCGTTTCGGCGTGATCGGGCGCTCGTCGTCGCCCCCGCCCATGGCCGGTAGGGTTACTGATATCGGCGCGAGGAGTTCAGGCAGGGGCTTGCACAGTTCGGCCGGGTTGTCGACTGACGGCTGGTTGGGTGCGAGAAACGCCTTTGTGAGCAGGTGCGGCTCGTGCGACGAGTGCGATGGGAACAGGGAGGATTGAGAGCGGGTCAGACGCTTGGTTGGCGTCACGGCTTGTGGTGGAGGGACATCGACGGCCATTGGGGACGCTTCTGGCTCGTCGTTTCCGTCTTCACTCGCGAGGTCGGAAGCTGTGAAGCTACGACCGCGTTGGAGCAGACTCGATCGCCGGGTGTAGGCTGGCCGTGCGGCGCGTGGCCGACGAGGTGAGGCCGACTTGGGTGCTGGTACTGGCGATGAAGGGGTGACGGTCATGACGGGTAGGGGTGAGGTGACACTCGCGGGGGTAGTGACGAGGGGTGGGCCTGAAACTGTCAGCTGGATTGACATGTACAAGTCGACTGACCTAGTAGGACTGGCGGCGGCTCAAAGCTGAGTGGCTCATGCTTTGCAGTGTTTTGCAACGACGTCGACAACCTATCCATCAGTCACTGTCTGGCAGCTTCGCAACCCACCGTTGGGCTCGACCGGTGCTCTCCGCATCACTCTCGCTCGCGTCGTCGAGAAAGTCCATACTGCCGATCCGCTTGATCGACGGCCTGATCCACTTTGACGCGTCTCCCGGCGCCAACGTGAGGCCCTTTGATTCCTTTAAAGCGAGCTCGAACAGTTTGGCCCGCGTCGCCTCCCATGAATGCGGCCATGCCGTCTTTGGCTTGCGGCTGGACGGCGAGGCAGAGAGTGAGATGGAGGTCACTTGGATCGTGAGCTCATCGAGAGCTTGGGGCGGTGGCAGCGTGTTGGGCGGGTAGGGTGTTGACAGTGGCCGAAGGGGGTTGTGGAGCATCTGTGCGCGGTCAGCACGGCTGCCTGCTACACACAGTCGGAACCCACGCTCTGGAGCACGCCGAGCTGTTCAGGATCCCACTTGTCGCCATCATCGTCCAGCGCCTCGTAGCTCGCTAAAGACTCCAAGTCATCATCATCCCGTGCTCGTTTGCAGCCGATCTCGGGGCCGAGCATGCCATCCTTCAAGATGTCAGTCGCGTCCATCGTGTTTCGTACAAGGCGTACCGTCTCGCCCATTGGCGTGTGCGGCAGAGGTGTACAAGGCGTCGAGTCTTCCGATCTCGGCCTGTGCGTCTGTGATCAGTCTGCGATCTGCACACCGTCGCTTGAATCGGGCTTACTGGAACCCGTACGACCGCTGGGGGAGGTTGATGTGAAAGACTGGGCGGTGCTTGATGGATCTCATGGCTGTTGATGTGGTCGAACAAATGAACGTTGTCGTGGTACAGGGTCCGAGTGGCAGTGATGCGCCCAGTCCAGCTGGTCTCTCGTTTTACACCAGTGCAAAGGTCGACGTTGCTCTGCCGATCTCTATCAACACAGGGCAGTCCGTCTCGGGAGAACCAAAGAATGGGGTCCAGGGCAGCTGTCGAGATCTTACAGGGTGAACAAACGTCGGTGGCGTGTTCTCTCGACGCGTCGGCAACGCGTGCATGCAGGCCACCGGCACTCTGTGCGCGAGCCTCAAACTATATAGAAGTGGGTAATGTACGATGCGAGGCCTAAAGCCCGACCGTCGTACTCTGTGGCTTGGACCGGTCAGAGCCCAGGTGCGGTGCCGTGGCCGAGACTGACCTGGTACGTATTCCGCGCAAGCCGGCTTGCGGTCGAACCGGTTCCGACGTGCGCCTTGCTCGCCGACGCAGTCAGGCTCGAGTGGGGTTGACGGGTGCCGAGAGCAGTCGGTGGCGAGATGACGAGCTTGCGCTCGCGACTGCTGCTCGTGCTCGGCGCAGGGCTCGGTGCGACCTGCTGGCGACGGCGACCAGCAAGGATCCAAGGATGGCGCAGAGCCGCCTGCGGCTTGAGTCGCCGCTCCGGGTCCCACAGCAAGCACTTTGCAATGAAATCGATAAACAGCTCGTCGTCGCACTTGAGCACTTGGGCAAGCGTCTTGGTGCCCGGCCGCCGCCGCTTGCCCTTGGCGTTGACAAACGGTCGAGGTGCGCCCGTGGCGTCTGCCCGGTCAGCCGTGCGGTCGTTCGGATTATGGTCTCACCAAAAAACTGCTTCTTTCGCGTCGCCCGATCAAGCAGATAGCGGTCCGGCAAGCCCACGACCTCCATGATGCAAGCGAGCTGCTCGTTTTCGTTTTCACCCGGAAAGATTGGGAAGCCAGTGTAGAGCTCGGCCAAGATGCACCTGCCGCTCAGCGCCTTCCTCGCGGCCGGTCCGAACTCACCCTAAACTCCACATGTCAATAGCCATGTGATAGTTCATACCCAGAATGACCTCTGGGCTGCGATAGAAGCGCGACTGAATATACGTGTAGACTAACACGTCAGCAATAGCTCTAGTCATATCGCGAGACCGACCCTTTTCCGTCTCAAGACAACTGCTGCCGAAATCAATGACCTTGATCCCGCTCTTTGCCGGGTGACGCAGTAGGATGTTTTCAGGTTTGAGATCGCAGTGGACGATCCGGTGCGAGCGCATGAGCTGCAGAGACGCGAGCATCTGCGTCGTAAAGCGGCGGATGAGTACAGTGGTGAACCCAGCAAAGCTGTTGGCCTTGATGAGCTCGTACAAGTTGATGCTCAAGAGCTCGGTAACGATGCAGAGGTGGCCGCGAAAGTAAAAGTTTTCCGTCATTCGGATCAGGTAGTGCTTGTCCTCGGGATCCTGCGGCCGTCAGCCTTGTTGGTGCCGGGCGACCACTCACCCATTCAACGAGCTGCTTGAGGATCTTGACCTCTACCAGCGCCTGGTGGTGGAAGCGCTTCTTGTTGCGGATAATCTTGACGGCAACCGACTCGCCCGTCTTGTGATCCCGGCACTGGATCACCTGGCCAAACGAGCCCTTGCCGAGAACGCCAATGACCTCGTAGCGGTACGCAAGGTGATCATGCTCAACAATGAGGTAATCGCCTCGATCGTCGTCGTACCCAAAGTTGTTCTGGGGTGCGCCTGGCCGCGCCGCATTCTTGCCACTGCTGGCGCCGCAATAGAAGATTTCAGAATAGTCGAGCACCTCTTTACGCTCATAGTCGGACAGGCTGGCGAAATGCTGCTGGATGAAACCTGGGCCATCAGCTGATACCCAGTCTATTGAAAGGTACTCACTTCGCGGCGACGTCGCTTCGGCCGGCGCGATCGGCTCTGGAAAGTCGAGCAAGTCGGACAGGTCATCGGGTTTACTGCTACTCGACTTGCGCGCCTTGCGTCTCTTGACATAGGCCGCCATCTCGTTATCACCTAGCGTCTCCTCGTCCTCGAAAGGACTCGACGACGGCGAGCGCGAGATCAGCGACTGGCGTAGACTGGTCGGAGTCCCGAACATGGGTGAAGACGTCGAGGTCGTCATCCGGCCAGTGCTAGGGATCGACAGCTTTGTATGGAGCGAGCGCGACGGCTTGATCGGCGACGCGTCGCCGTTGGCGAGTGTTGAAGCCGAAGACCGGCGCGAGGCAGGGACTGAACCCTCGCGCGAGACCTTTTTCGCAGACGATGACGCCGTCATGGCGGTTGCCGAGCTGGGCGGGACAGGCAGCGCACGACGCGACGGCGGTGCGACCGGCTGGGTTGAGCGCGGGGTGACGGTGCCGTTATAGTATTGACCGTCTTCCCGAGGCGGCGTCTGGACCGGTCGAACCCGAGCGGTAGTCTGCGACGTCGACGGGCCAGCGACAACGCCAAACTCATTCACACCTTCTGTCGCTGCAGGCGCTCGAGGCTGCATCGTGGCACTGCGCTGAGCGTGCGCAGGGACAGCCGGCGGCAGCATACTGCCCTGGGTCGCAGGTGACGGCGCGATTGTCCGACTGGCAATCCTCGGAATCTTTGTCGGTGTCGTCGATGGCAGTCCACGAAACGAGTCAGAGGGTCGGATAGGAGCCGTAGTAGGCGGTTTACTCGGTGAAGCCGCTATCGACGGTAGTCTGCTCCCATCCATGTGCGGCATTGAAGCGCCGTCCGTGGCCATGGAGATGGACGCTCGTAGTCGAGTACTAGCGGCCGTTTCTACCGGCATCGCCACATGCGAATCGGCGGTACTAGACAGCGTCTGCTCATGTCAGCTCTGTCCATGGCCTACGCACAGCCGCGACGCACCTTGCCCCTCCTCCGGCCCGTCCAACCCATACTACTCTTGCGCGAGTCCTCGAGCGCCGGCGGCTGCTCGACCTGAGCCGACAAATTGCGCTTGGATCCACTTCCCTTCAACATCGAGGGGATCCCGATGCCCAAAACACTCTTGCGCTGCGACGGCGGGATGATCTCGCCCGTAGCCGGTGATCCAGCCGACGTCGGCGCCGCCAGTTTGCTAGCTGTCAAAGACGAAGACGAGCGTCGGAAGAATGGGATCGAGGACGGAGTGAGGCGCTTGTTCCCGCTTGTTGGTTTCGCCGTCGCCGTCGCCGTCGCCGGGGCCGGCGCTAGCGTTGTGCTCGTGCTCGAACTCGTATCAGTCCTACTAGGCCCCGGCCTGTCCCTCGCCGACGCAGACTGAGCATCCGCGTGGTCGACATATGTCCACGGCGTCTGCGGACTAGCTTGGCGCTGTTCAAAGCTCTGACCAGGCGGTCCCGCCGGCGGCGATGAGAGCGGGGACGAGCTAGGGTTAGAATTGGAGTTGAAGTTGAGGTTGAGTGCGGACGAAAACGACCATTTCTTACTCATCGAGCGCTTGGACGTTTCGCTCGCTTGACTGATCGAGAGCGGCGGTGACGCGAGCGGTGCGTCGAGATCCTGGCCGCGCTCGCGCTCACGCTCACGCTCAACGACATCTTTATGCTTGAGCGCCTGAAAGTCTTTCGGGAGCGGCGGTACGGGCGGTCTCTGATCGCCCGTCGTGATCGTTCCCGTCAAGTCACTGACGATCGACGAGACGTCTGAGCCAGCACTCGTCCTGCGCGCGCCTTTACCGCCCGAAGCTGAAGCGCGTGAAGACGTCGGGGTCGTGACGACGGTACTGTGCGATGTGGTGGCACTAGCCGACGACGAGCTCGCGCGCTTCGACTCGTGAGCGCCCGCGCCAGCGTCAAGACTCGTCTGACTCGCACGCTTCCCAGCCGCCTTTGGTTTCTCATGCGAGCCGAGCGCCGCACTCGCTGAATTCCGCATCTTGGCAGGCGGCGTGGCCGCTCGACCTTTGGGCTTTGTCGCGCCCGTGCGCGCACCGAGGCCATCGAGCTTGCGGAGCGCTTCGGCCGTTTCGGAATTGTAGTTTTGCTGCTTGAGGTACGAGCCCGACGCGGCGGGGCGTAGAGTCTGGTTTGACGATGGCGTGGTTTTACTGGCTGGTGACGCGCCCGGCCCTGGACCGGGTACCGGTACCGTCGCCGTTGTGACGGGCCCAGCTCCGGGCGGCAAAGGGTGCGGAAACGGGTATCCCTGCGACTGCGCTGGCGCCGGTGAAGCCGTTACAGCTGCAAAATTCCCAACGGAGCCACTACCCCTCAAAAACTGATTGATGCTAGCGCTCGACGGCGACGGCGGCAGATGAGAGAAATCCTTGGATGCGAAATGACGCAGGATGTCGTGGTGCGGGCTGGATGGCGGTGTCTTGCGCGATGGCGGGCCGAGGTCGGTGCGTGAGAGCTTGTGCGAGAGTTTGGCGCTGTCGGCAGAGTTTGGTGGGGATTGCTTGGTGCTGGTGCGCGAGGAGCGACGGGTTGGGATCTCGGGCGGGACGTAGACTACGTGTTCGTCTGTCTCTGCGGTGCGTAGCGGCGGAGGCTGTTTCGGTGGCGACGTCGTGGGTGCGGGCGCTGAAGCGCGATGAAGATGCCTTGGTGATTTCGACGGGACGCGCGGTACGTCGTGCGCCGTCTTGGGCGGGCTATCCTTGACGTTCATCGAGGCCAAAGCTTCCTCCATGCCGGCGACAAAGTCAAACTCGCCCAACGAGCCGAGAGATCCCAACGAGGGTAGTTTCTCGGTCCGAGGTGACGCTGTCGCTGGTGCCGAGGCTGCGCCGGCAACGGTCACGCCTTTTCCTTGCGTTTGCGCTTGGGATATCTTGGGTGAGCTCGTAGTCGCGATTGCAGTGCTCGATACGGAGCGCGCGAGGTCCGAAGCGGTCGACGAGGACAGCCCTCTGTGATCGTCGCGATCTCGGATCCCCAAGCCGACATTGACGCTTGCGCTTGTGCTCATCCCGACGCCAGGC
This sequence comes from Holtermannia corniformis, assembly GCA_001599935.1. Classification (NCBI taxonomy): domain Eukaryota; kingdom Fungi; phylum Basidiomycota; class Tremellomycetes; order Holtermanniales; genus Holtermannia; species Holtermannia corniformis. The sequence goes on along the minus strand of BCIJ01000004.1, from coordinate 71,429 downwards.
CCCGGCCCGAGATACGCCGAATGCGATGGCATGGACGGGGTGCGCATATGCCGGTGGTTTGTCGTCGTTGTCCATCTGGGCGTGGCGAGCTCGCCGACGCCGATGAGGCCGTTGCGGTCAAACTGGGTCGGGTCGGGTGGGTCGGGCGTTTGAGGGACTGGGAGCGGTTGGGCGGGTGCTGGTGTAGGCGTTGAAAGGGGGTGCGAGGAGGTGTAGTACGAGGGCGAGGCCGCTAGGTAGTAGCTATCGAGTCTAGTCGGTCAGTACGGATGACTGGGACGGTGGTGGCTTACGAGACGCGAGCGTCGGCGCCGTCACTGCTGTTGGCTATACTGAGCCGTTCGGGTGGTGGTGGCTCGCACGCCGGGGGTTGGAGCCTCTCGTCGTCGGTACGATGCCGTGGTGATGCAGGGTATCCACTGCCATCCTGCGTCGTCCTCGGGACCTGATAGCCTATCAGCGTCATCCTCGGATCGCGGGTACCCAAGACTGACCGCAGCCGAGTAGACGCGCCTGGCCTCGGTCTCGTGCGCACTGTGCACACTGCCGCTCGGTCTCCGGGGACTGTCGAGTTCGAGAGCGGGTGGTGGTCTGCGCCGACTGGGACTCTGCATCAGCCCGTGCGGCGTGTGGGCCGAGAGTGCGCCTGCGCCTGGGCTCGCGGTGGCCGGTGAGACAGGGAAGGGATCCACGGGAGCTTTGTTGCGTGGTATCAGTGGTGAGCTCGGCTGGGTGAGCTCGGTTGATCGTGGCGTCGGTCGTGAGCGTGATGGCGATGCAGAGGTTGATGGTGATGACGAGGAAGAGAGAGCGTAGGGGTTCATGCTGGCGCGAGTGAGCGCTTGCACACTGTCGTTGAACCCACAACGGCACTCACGTTGCGGCTGGGCTACGGTTGGGCCATCGAGTGGTGGGCTGCGGTCAGTCATGCACGCTGGCCCGTGCGGTCGGTCGTTTTCAGGATGCGCACAGGGACGCTCGTTTGGTTTTTTCGTTCGTGGATCGTTTCAGGGTGTCATGAGCGCGTGTGTCGTGTCTTGATCTGTGCGTGCCGGGAGTGATGCCCACTCTGGTTGGGATCGAGTGCACCGTCGAGGATGCAGTTCAGCACTGGGTACATGTCGTACCGCGTCGTACTAACCCCTCACTGGGGCATGCCACGTGGTATGGTATCGCCGGTAACGCCGAGAGTGGCAAACCCCTGCGCCAATCCGCCACACTCGCAAAGTAAATCAGTCGCGTGCGAGTCCCACCCCCGGTTAACAACAGCAACAACAAGCACTGTAGCACCACGACGGACAGACAATCTACTGGGCACTGCTAGCAACTGCACTCGCTCACCATGGCACACGCCCATCTCTCGCCACCAGCGTCCACCTCGTCCCACACCGCAAGCTCCGACTCGGGTTCAGACTCGGACACGGCGCCCGTCTTCTTTGGTCGCGAGAAATCAGCTCACGAGCTACGGGTGCTCGCTCGGTTCCAGGCGGGTGCGGGTGAACCAGCAGCGGCACGGCCGAGGGTGCTCAAGCGCGATTCGAGAGAGTTTCACCGGCGCAAGACTCTGGTACTGCACCGCTCTCCCGACGACGAGACAGAGGGAAGACGGTGGCAGGGCGGTTTCGTGCCAGTCGACCAGGGACAGGTCATCCAGCTCGATGTCGCTGATGCGAGCGGGAGCGACACCGGGAGTGGAAACGAGACCGAGGCCAGCGGTACGTCCTTTCACAGTCGCCCACCCCAAGCTAACACCAGCACCGTGCAGAACCTCGACATAACCCCACGTATCCCTTTACATTCCATCTCTCACCCTACCGCCACCGCCACCGCCGCTCCTCTTCATCCACATCCAGATCCACAACGTCATCGCCTCCGACCCCACTGCTCGCCCAAGCGTCACCCACCACGGTCATGACAACGCAGGATCACTGCGATCTGACGTTTGATTTCGAGCGCTTCGTGTTGGACCTTGCGGCGGGTGTAGACGAGAACGAGGTTGAACAAGCCGTGGCTGTAGGTACGTCTACGTTCACGAGCAACCGCTAGGTCGCGCTTATCTCGATCCTGTAGACGGTTTCGACACGGCACGGCCTGGGGTCGAGATCAAAGACAAGACCTCATCTCACACCCGAGGCCACGACCAAGTTCAAACGTCGGAGCTACAGAGTCAAGACTGTGCCGCATACAGCTCGGACGTTGTGGAGCCCGTCACCGCGCTCGTCGACCCTACAGATGATACGACCCAGAGTTGTATGTTTGATACTCGGCATCGGGCTTGGCGATTGCTGACACGGCACGTAGCGCTTGATGCTGACGATGAGAGCGAATTCGAGGGCGTCGAGGAGCTGCAGCGAGATTGTGTCGACGCTGTGGTTTCGGATGTTGAACTCGCACCGGCGGGGGTGGGATCCGCAAGCGCAGATTTTCACGGGGCGCAAGAGATGCAAGCGCGACGCGAACACGTCAACGCCAAAGCTGGTCCATCTGCGTCTGCTGGACCTGTCCAACCTCGATCAATCAGCCGCGCTCTCTCGCCGCAAACCCAAGCCGGGCCTTCCACGTCTTCCGGCCCAGCTCAACCCCGACGCATCGACACGACCCTCTCACCGCAAGCCCAGCTCGAGCGTCTAGCCGCCAACGACAACGTCGACCTCGCCGACATTGCCGCCGCCGTAGCCAGCATCACCATGAGTTTCAATCTCGTCCCACACCGCGCCGATTCCCCCGATGACCTCGACTCTCCGCTCCCCGTCGCGCGCGCAGGACCAGTCATCATCCCCGCAATCTTGAACCGGCTCGGGACCCACTCGTCTCCGTATCGCGAGATGCCGCCTTCACCGACGCAGCCAGCTGCACTGCCACTCGGCGACTTCACACCCTCGCCCGTCACGACCGCGATCAAGCTACGATCAATCGAGAGCCCGAATGAGCTGCTGGCATCACCGACTGTTCAAGCGCTCGCGACGCGCACGCCACTCGGCCCCGGCGCTTTCCAACCGGCGTACGCGCCACTGCCCAAGAGCAAGATCTTGAAATCGTCCGTCGTGGGACAGCTCGCGACCCCGGCTCAGCGCAAGGCCGATAAACGGTCGGAACATCGCGAGAGGGCGATCCGCGGTCAATTAACAGCGGCCGTCGCTGCCCATCGCGTGCCCGGATCGGCTAGCGCGCTCGTGGATTCGCAGCGATCGACACTGGCTTTGTCGACCCAACGACCTGCAGCTCCAACCGCTCAAGATGTCTTCCATCCTCGACCTGAACTCATGGCGACTCCCAAAACCAAGACGGCGTTCAGACCGGCCGGTCTGCCACCGCCCGTGCCATCATCTCTCCCTCGCCCGATCCGCCCGATCCCAGGTTCGGTATCGCGCCCTCAACCGCCTGCATCAGTCTCGCGGCCTGTTCTCGGTCAGAGACAGATCCCAAATGTGTCAGTCGGCGCGCCTACTCGACCCGCAGCGAGCACTAGCAAGCTTGCACGTCCGGTATCGCACCTACCCAAACCCGTCGCGGCTGCGCCATCGGTCAAGAACGTTCCCGTGGTTGCCCTTCAGCCATCCAGGAGTTTGGTTGGCATTGGCGGCCTCGGCGCGCCAAGTCGGATGGTCGGGTCACGGCCCGTGCAGGGGATGCGCACAGTCATGCCGTCCCCTGCTAGGCGGGCGCTCATGGCGCCCCGGGAACCGGTCTTTGCGGCGTATCGACCGGCTAATGCGTTCGTGTTCACTGTGAGTTTGCTGTGTCGTCGATGGGCCGAGGCTGACGAGATAGGCATCGCATGTTGAAACGGTACCAGAGGTTGTGCCTGCGGCGTATCAAAGCCAGGCTTCACCGGCCAGTAGCGATACCATCGCCACGATGCCAGAGTTGAATGTAGCCAGCGCATCAGTCCAAGGTCCAATGCGCGGCTCGAGCGAGGACGCTTCATTGGCCGTTGCTGCTTCTTCGAGCTCTGGATCACCACCACCACCGTACGACGCGTCGAAAGCGGAACCAGCGCTTGCGCCGCAACCACTCAAACGCGACACCAAGTCCAAACTGCCCGTCAAACAGGCCGAGCGACCGACTCGAGCCGCACGCGCAGCCTCGCAAGCTGCCAAAGCGAGCCTCGCGCCGTCTCCCAGACCCCGACGACCCGTCGCACCGCCCGTGCCCTCTGTCGTACCCAACATGTCTGAGAAAGAGCTCAAGGCCAAGACGAATGCCAACACTGCGCGCAACGAGGTCTACTTGTGCGCAATCAACCGGATCATTGTTCGGAAAGAGGGGCCTAGACCGCCGAGCCCGACGTCCAAGATCCGAACGGTGGCCGAGCGGGATGGTGAGGAGAAAAAGGGCGGGCGCCATGCTAGAGCCAAGCGGCGGCGAGAGTCGGATGAGAGCGCCGAGGCGGACGGTGATGACGTGGACGAGGTGACGGTGCGGACGACACATGTGCGAGGACCAGGCGAGGCGGAAGACTATGTGACGCCAGCGCGACCGCACAAGAAAGCAAAGATGTCGCCGGATGTTGAGGCTTGTTCGTCGGGCGCTTCGTCGCCTGCGAGTGATCGAGCTGGAGCAGGACGGAAGAACAAGTACGTGACGTGGGACAAGGGTCTTGTCGTGATTCGAGGCTCGCGCGCTTCGTCTCGAGCGAGCGAGTGCGCACAGCTGAAAAGCTGCTTGAGTATCCGGGTGAGTGTGCTCTGTACCCACAGTCTGGCTGATAGCCGTAGCCGTCCCTCGATCAGCACGGCAACCTCGTCAGCCTGGACCGCCCGCTAGCACTCAAGCGGACGCGGATCGACGTTCAGGCCGTCTACTACGACGGCGAGGAGCCCAAACCCGTCTCGTCCTCGGCTACGTCAAAGACGAAGAAGAAAGGCAAGAAGTAGCGGATCTGCTTGATCGATACATCAATGCTATAATGCTTTGCTATCGCGGCCGCTTGGGTCTTTGTCCAGCTTGAGCGCGTCGTTCAGTAGGGCGCTCAGATCTGGAGTGACGTCTGTATCCTCGCTGTCCTTGTCACTTTGCGGTTTGGGCTCGGCTTGTTGGACCGCAGCGGCGACAAGCTCAGCCTTGCCGCCCCATTGTCTCCGCAGCGCATCCCTGCCGTCCTCCATCACCTTGCGCAACTCATCCCGCCATCCCAACAGCTCTGCCAGCTTTTCACAAGCGTCATCCGCGTCACCCTGCCAGAACCGATCCCGCGCCTTGCCCGCCCTCGTACCACGGGCGTACATGAACGGACCAACAGCTTCCCGATTGATCAAGATCCGTGGTGTCGTTTTCGGGACGTGGTCGACCAAGCCTGCGAACGGGTGCACTTGGAGCGAAGTCCCGATCACGATCAACAGATCGCACGAGCCCAGGTCCTACGCGATCTCAGCTCGGTCTATGAGCCTAGTGGACGACAGTGACCTTTATCCGGTCAAAGAAGCGCTTGGGCAGGCCCTCGCCAAAGAAGACAATGTCGGGCTTGACGAGGCCGCCGCATGTACAGTTTACGACGGTGCCGTTGCGAACACCTTTCGCGAGTACGTATGCGGATGATGCGGGTTTGTGACACGTCAGGCAGTGCGAGGTCGCGAATGAGCCGTGGGCTTCGATGATGCGCTCGCGCGGGAGGGGCGTGAGGGACTCGAGTGTGTCGATGTTTTGCGTGTACACCGTAGAGAGGACCGAGTGGGTGTGCAGGAGTGAGAGAAAGTAGTGCGTGGGCGTTGGCTGGGTCCATACGTGTCAGCGCCAGGGTTAAGTGAGGTAAACGGACGTAGTGTTTGCCTTGAAGCACGAGGATTGAGCTGTGATCATCTATGCGACTGTGATCATAACCCACCTGGGTACAGCTCCTTTGCAAGCGTCCAAAATGGCTACACCAGTCAGTGCTGCTTACTGCCTTAGTACTAAGCACCTTTGGGTTCTTCTGGAAAAAGCTGATATCAAAGACGGCTTCAGGATACGGTAGCTTGAGCTTTTCCAAATTCGCATAAAGACCCGTGTCTGGCGACCGAAAGTCTGGGATCCCCGCTGAAGTCGAGATCCCGGCGCCAGCGAGTACGCAGATGCGCTTTGCTATAAAGGTTGAGCGGCTGATTACCTCGTTGGCAGGTCAGCCGAACCAACCTTTTCCGGCCTTGATTTGTGAGGCGATAAACTCTAGCGGAGAATTGGATTGACTTGACACTCTTGGCTTGGCCTCATTAGCTTGAGCTCAACTCGCGGCTGAGGGAGGATTGGCCGACCTTTGACGACTCTTGACTGGATCGAGACGCGTGTGAGGTACCTTGCTCGCTCTGACTTGGCATCTCCACGCCCTCTTCTCGTCCCATGTTGCTGCCTGATTCGCAGCTTGCATAGTAACAACTGGGTGGCGAGGCCGTCGGAGAAACCGGATCTCCGAATCTCCATCGCGGAGTCCGACACCCGACACCGGAGTCCGACATTCCCGATCGCATGTTGCTTCCGACGAGCTCGGACTCAGTTGAGAGAGAACATTGTTACAACCTCACAGTGTCGAGCGGCACCACAAGCAGCGTCGGATCGCAGTGCAAGCGTCTTGAAACGGCGTCAATCAAGCCTGTCACACGCGTCGACGTGGCATCATGGCGACATCCGCGAGGGTGTCAGTGTAGCGACGCTGGGCGAGTGCGGCCGCTGACGTCTTCGTAGCTCGCTGAGAGCCCCTCCGCACTTGCCATTTGTACAAGGTCGGCTCCGCGCTACATTGCCATCGTTATAGAACTGACATGCGCAGGCTACCCTGGCATCCCCGAAGATGGTCGTGGGAGAAGACAGCCGGCAGTCCATGGGGCGAGTTGCCGACCCTGCAATTTGGGATAGCTCTGATGAACACGCTAGACTGTCGAGGTCCGTGTCGGGAATGCACCAGTCAAGGCCAAGTGGGTCCGAGTCGAGCTCAGAAAGTACGAAGTGTTCCCGGGTTCGAGTGAGTGACGGCGGTACATCCATCAGCCTGCTCATAGCTCGCAGTTCATCAAGGGCAGACAGTCTGGACCCATATCGGTGACATCTGTACTCTGTGGAAAGCTTCGGAAGGAAAGGAGTGGGAGCTACTGCAGACGGTGTGTCGTCTCAAACCCGTCCTAACCAAGGCTGACTTTGTCTCTGCAGGCCGACTACAAGGTGACTCTCCTGATGTTCATGTTTCGACCATCCTGATCTGCGGACTAGTTCTTCTTACCCCTCCCGGACAACATCCCTCCTAGTCTCGAACTCCACAAGGGCGGCGGGATCCGATACGAGCTTGTCGCCGCCATCTGCTACCGTCAGAAAAGGTGACCATCTCACCATCTCTCTCTTGCACTTGCTAACTTGACAGCGGAATACTCAAGAAAGAGTCGGCCCCTATCATGAAGACGGTGGAACCAGTCCGAGTCATGAAGCATGAACTACACTCTGCATGGCCACTGTACCACATCCCGTGCGTTGACGTGCACCACGATTCTATGTCTGACAGTAACAGAGACACACGATCTACCGCTAAAGATGGTCTTTCCATGAGCGTACACCGACCTAACACTGCCTTCGGCCCTACCGATCGTCTCCTGCTATCCGCATCCATCACATCCGATAGACCAAATGCACTTCGGCTCCAAGGATTCCTAGCTCAAATGTTCGAAGTCATCACCTTTCACATCCCACCCGTCAAGAGATCCAAAGCATCCACGCAAACACGCACACGCGTCGTCGCCGAAGTCCGAGTCCCCGTCAATGAGATGCTGAGCGCGGGGCAAGAAAAAGTCCGCCGTATGGCATTGGAGATCCCGACGGAGAATCTGCTGGTCACGACCAACAATGCCAAGACGTGCGAGGTGCAGTACGAGATGACGGTGACGGCTGTGTTGGAGGGTGCCGAGGTCAAGCTGGAGCGCTTGCGGTATATTGCTGGGGTATTGCCACGAGCACATGCTCAACAGGCTGTACGGTGAGTGACACGCGTCGATGCTGGCCGCGCTGAGTCTCGTTAGTGACATTGGCCACTTTGGCGCTCTTTGCCCGAACATTGCCGCTCCGCCGCTCCAGACCACCCCAAGCAACTCATCACACGGGCAAGCTCCATACCAAGCGCAAGCCTCACCGCCGATACAGCAGCAACAATGGCAACAGCCGAACGGGAACCGTCCACCAGTGCAGCAACCACAAGCACGGCCACCCGTTGCTCCTTTCCCCGCTCAAGGACGTCGACCTTCTTCATCCGGCTCTACGACGACAACTACCCAGACACACCGCCCCAGCACCGATTTCTCACCGACCATGACGGACAGGCCGTACGCTTCAATGGGTCCACCACCGGGCGTACAATACCAGCCAGGCATGTTGACGTCGCGCTCGACCCCACAGAGTTCGACACCGGTGCGCGATGATGACCCAAGACGATACTCGTCCCAGACGTTTGCGACCTTTGGAGGTCGACCACCAACAACCCAGCCGATCGAGGATGAAGTGGATTTGGGCGATCACGAGGTATGCCGGATCGGTCAGGTCTTCGGACAAGCTCATTTGTCACAGAGTCTCGTGTCCAACTCTTCACGCCCGCGCTTCTCGATCACCAATGCCGACCCTAAACTCAGAGCATCTCGGCCCGCATCAATCAACAGCACCGGACCATCGGCCACTTCGAGCCCGCAGCCTCAAGCGAGACCGTGGGAGTCGGCTGCGGACGAAAAGGCGCGACTGTTTGCCGAGGCGCGCGCACGCGCCGCTCAGACTCAGCAAGAGGGCGGCGCGTCGCTGACGCAGATTGGTCTTGACGCCGACATCCCGACAGACCCTCCTGAATACGCACCCAAAGCGACTTTCCCTATCCCTCGACCTACATCTATCAGCCCGCCAGCGTCGCCGGCCGGCCGGACGGTCGACCCTGCTCCTTCTCTCCCGAAAGTGTTTGTGTCCGCCGCGGACGAGAAGGAGCGCCAGCGCCAGGCCTATGAGCAGGCCCAACGCCGCGTCGTCTCGGCTGGCCGCTTGTCGTCGCTGGCATCGGTTGGCGAGGGCGAAGAGTCATCGCCGATGCGCGCCTCGACGAGTGCACCCACTTCACACACAAACGGCTTGACCGCGAGCGGGTCAGGTTCTACCGTCTCGAGACAACCAGCACCAGAAAGCCCAATACCGTACGACGCTCTTTACCCTACTGCTGGCTCATCCTCAACCGCCGCTTCACCGGCTCCCATCCTGTCGGCTGCGGATGAGAAGGAGCAGATGAGACTCTACCATGAAGCAAGAGACAAAGTCGATCAGGCCGTCGGTGTTGGCTCTCCATCCCGACCAGAGCAGCAAGCTGGCTCATCCAGAACGCCTCAGGGCAGTGCCTCGACCGACACCGGCTCGCCATTCAGAGGCAATCAGGCATACATGTCGGCCGAGGAGGAAAAGGAGCAGATGCGGCGGCGATACGAGGATGCGACGCAGGCTGTGGCAAAGACGCACAGTCGGGGTCCCAGTCTTGCCAGTCCTGACTTGCATTCGTCGGCGCCTAATTCCCCTCCGATGGCATCGCCCAGCCTGCCCTGGCAATCGACAGGCGCTCCTCAAGCCTATCTGTCAGCTGCTGAAGAGAAGGATCTGATGCGCCGCCGTTTCGAGGAAGCCACCAACGCTGTGCAACGCAATCGGCAGAGCATGAGTCCGCCTCCAAGCCCACAGCCTGCGCAATCTAGCAGTGGACCGCGCGTGTTGCAGACATACCCGTCGGCCGCTGAGGAGAAGGAGCTCGCGCGGCGTCGCTATGAAGAGGCCACGAACGCTGTCAAAGCCCACCAGACGGGTAGTACGCCCAACAGTCCCCACGGCGACTCGTCACAGCTACCGAGCAGTGGCCTACTGTTCATGTCTGCCGAGCAGGAGAAAGACCTGATGCGTCGCCGATACGAGGAGGCGACAACCGCCGTCAACCGCAATGCGGGTTCAAGCGGATACCGGCGAAGCTTGAGCCCAGATAACACGCCATACACGTCTCGACCGGCAACACCAGTGTCATCGCGGCCAACCTCTCCGGCGCTACAGTACTCCTGTGACCCTGCTATCCGCGCGGGCAAAGCCAAAGCGATACGACCAATGTCTGTCCCGGCCAATGCACCTCCGCCTCCACTGCCTGCAAAGCCGCCGGCAGACTACATCACCCTGTTGTCGCCCGTGGACCAAGTTGATGGTGCAGCCCCGCCGTGGGCCTCGATCGGTCCCCTTGGCATCCAGCGTGCTTTCTCGCCGTTTCAAGTTGATATGCCCGGGGGAACGAGTCTGAGTGCAGCCAGCCAGCAGATTCACAAAGCTGGCAATTCGGCGGATCGTTGAGGCAGACGTGATGCATTTCTGCCAAAATTGAATGTACGCATCTCTAGTCCACAGTACTCTGCACAAAGTCGTCGGGCATTAGACGACTGAACTTCAGTCCGCGGCGCTTCATCCGCGCATCGGCGTGCGTTTCAGGCAAGGTGTACTGCGGCCATCTAGTTGATGTCATTACCAGTGGTGGCAGTTGCACAACTGTCGTCAAATCGGTATCCCCTGCCACGTAGCGCGACCCATTCTTCGGCATGCTGGATGAATACAACATGAACAAGACCTGCGTCAGGGTGCAGCTCGGTCATGGCCGGAAACATAGGCCTGGATCGTGGTTGCCCCGGGCTTGGCGACAACGTGGTTGTCATCAGCATCTTCGAGGATGTAGGGCATCCGCTTACATCCCAATACCAAACTTCATGTTGTGACTTGGCTCTGCGCCGGAGGGTCATACTCACTGGAGCAGTTCCAAGATCAAAGCGTAGCACGAGGAACTGAAACGACTTGGCATCGTGCATGGCTCTATCCATTTTACTGACGGCTGACGATACTTCTTCATCAACTTTGCGCGAGCATCGTTGCAAGGCCGCTCAACCAGCTCGACTTTCAGAGCTTAGGAAAGCTTGATCATGACATTGTTAGTAGCTCACACACTCCGTACCTGACCTTGTGCGCCGACTAGGGGTACAACTCCGATGCTCAATGTACAGCCGTACATCGTCTTGCGCATGACAGTGCTAACAATCCTGGATGTCGGATGTCCATACGACGTGTCAGGGGAACCGTTCGATCGTCAGCACATGATACCATGGAAGCCTCTGTCTATGTTGATCTGATGGCCATGCGTGGACCTGGGCGCGAGTCACTGAGCAGTATGTATACGGTGTGCGCCGCAGAAGAGTAGTTGCGCAGGATGCATCACGGGTGTGGCTTCGTATGTGTTCCAACAGCACCCGCCAGACTCATCGGGCGCAATCCGGTCTTCTTCTCCTCGCGCGGTGGTCTCTGCAACGACGCAACACGATTGCCAAAGAAGCTCCCAATGCCCGAACCGATGCCACCCAGTGTGGCACGAATGTCCACGGCTGGAGTTGCCGATACGGTGGGCACGTTCGGCGATGACGATGGTTCGACTGCCCGTGCTTGACGATCTCGTTCAGCGGCAGCTTCGCGCTCGCGTAGCCGAGAAGAGACCTCGCTGCGGACGCCGTCAAACGCTTTAAAGAGGCTGGTCGAGCCCGTGGTGAAGGCCGTGGTGAGCGCTTCTCGAGCAGGCGCGAGTTGTTCGTCGATGCGGAGGTCGTGAAGGCCCTCTGCCATACGTCAGCGCTGGTTTGTCGTCCCGATCAAACCACTGACCGGCCACTCGCAATCCAATGTCCGACACGGCATTGACGCGACCTTCACATGGATGTCTGATGAGATCAGCAATGATGATGGACACTTCAACTTGGCGTACCGTGGTTCACAGATGTCGAACAGCGCATCGTCGGTCGTTGTGTTCCACTGCTCGTACGCAGGTGTTTGACGAAAGGCCACCAACCAAGGCTCTGAGAAGGGCTGCAGGAAATTGCCGTCCAAGCCTGACTACATCAGCCACAGTCAAGACCGTCGGTCAAAGCAATTCACCCATGCCAGCCAACGCAACGTCGCTGGACTTGCTCCTGTTGACAAAGTCGGCAAACTTAAGTGCCGACAGAAACGCGCAGATGTATTCTTCGAAGCGCGCCCGCAAGTCGTCGTCACTGCCCCGGAACCTAGCTGCCATCAGCGATCGATCACGCAGATGGTGCAAACGGACGCCATGCCGGGTCTCAAAGGATCAGTCTGCTGGTCCGTTAGCCAAGCAGATCCCCATGACGATTTCCAGGCGCACCGGGTTCCAGCTTTCCTCCACCGTCTTCACAACATCATCCATCCACTTGCGGTCGGCCGGTGTGAGCGCGACCAGGCGCTCGAGCTTTGGATCACTGAAGTCGAAAGAAGTATGTTCGATCTGCCCATGGTCAGCCAGAACAGAAAAAGCGTCTGCCAGACTGACATTGACGAGTAGATCATACTTGCAGTCTCGCTGCTGGGTAACAATCTGGTTTGTCGTTCCGGCCAGCCACGACTTGGTCTTCAAGGTGTCAATCTGCTGTAGCGGTAGGTAGGGCTGGAAGAATGCGTCTTGACCGAAGACATGCAGGGCTGCGCTGGTGAGTTGCAGTACTGGAAGCTCATCTGGAGACTCACGCAACCCCATGTATCGCAACAAGCTAGATCGGTCACTTGTGCGAAGTGAGGTAGGCCGCTGCCTTTTGCGACGGAAGTCAAGATTAGGCGAGCCAGAGTCTTGAAGACTCGTCAAGAGACCTGGTGAAAGAAGGTTAGTTATCCGCACGACGGTTTGCACAGACGACTGACCTGGCATAAGCGAGATAAGTGAATACTGGTAGGTGCACAAGCGTTCCACGGGGTAGCCAAACAACAGGATCTGCACTGCATCAGCTAAAATAACAAGCGATGTATGAAAACGCACCCTCTTTTGCAAGACGAGCATCTTGAGCAGTGTCAAGGTCTTGTGTCGGAACTTGTGTACAAGATCTCGTAGACTCGTTCCTACGAGGCGTGAGCTTGCATATTCGGCACACACAGCTGCACTCGCCAATGTACATCCCACCCTCTGCATCTGTCGGTACCGGAAGTCCATTCTCCAAGCTCTTGTAGAAATCGACCAAGATGTCTGTTGCGGTGAAGTCGCTGTTAGACGTGAGTGCCGAGTAACTCTACGATCACCGAGCGTACCATTGAGCAAAGTAAGTACGAGTCACGACACCGAGCTTGTCCCTGTTTGCCGGAAGTCTCGTCAGGGCAGCTTGTCATGGGCAGTCATACTACGCACCGGATAGGACCGAACACTGGCTGGCTGGCTATGACCACCACCGCCTTTTGCACCATGCTACGTGTCACATCATCAGGCCGCACTTTCAGGTCGGCAGAGGCCAGTTGTCGATTGCATCTGCCATCGTCAGCATGATCCTCAGTGTGAGCACGGTACTCACGAGATGCCAAATAGTGTCTGGTTGGCTGGGATCGGTTCGGTATCGGCAGGACTCGGCGGTTCGTACGTGCAGTGCTGCGCGTATAAGCTGGGGTGACTCGTACAGCAAATATATGGGAACTCGAACTCACAAAGTAAGAGTAGTCCTCTTCGCTCTGCGCAAGGCTCAGCGGGGTTCTGACGCTAGGAGGCACTGACCAAATGCGCGCCATCAGGTAGAGCCAGAAATGGAAGGAGTCTAGACAGCTCCTCGTCGTTGCTGAGGGCGTCGGTCAGTGCTTGAGGATAGGAGAACTCGACAGTTGGCCCAATCTGAGCGCACGATCAGCACGGCTCACCCGCATGATTGGATCGACTGACCAGATGATTGAAGTCAACAACGGCTACGCCAATGATGATCTCCTCGTCCGAAATACGCCGGGTTGGTGTCGGTGTGGATGTAGCAGTGGACGAGCTCGCGTCCGCCGTACGGAACGCCGACGAGCGTGCTGGCGGGTACGTCGATTCCGTGGCCTCGTCCTTCCAATGCTGATCATCGATAGGGGTGTCCAAACTTGTGTAGGCCGTACTAAGACTTGATCGGAGCGGAGTCTGGAGTGAAGTATAGCTATCCGAAGGTGTCGGCGGCGAGGGTGAGCGAAAGGAGTTGGGCTTTGAACGCGACGGCCCAGCGTGGCTCGCGTCTTCAGTGAGCCCTACATCTTCGAACCCAGCATATACGTCGTCGTCGGCGTCCGCTGATCGTCTCCAGGGGTCTTGGGAGCTTGACATTGTTGCTGAACAATGGTGGTTCGCGTCTTGGCAAGTGGTGAGCTCGGTTCCGTGCCTGTGCGCAATCGGTGGCAGATCTCCGTGGCGCGTGACTGGAAGGCATCGGCCTGTTCGTCAGTGCCGTTTAGGTGAGCGAGCTGAGTGGAATAGGGTAGATATCAATCAGTCACAGACGTATACAGCTCACAATTGTGTAGTAACGCGACCGTGAGCTCTTTGAAGTTTTTTACATGGCTTCAAAATTTCATGCATGACTGCAATTTCCAGAAGGCAAGACAAGACTGCCGACACTGAGTCACAATCGGAAAAGCTGCGCGGTTCACTGAGTGCGGGCGAGCCACTCCGCCGCCGTCATGGTCATAGGTAGCTCGACACCATTGCTGTCGAGTATGCCCGAACCCTGGCTGGGCGCGACTCGCGGGACGTTGCCTGCGGTAGGAGCCGTGCTAGACGACTGTGTACCGTGTGAGCTTGATGCAGGCGCAGCAGTGCCGTTGTTGGAAGTCGTCTCGGAAGGCATTGTGTCTGTGGCTTTCGTGAAAGTCGAACTGAGGAGCAAGAGTAGGCTGGTGCGTGTCTAGTTGCGTTGACCGACCGGGTGCTTTATACTCTTTGACCAAGCCTGTGACGTGTGTGTACGAAAGCCGATCATTGCAAATCGGCTACCGAGGTCAACGGATCCACTCACGATGACCCACAGCTCTTCGTCGAGTTTTGAGGTCAGCTTTATCTCGGCCAAAGGAGTACATGAGGTTGTGGTAGCTCGGCCGAGCGAGGCGCGGCGGCAGTTGAACTCGTAGACAAAACCTGAGGTGGTCCGCCCCAAGCGTTGGCTTGCTGTCACCTCCGATCAATTTCGGCACGTCGCCTCGGCCGAACACCTTTTTTTGACTAGTTCAGCTTGCAACCAATTACCGATTCCGGACTGTAGCGGAGTCGTTGGCAGATTGCAATGATGAACAAGCGCGACGTCTGTTGGTGCACTTTTCACTTGAAGCCACTTCGATGGGTCGCACTGCTTTGAGGATGTACGGTTCAGCTTTAGTGCGCAGTTGTACGGATGTACGCGCTTACGGAACTACGGATCCACAGGTTGTGCACCGAGCCGCTCATACCTCTATGCTCAGGGTGCAGCGCTGAATACTGATAAGTACTCGTTTTGCACTGCAGGTGGAGCGGCATATTGGCTGCGCCTTGTCCTAACTCCCTGAGGAGGCATATGGTCGTATGAACAGCCCGTTATGTGTTACCCGAGTTTCGAGTACCAGCAACTACGGTCACACAGTGTGATGGGCATATCACGACTTGCCCGATGAACATCAGACGTATGGTATGCTACCTGATCTTTTCATCAAGGATTAATTCCGTCCTCAAGCACCGCAAAAGCCTCACAGCCCGATCAGCGACATCAAGCGCCGGTGCACGCTCTCGAGAACCTTCTCCACCCGATCACCCCCTGCTATGGAACCCTCAACAGGTCGCGTCTCGGCACGCTGTGCTTGTGGCTGGAGCAGCGGCGGCGGCGGCGGCGGCGATACAACGCGCATGGCAGGGTATACCGGTGAGAACCTCGCGTTTGCAACACGACGCGGCGGCTCCAGGCGCGGCGACGGCGTCGGTGGGCGTGCTGCGATCTTGATGTAATGCTGGTGTTTGAGCATCCGGATGTGGTAGATCTCTCTCGGGGAAGGCAAGCAAGTCACGTTCGAACTACTCGCATACCAGTCCTTTAAGCTGGTCAAGAACCGGTCACAAAGGAAAGCAACGACTGGCTACGGGTCTTGACACTGGTCCTTACCTTTGATTGTGAGCGCAGCGTGCGGCAGCGTGCGGCAGACCACCTTTGACTAGTCTACTTTTTATGAGATAACTTTACGTATGGGTCTCAGCGCCCATCCCACTAGCTTAAACATGTCAGAGTCGTACTCCTACACCAACATCTCCCCGCCAAGTACTGGCCCACAGTCCATCAAAGAATTGCAGAGACTAGCTGATCTGCACGACGCAATGACGACGGCTACGGCCGGGACGGATGCCGTCGCGCTACAGACTGCGATCACGGACTTTGAGACGCTTGTCTCTGAGCGCGAAGAGGTCGCCAGTGTCTTCCCAGAATATATTTCCACCAAGGCGCGCTTGCAGCTGCTGCAGCGCTTGTCGTCGCAGCAGTCCAAGTAAGGCTGCCGAGGCGTAGTCGAGCATCAGGTTTCGAGTAGTCCTCGTTGAGCGCGCATATGCAGTCAACATCAAAGTAATGTCGTGTACAGATGAACCGAGAGTAGTGAGCAGCAGAGGCCAAGCAGAACAGCGGTCCATAGCCTCGTACATTCCTCAACATCAAGACACTCCACTCCGACTTCTTTCTCGCTCAAGCACCCATCGTCAGTCAGCTAAGCCATCTCGACATCGCCCGCAGCGGCAGCCGGAGCCTAGCAACGAGTCAGCATGGTCTCTACGGAGGATAGAGCGACTGACGGCGTCGCGGCCCATGAAGCCTTCCAGCTCCTTGTCGAGGTCTTCTTGCGTTGCGGGTGCTTTGCGCGGAGGCCTACCACCCCCCGCTGCACCCGCGCCTGCGACACCACGGCCACGCGGCGCACTGCTGCGTAAACCGTCAGTGGTGTCACTACCCTGACGATCTAGACCGGACGCACCCCCGCCCTCGGCCCCGTGTCGCTCCGTCACGCGGTGGCGCAGCCGGTGTCGCGCCCGCGCCCGAGATACGGCTCAGCAGACTGGCGCCCGTGCCGGGTTGTTGAGCCTTGCCACCGCCAAAGTTGCCGAACGCGCCGGTTGTCGGAGCCGCTGGCTTTGATCGGGCTGGATAGTCGAGGCGGATCGAGATGGTTTGGCCTGAGGGGTGTCAGTGCTGTTGACTTGTCGGTGGAAGCGACGGACCCTTTGTCATGGCGCCATCAAACTTGTTCACGGCGGCTTTGGCCTGTTGAGCGGTCGCGTACTCCATGCGCGCGACACCGGTCGAGCGCCCAGAGCGATCGTACTGTCGGTATGCGCGGTAGAGCATGCAGTCTGCCATTGTCAGCCACGGTCCCCATCGAGCCCGGATCTACACACAAGACAAGAGAGAGCAAGCGAACCCATGGTCAGAATCATTGTCTTTGTAGTTCACCCAAGCGTTTGCCGGGTGCTAGATTCTTACGGAGATGGTGGGGCCTTCGACGAGCGTGCCGGTCTGCTGGAAGATTGTCTGCTGGTGTGAGTCGGGCAACAAGCGGCTGTTGGACAGAGACTGACCTTGAGATCGGCAGTGGTCACTTCGTAGTGTACACCGGTCACGATGATGCGCGGTGAGACGCCGGTGAAGGGCTGAGCGGGCCCGGCACCGGGAGCGGCACGAGGACGCTGTGCACCGGGACCCGAGTAAGCGTCGTGAACCCACTGTTGGTCAGTCGAGCGAGGCGCTGGTCGCTACAGGTCCATGTCAGTCACGCTAATGGAACGAAGCGAGAAAGAGAACACACCGCGTACGGGACGGCATCACGTTCGCGCCGGCCGCCGCTCTGCCGCCGGTCTCCGCCGCCGCCGCCGCCGCCGCCTGTCGATCGCCTTGGGCCGCCTCCCCTACCCTTCTGGTTCTGTGCGACGAGTGCGTCAAGCGGTTGGTCTACGTCCATGGTCGAGGTGATGTATGGGATGGAAGATGAGGGCGGCAAGAGGATGAACGGACTGACGGGGGGTTTCGCGGGTTTATGTATGACGTGTTGATGACGTAGATAATTCACATCAAGTGCGACCCTGAGACGCGTCTTCGCACAAACAAAGTCAAGCCGCGAGCATTCGGGTCAGTGACAGCGCAGAGCGCATCAGGGACAGCAACTGATCAAGCAGAAGAACGCTCAGGATGGTCAGTGATTCACCTGCAAACTCGACGAACCCAATCTCACCCCCAACAGGCTTACGACGGAGGCTCGAGCTCACGCCGGCCCGACATCAAACGCAAACTCGTCGTCGTCGGCGACGGCGGTCAGTCGGCCGGCGCAAATTCAACTCTTCAGGGCTGATGTGAATGCTCAGGATGCGGCAAGACATGTCTGCTCACAGTTTACGCCGAGAACCGGTTCCCCGAGGTCCGTGCACATCCCCAACCTCCCGCTCAGGGTTGACAACCATGTGCAGGAATACGTCCCAACAGTGTTTGAAAACACTCTGACGCTTATCCCGTCCCCGCTGGATCCACACAAGACGATCGAGCTCGCACTGTGGGATACCGCCGGGCAAGAAGACTTTGATCGACTAAGGCCGTTGAGCTACAACGATACCGACGTCGTCCTCGTCGTGTTTGCTTGTAACCATCGGCCAAGCTTGGGCAACGTACTGGATAAGGTGAGTGGCTGTGTGCCATGGCTGGGTGGGATTGGTCTGGTTGTCGGGGCATGGCGTGAATTGCTTTTGTTGCTTATTGTCAAGACTGATATCAAGCGGACATGGCTTGGTCAACACGGAGTGCTGGATAGTTAAGCACGGCTGCGACTCTGAACCGCAGCTTGTCGCTTGGTCACACCAGCACTACCCCCAAGACCGTACCCCTACATACGCTGGTCTCATGCACGGCAGCACGAGGAACTTTGGATTATGCGGACGATACCCCTTGTCCCCGTTGATTAGACGTACCATAGCCGCCAACGTACATGGACCCTGGCCAGCCGCTTCAATGCAGCTGGGCCTGCCTGAAGTCGAGCGTCGCCATGCTTGACCCTGCCTTTTCCATCTGATTGAACTGCTGCGATCATCGTTGTTATCTCAGTCAGTCCCTGTCGATCGTGACGGCCGAAACATCTGCACAGCAGTTCGCTATCTCAAACCGTGTTGTTTGACGGAGATGATGCTTGACTTGGAATCATTGCATTCGTCGAGTGACCCGGCTAGAAAGATCTGCCGTGTTTGACCACATTCATAGCCATTTTCGGTGGAGCGTCATCCAGCTTGTCAAGCTTGTTCAGCGTGATTCCATGTCGCATCGAAGCTGAATGGTTTGTTGGGTCAGTTTGCTGCGCCCCGGACTTCAACTCAGCTCTCGAGAGCTTGTTGATCACCGTACCGCGCGCAGCCGATGAAGAAACCCGAGTGAGATGTAGTGACCCTGCTCAAGTTTCGTGCAATCAGCGCAACTGTTGTTTTAGGCTGTTGCTACGGGGACTTTGAGCGATCAAGACCTTGCAGGCGTGCCCGGAGCGCGTCAGGTCACGATGCCCACGAGACGGGTCTCGCAGGCATTCGGAGAGCGAGACTGTCACACGCCATCAGATTAGTCATCTATCGCCGTGCGACGCGCAACGTTGCTCGGATGCGCCGACGTACGAGACAATCTGCGAATTGTTCCATGACCGTCCGTCTCCGTCGTATGCCGCAATGGACGTCTCGCAATGACTTGCTCTTAGCCTGCGTACTGCCCAGCAGCGGTGGGCGAGACGAATGTGTGCGTGTCGGTACATCCTATGGGCGCGCTAAGTTCACAACATGGCGACTCCTTCGCGTGAAACCATGCGCCGCATTTGTGGCCCGACTGAACACGACGTTACTCTATACTCTTTCGGCGGTGGTTCAGCGTGAGCGCACTAGCTGCGGTTCTTCGACCGCACTATTTGGCACTCGCTAGTCTGCCGATTGGACAGCAGGCGGTAGCGAGGCTATCGCGCTGCACATCACGCCGTTGGCCTCTCAGGCGGCCCAAGGCTGTTTCCGTGCACATATAAAGCCTGACTGTCTAAGAAGAGTCCCCGCCTCGCTACATTGAGCGCACAGGGATGTCCAATCAGTCAATCTCTGGTTGACTGTGATTCGGCAGCCCTACACCAAGCAGAAAGGCGTCGCTCGCTTCGCCTGCACCGCGTACCTAATCCGGCGCGTGCTGACCACCCGCAGTGGTATCCCGAGATGGCGCACTTTTGCGAAGCTGTCCCCCTTCTCCTCATCTGCACGAAAACCGACCTCCGGCACGACCAAACGACCCTCTCTCTCATGTCAGCCCAAGGCACAACGCCCATCACCGCCATTGAAGGCGAAAAGGTCGCCAAGCAGATCGGTGCCAAGCGCTACCTCGAGTGCTCGGCGAAAGAGGGGCGCGGCGTGCGAGAGGTGTTTGATGCTGCGATCAGAGAGAGTTTGGGCCGAGGTGGCAAGATGGGCAGGATGGTGCGGGGTGGAAGCAAGAAGTGTGTGGTGCTGTGAGAGACCCTGGGACGATTGTGACGATCTCATGAATGCTATGATTTATGCTTGGAACCGGTGTTGGACATGTACATGCTTGGCTATCGATCGCTCGCTTTAAACCCTGTCCGACCACATCGCTCTTTGAGAACACTCTTCGGCGACGGGTTGAGGTCTGTTGCGCTTGAACGAGTGGCAGCTTGAGCTGAAGTCGTCAATAATGATCACGAACGCATGTCTGTCGTAACGCACGGGAATCTTGACGGGGGGACACAGGTTTGGAAATAAAGGAATGGGCGTTGTATGGTAGATTGAAAAGTCGCTACACGACGTTTGATCAGCTTCATCACTGTGCCATGCACGCGAGGCGGACCAGATGAGGCGGACTCACAACTATATACAGACTACGAGGGGGTCGATATGCGGCAAGTGGAAGGGCTGTGTTGAGAAGGTGAGCGCTGCAGAGAAGGGATCGAGGCCGGTCTGGGTTTTTGCTTGCTCTACATGCGCGAAAGGACTCGTCAGGCTTGTTGCCGCTGCCTGTGAGATAGTCGTCGCTGTTGCCGATACCGCGCTCGTCGAGCTTTCTACAAGCGCACATTAGCGAGCGTTTTGGTTGCCCATCTGCATCGAACTCACGGCTACTGAAGGCTTGTGTGAGAACTGCAGCCGATATCGTGTCAAAGCCAGTAAGATCGGTCACCACCACAAACACCACGAAGCGGCACGGGCCCACCGACGCTGTTGTCAAAGACGCGTTCCTGACGGCCTCGACGGTGCTGCGTTGTGCGAGATTGCGACGTAGGCGCCAGGTCACATCTGCTGCGCAAATCAAGCCCGCGCCCAGAGCCAATTACAGCATTGCCATCGACACCTTGGCTGCCTGCACAGTCTTGCCGACGTCGCTCAAACGCCTGCGCACAGCGAGTAGAACGCACACAGCGACGTCGAGGAGCAGGAGGAAAACGAGCGCGACGTAACTCGGGACATCTGTGTCAGACATCTCAGTGACTGAACCACATGGGCTTTAAAAAGCAATGCTCACAGGTGGATGGCGGCGCGGAATCGTTCCCAGTCACCCTTGCCAGCTCGTCGGTAAGTCTCACGATGACGGCGCTCTGGGTCATGATGAGCCCCGAAGAAGTTTCCAGCACGGCTGTGTGCAGGCTGTAGGAGTCTGAGACAGCTTGCGATGCCGGTGGGTTCGACGCGGCAAGCAGGTCAACCGCTGTCGACAACGCGGCTGCGGCGGCTCTGCATGCCGTGCTACCTTCGTCCTTGTCTTGCGGACTATTCTTCGGTACAGTTGCGAGCTCTGAGACGCTATGCTGGGAGCCATCACCTTCGCAGTCTTCGCTTTGGCCGGCTTCTGTGTTGCAGCTTCCACCAGCGGGGATGACTGTTATACCGTAAACGGGCTTTATGACTAGGATTACGTCGGCGCCGCATCGAGCGGGCGCAGTTCTAACCCCTCAAAATTTTCAGCCTGGCTGTCAGCTTCGACATCCACCATCTTACTGACCACTTTACTGACTATGCACCCCCACCGAGACCTGATGCCGCGGATTTCAATGTCCTCGGGCTCTAGTCATGGTTTGCAGGAGCCAGGGGGTGCTGCGGATTCAAGCAATGCGCCAGGATTGGACTTACGACTGGTGCTGCCAAGCGGACTGCGACCCTCTCGCGTCTTTGAAAGCACCTTTGCAGACGTAAAACCGACTGACAAAGTGGGTGCAGGTGTGATTGGGGACGCTGCTGATTGTCATGCAGGTCAAAGGCGAGGCAAAATCAACACTGCTGAGCCGCTTTGAGTCCACTCCGACAAGCCAGATGACGCTGCCTCAATCAGGACCCGTTGCAATTGGTACATACTGCCGCTACTGTGCTGTTGTGATTACGCTGACCCACTGCGTTGCTTAGAGAATCCCAACTTCATTCCGGGCGAAACACCGCGTTGGTCGGCATTCCGCATTGATCTTTACTCCAAGCGTGAGGAGGGCAGGCTTTTGGCTGCAGTCAAAGGCGTTGAAACAGTACGTCTTCATGCCTACAGAACAACGCTGACAGATGCATAGAAGGGGCTGAAGTACCACACCACTGCCGCTCGAGGCCAGTCATTTCACCAATACTGGTTCGGCGTCTGGGCCAAGTACACTTCGGTCCCATTCCTTTCGGCGGACTCCCGCAAGAACACACACATTCAACCTGCTGTTGCGCAGCTGGTCGCAAGATTTGACAAGATCTTCGGGAAGTACCGTGGCTTCATGCGGGACATGGACCAGCCAACCTTTGCCAAGATGACGATCAACCATCGTCAGATTGCTCAAGACCTTCGGCTGTTTGCTTCAGCGGATCTGAATGCCAAACAAGACAAACAATTCCGAGCAACTCGAGTGGCGCTCGGTAAGTGCGAACACAGCGGTGACTTAGCTGCAAGTGCTAACAATGCAGACTCGACACACAAAGGCAACAGTGCTTACCGGCTTGGTGGCATGGGTACCATGTTGGCTGTCTCCAAGGGCGACACCGACTGGCATTACGATGAGGGGGACTACCGTGAGTGGCTTGCAATACAACAAGACGCTGACCGCTGTAGCACTGTTCTACACAGTCATCACGGTCATTGGTCAGCCAGCAGTGCTGGAGCTCCCGCAGCTTGGACGACACATTCCGATACGGCCAGGGCAAGCCGTTGCCTTCCTCTCACAGCAACAGCTCCACCGGCTGGTGGCAGCCCCTGGTGCTGGCACCGAGGGTGACCAGTACATTTTCACCTGCTGGACGGACGGTGCCACCGAGACCAAGCGCATTGTGCTGAGGGCGGAGATTGAGAACTTGTTTGTGATTGAGGACGAGTGAGATGCATTGCGTCTATGTCGCGCCTACAGCAGTGTCACGTGCTGAGTAGTTCACCTACGTTAGAGCAATTCACACCAGCAGACACCCAGTCCCAACAGACGCCGCCGCTCATCATCTGCAATTGTAGGGCTGGGTCCTTGGAGCTGCATGAGGCGCGCCTCCGCAAAACCGGGGTCAAAGACGAGCCCCTGTAGTGACCGCACACGAGACGTTGCCACAAACAGAAGACCTCTGCAGAACTCGTTGGTGCCGATGTTGATGCGTACCTTGTCCAATGTCATGCCCTGTGACTTGTGCACAGTGACAGCATAAGCAATGCGCAGTGGGAATTGAAAGCGCTGGCATTGGTGGCCGCGATGTTGCCAAGTTGCTGCAACTGGTGTAATGGGCACAAGCAGTATACCGTCTTCGGTGCGCCAGTTCGTCGGACCTTGGTAGCCTGGAATTGCAACCATCACCACACTCGGTGGGTCAAGACCTGGACGGGCATCCTCTGTGAATCCTATTGCGCTAATCCAGCCAGTTGTCCCATTGGTAAGGCCTTGTGACGTCCACAGGTTACGTGTGAGCATTACCTTGGCGCCTGGCATAAGCAGCAACCTGTTTGGTAGGTGCTCGGCCTGCTCTTCCGTACCAGACTTTGCGCCAGAACCAATGTTGCGGGCTGGAGCAATAAGGACTGGATTGCCCGCCCGAATCAGTCCATTGTAGTTGCGCTCCTCGACGGCTTCTGCTTTACTGCAGAGCATTGGGCAATCTGTTAGGAGATTGCGAGCATCGGCAGATAGATTGTCCACAAATCGTGAGCGGAGCAGGGCATAGTCGGCAGTAGAGGGATTACCAGCTCGAAGCCGTGACAGGGTTGCTTTGAAGGCGACTGTTTCTGGATCAACACCAGCTTGCCGCATGACTTGACRAAGTTCGACACTCTCTTTGAAAGCGAGATATGCYGCRTGYCCAAGTGCTGCAAGGCGYGCYGCTTCAGATGTGCCAGCACGCGGCCTTGGCTGGTACAGYGCAGTGTCCCCAACTGGCGGCAGTTGTCCGAAATCACCRAAGAGCAAAACGCTCAGCCCACCGAAGTGCTCTGCACTCCTGACAGGGAACAGGAGCTGGAGTCGAGCACTGATCTGACCCAGCGACTTTTGGCCGATCATACTCTTTTCGTCAATGATGAGGTAGCGCGTGTGTTGCCATTCTTCTTGCAGTCTTGCCAAGCGCGCCTGTGACAGTGGCTTGTTGATGTCGATCCCAATCCCAAGTGCTGCATGGTAGGTTTGTGCGCCAATGTTGAATGCTGCTACCCCAGTTGGTGCCAATCGCCGCACAATTGAACTTCCAGCAGCTGGCTGCTCTTCCGATGCCAGACGTTCAAGCTCTTGAGATATGGCATCAATCAAAAACGATTTGCCGGTGCCAGCGGTGCCATCAACATTGATCAGAAGCGGTGGTACTGCTTGGTTACAGAGGATATGCCCCGCGTGATGTACCACTCGGTTCAAGACACTGCGCTGAGTATCATTCAGCAGAGTCAAATCAACCTCTGGTCTTTGCGCAACCTCGGTATACTGTGACTTGTCAATAAGTGCTACTGCTGCTGTTCGAACATACCTCCTGCCGCTTGATCCGCAAGAAGTCGATGCGCTCCTGAAGTCCTTCAGGGCCCCACTCTTGGGCCGCTTGTTTCCAATCCATATTGCGGTCAATGTCACGTTTGCCAAGAAGACTGTGTGCGTCCTCTCGCATGCGCATGCCGCCTTCTGCTGCCATGTGATGGAATGGCTCTTGAACGCGGTCCTCCTCCTCTGCTTCGGGATCAGAGAATTCGGAATCCGAAACAGCCTGCCCTCTGCTGCGGCGTCTCCTTGTAGGTAACGTATCCTTGTGTCCTTCAGGGTGATCAGCCAAGCACCGCGCATAGGTGTCTGACCACCCCTCAGCTTCTTGACGCAATTCTTCTGCAGTGCGGTGCGGATGGTGCAGCATGACTTTTGCACGACACCAGTCTTGATATTCCTGTGTATCCTCTGCTGCTGGATGATAAGGCGGCCAAATATTGACAATCTTCTCTCGGCCAATCTGTGCCTCGCCATGGCGGTTCTTGCGGTACAGCTTGAACCACTCGTACAGGCTGACACCCTCAAGCACCTCAGGACGCTTGAGGTACTGGTCGCGCCAGTCGTCTGCTTCCACTCTCTCATCATACGCATCCTGATTGTTGTCATTTCCTTGCTGTGCTCGCAAGCGTCTCGATCGTTTCTCCAAAAGGCAAAGCGAGATGAAAGATCGTGATGAAGACCGCATGTGACAGTCAAGTAGCGCATGGCACACTTCTTGCGCACTGTAGTCCCGCTCGCTGGATACCTTGCTGAACATCTTTTGAAAGACAACCCGTGCTGATGTATCCTCGTCGATATTGTGACTAACCCCGCGCATGACCTCTGCAAAATTCTCCGAAGGGCGTTCAGCCTTGGAGACGTACTTGGCCAGGTACTCCTCAATAGCGTACTTGCTGGTGACAACAGTCATGTCCGTGTTGGCGCGCCATCCCAGGGCAAAGATGGGACAATATGCATTGAGCAGCGGATCGTTGCGGGGTGGGTCCATCTGCACATTGCCTTTGTCATTGACAGTGAGTGTCATGTCCTCGAGAATGTCTTTTGGGAACTTGAAGCGGCAGGAGAGGGGTGCATCAGCAGCTGCGCCTTTGGGTTTGCGCAAACAGTACGGTGAGCATCGGGTATGACGCTGAACCCGATTGAGCAATTGTGCCAAATCATGTAGGGTGTAGCCCTGATCGGCGTGCGGGATTGCGGAAGGATGGATTGCTGATGGTGGTTCGGCAGCATTTGGATTGAGCGCAGTGACGAGTGGTTTCCAGAATGCTCGAAAGGCTTGTTGTGTGCGCTGCTGGGCAACATTGATTTCTGCCACGGATGGTGCGTTCTCTAACCATAAGAGACAGTGCACATGACTTGAGCCGCGATGCTGCCACTCGTAACGGTACCAGTGATCTGCCACTGACAGCACCTTATTGACAACTTGCTTGAAGAAGAGCTGCCATCGGCGCTGGAAGTACCATGCCGCAATCGCCGGATTGTCATTTATGTTCTGACTGTTTTGTCGCTGCCGTAGGGCCTCAGCTTGAGGGACTTCCTGGCCTTCTCCATGCGGCATATGACGGTGCAGGTCCTGCCATTGTATGTCGGCAGCTGAAAAGGTGATGAACACGTGTGGGGGTCCAATCTGCCGRTTCATTGCTTTCAGGTCGTTCCCRTGCTTTGCCCAGTATGGTGCCGACCCSGTGAGATTGGCTGCATGGTTGCGAACCCTTTGCGCCAATCGCCGCACATCGTCTTCTAGCAGCTCAGCAATCTCGCCAGCTGTGAGCTGGCGGTCTTCTGTATTGCGCGCAACATAAACGCCCGCCATACTCTTGGCTTGCCACCGCTGCAAGCTATTGAACGCATAGTATCTATGCACTCAGCACGTCGTATATTGTTGGGGATTAAACATACCTGAAGCGCGGATGTGCAGCAAAGCGCCCATCTCGGTACCGCATGAGATGCTTGTAGTACTCGTGTGGTCTCACTGCATAACTTTTGTTTGGTTCTTCCGGATTGGAGTAGCGGACACCGTGGAGATCACCTCGACCGGAGGGATATAGGAAGGGAAAAGCGCGCACAAGATATTCTTGGTTCAGGTCGTGTTCATTGTATGGCGTGACTCGGATGGGAGGTGCCGACAACACTGCAAGTGCATTGCGTGCAGTGGTACCTGCAACAGCACGAAGAGCATTGCGCGCAGCTGCCATTTCTGTTTGCTGTGCACCAACATTTGGAACAACTGCTTCGGACACCAAGTTCCCTCCCTCCTGGCCACTGTGCTGGGACAGATCAGGCCCGGTATTGTCTGTGTCTTGACCGGTAGTGAGAGTAGTGACAGGAAGGAGGTGGAAGATGGAGCCATTCTCTGGGAGGGTGGCAAGGGCAGCGTAGTCTACCTCGATCATGTGGTATGCGGGGTGATAGGTCTGCAGTGCTTGTAGGTTTTGAAGGAGACGCGCGCGATTGACTTGAAATTCTGCGCGCTGTGCAAATCTTTGCATGTCTTCTCCTGTTGCATTGGCGCGCTTGACCACCAAGACATCCAGCTCACTTGGAATGGATGGCAGCTTTGTTGCCAAGGACCCGGTATCACGCGCAAATAAACACGTGTGTCCACAGTATTTGGTCTGCCCACCGGAGACTTTCCAGATCTGTAGCTGGACGTGCACTTGAGACAGAAGCATCTCCTCTATCTGTGTTGGAGGTTCGGGTGCAAGCCTTCCGTCTGCTTGGCACAGCTCCTGCAGATTGGGTCCTGAGTTGTCAGTTGCAATACCGAGAGACGCTACCCAGCGTACCTGGATCAACATTGTTCTCTGGTCCAAACCTGATCTTCCGGTGTGGGCTTGTGCGACACGGCTTGCACATGCCTTCTCTTACATCCAAGTCGAACCACCGCTCGTTGCAGTTGGTACAAGTTGACCAGTCCAATGTGTCAAGCTCGGCATGGAACCCTGCAATGGCATCCATTGCTTCGTCGGAGATAGCACAGGCATCCAGATTGGTGAGGTCCCAAGCTGAGAGATCCTCTGAGTCTGAGCTGTCGGAAGAGGAGGAACTGGATGAGACTTCACGCTGTTGCACTTGCTCCCGAGCATCCCGGGCTGCTCTGGCTCTGTTCCGTCGCACCTCACAGCATGCACGGCAAGATCTGTATGCCACCCGAGTTCGTGGATTGCAATCATAGTCTCCCTCCAGTGATTTCCACTGTCCGCAAGTGCTACATAGCTGCTGGCCAGCGTGCAGGTTTGCTTGCTGGACACGTGGTCTGTGCGGTGGCAATCTTGGTTGTGGCAGTTGCTGCGGCGTCGGCAGCTGTTCTGGTGTTGGCGGGGTATCGTATGGGCGAACAGGTGGGCGTCGCAGGCGTTGAGGTCGCTGAGGAGGAGTGTGCACAGGCAGAAGTGGTGGACTGGGACGTTGTGGAGAGGGTGAGGGAGTGCGTGACAGTCGACGACGCGGCTGACTTCGAGCAGTGCTTGGTGTGAGCTGAACCACAGTTGAGCTGCCTTGAAGGCGGTGAAGACTGCGTGGTGTGAGCTGCGTAGGGGGAGGTATAGGATCCTTCTGGCGGCAGAAGCTGCATTGATTGAATAGTGATGGCCCATTGCGTCGTGTAGCAGGTCTGTAAAAGTGTTGCAACTCAAGAGCTAGGTCTTGCGGGGCAAGGCAGCGGGACTGCCTAGCCTTGTTGCAGTGGTACGTATACAACATTCAATTTCTTTGTTCAGCCAGCAAAGCTTCAAACGGTGATCTGCAAGCTGCATAGGCAGCCAGCTAACAAAAAAGGGGTTGCATAGGCTCCCCCCCGAAACTGCGCATAGGCAAGCTGATTTAAGCCGCTTAAAAGACCTCCGCACGTGGCCTAGTGCATTACAGAGCCCCCATGTAAAAGCGTTCTGCGCCCGCTATTACGTAAGTAGTCGCGGGCAATTTACGGGGTAAATCCTTACGGGAGCGTATAGAGTGGCCAAGCTTTTACGGGCTAAACTGAAGCTGCTCACCTGCAAATACTGTGTCTCGAAGCCTCATCGTGTATTATGGGTTCCTTACATGCCTTGCGGGTCTCTCACAGGTCTCTTACGGATCTCTTACGGGCGCTTTACGGGTACTTTACGGGCAGAGCCGTAAATTTACGGGAAAGCCCGTAAACCCGTAAATATGCCTGTAACCCGTAAGCCGCCCATAAACGGGATACATAACAGCGACATTGACGCCTAGCTCCAAGTTCGGATCGCCTGTCGGAGTCGACCGACGCTCATCCCAACGGCGCATGCCGAACCCGGGGATATGAATCCTGATGGTAGCTGAAGGTCTTGATCTCTCCCACTAGAGTTGTCCGCGGAGAAGCTGGCAGCTACTGAGCTCCCAACGGTCAGTGCGCTTGACGGCGTGGGCAGAATCACGTGCCTTTTTCTCCGCGGTCTCGGGTCGCGCAAAGCGCCAACGTGAAATGTTCGTGTACAACCGTTGCGACATTAACTACAAGTACACGCAGTGTCAAAAATGACTCTGCTTGAAAGTCTCCAGGCTTGCGCTGAGCCGTTCCAGCAACAACTTCAGTACAGACTGTTGCATCCTGTACTGGCAACGACCGTATGTCGCTACGTTCGCACCTTCGATCTTGCAAAACCCATCCATATCAAGTCTTTTGTCTTCTGGGGATTACTACCAGGCCCAGAAATGGAGAAAAGCTGGGTGGAAGTCGATCGAGAGCTTTTCATCCTTACACGAGTGTGAGTAAAAAACGCTCCGCTAGCGCAACGCTCGGCAACGACTTATAAATTTCACTCTAGGGCGTGGGAGCAGGAACTGTCTAGGCGTCGATGGTGGCTATACCATCTTCAAAAATCAATCGAGTCCGAACCATGCGTAAGTACTGCAGATACGATGCTCGTGTCAGTGCTGATGCGTCCCACAGCACACTTGTAATGGAAGGTGTCCTGCCTTCGGCCTTGAAGCATGCTTCTTGCATCTGGATCGTGAGTGGGTTGAATGTGTAAGTCACTCGCTCGGACGCGACGGAATGCTCCTGCTGATATTGTCCGCGCAGGTTGAGATATCTCTTCGTGCGTGGCTTTGAGACTTCTGAACGTCAGCACAGCTGACCGCGCTCAGAGATGGTTTATTCCTCATGGCCTGTATGGTCCGTCTTGAAGCGGCTGGAACGCCTCTTGAAGGTCCCTTCTGGGAGGCCGACATACGACCACGCTTCCATCCTACTTTCGACAGCCACCACCTCATCATGGACTCGCCGCCACCGCTTCCCATCTCATACTACTCAGGTGACGTCTTCGTCATTCCTATTCTGAGCGACAGCTGCAGACTGCCGCCTTACATCGCCCATGCGACATCAGAAAATATCACAGAAGCGTATGCTTTGCCGACAAGCGGCAGTGGTCTGATTGAGGACCGTTATCTCAGGTGTACCTGGGATCCAAGCTCGCCAAAGTGGCAAGAGATGTTGCGACGGTATGCTGCGGCTATGCGTGCAGTACCTCCCTCGGAGACTCCGCCACCTGACGCAGTGGGGTCTGTGAAGAAGCGAACGCCGCTAGGGTCCCTGTTGATACCCGAGTGGCGCTTGTGCTCAAGATTCAAGAAGGCACTAACACGCACGAGCAGAGGTCGTTGCCAATCAAAGATCGAGGCAGGCGATGTTCAGCACAAGACAACCTAGTCTTCAAAAGGGTGAGTTACATCCTTCGTGCGCTTGTCCGAGCCTGTGTCAGACTCACCTGCACTCAATTCTTTGCCCGGTGTTTCAGCTGGCAGCAGGTAACCCCACGGGAGCTGATAGCCTATAGTCTCACTATCGCGCTTAACTCGGCGCGATCCATTCAAACCGATCTCGTCCCACATCTACCATCCTATTGTCATCAGCCGAACCTCTGCCTTGATATCCTCAGACAACGTACAGTAGCTAGTATATATATATCTTTCTGCCGGTTTCCACGTCTGCAAGCGCTTGTTCCTGCGTCGGCTCTCTTCCTTGTTCCGAGTCACAGTCCAGTTCAGTCCGTAAAACAAGCAAGCTCACTTTACAGTATAGTGGGGCTCAGTGACTGTCAACGAGACGTATGGCTGCCATTGGTATGACCCGATCACTGTCAACCAGCCGAAGCACATAAAGCGCTCAGATTTCCATGCAATGCGCTCGCGCAACACCGTCATGGGCCAAGTGCAAGCGCATACGTGTGTAGGAGCTTAAACGGTTCATTTGCCGGTGTCGCAGGCGCATCTCGACGAGTCTTGTCACAGTCACAGTCATTCATCTCAAACTCAGTGCGACAGGTAGGCAGAATCGAAGGGTGCGAACGGCTGGTGTGATTTCGAGAGTTAGCAAGAAACACGAGCCTTTAGCTGTGGCAACGTACAAGACCGCAATGCTAGTCAGCCACCTGAGGGGCTTCGAAGTGCGTGGTGTATCTCACGAAGAGGAATTTGCTGATCTATACGAGCGGCTTGTCAGCCTCACCAGGACCCAGCACATAGACATCTCGGTTGACTCACAGAGCGCAGAGGCTGAGGAATGGAGCGAAAATGTCGTATGTTTTGTTGTCACTATGAACGGCGCGTCAGTCCTGGTTCAATCTGTTTGATATCACGAAGTGACTCAGAAGCAAGCGATGCTAGCAGCCCCTCGGTCCTCCCAGTTGGCAGCGAGAGCTCGGTCATTCGTCATCAGCAACGTACGCTTACAATGTAGCAATGCAGTCAGGAAGCAGGCTACGTACGGTAACTGCATCGACCAGAGTGCATCGTCAAAGTCTAGGTGATACTTTCTCCACGTAGAGTACACTATTGCTATTGACCTGTACAGGAAGGACTTGGGCGCGCTGG
This sequence comes from Holtermannia corniformis, assembly GCA_001599935.1. Taxonomy (NCBI): domain Eukaryota; kingdom Fungi; phylum Basidiomycota; class Tremellomycetes; order Holtermanniales; genus Holtermannia; species Holtermannia corniformis. The sequence continues at coordinate 39,848 of BCIJ01000004.1, read as the reverse complement.
AGCGAAAGTTGGCTGAGACACAGAACGTTGTCTCGTCAACGTGGTAAGTTGTACACATTGTAATTCATACCGACGACAGCCGTACTTTTGGCTGATTGAAGTGATAGTGCCACAGTGAAAATGCTTTGTACAGTGTGCGAAGGGGCGTGTGCGGGACTGATGCTCAAACTTCGAATTGTATGCTACAGCGGAAGGGAACGCAGGGAAGGTAGAGGCCTGTGGATTACGTCTCGTGATTTAGCCGCTGGTAGCTGGGCCGACATAGACAACTGACTGTCAAGTTGACGAGCTAAGGCAGACTTGACATATGGCGCTTACCAAGCGTTCGGCGGTTGAAGAAGCGTTGACAGAAGCGTTGGCGGAAGAGTTGAGCTCTGTCGAGTTCCTCTCAGCTGAGTAACGCATGAGCTTAGACAAAACCTATATGCCAGCGGCGTACCATAGGTGGGCAGGAGGTATGAGGTGACCACCTGGTCAAAGCCAGTCCCGTCGGTGATCACTGCCAATAACAGGACGCCAGTAAAAGCAGCAGATGCCGAGGTGAGAAACGCAGCGCTTGCCATCTTGAGCGTCTCACTGGTGTGAAGGTGACATCGTTGTTGCCAGGCAACCTCGCCGAACCCAATAACACCCACAGACGCCGCCAGGATGTACATTGCGAATGATACGCTCGCCGCCATGTCGATCTGGCTCATCGTTGTTAAGCGGCGTCGTACAGCCAGCAGAACAACGATAGCCAAGGCTACGGCACCATTCAGTACCAGCACTGGCAGACTTGGCGCATCTGATGTGGATCAATGCAAGGCATATCACAGCGAAAAGCTTCACGTACAGCTTGTTGCCCGCGTTCTGTTCTCAGTCGAGTGTGCTTCCGTGCTGGTAAGCGACTGGATCCCGGCTCGCTCAAGCTGTCTTCGTACATGCGCCAGCTCGGTTTCTTGCCGGGTGGCGAGGGCGATAGTGCTCGCCGCGATCCCGTGGACGATCTCCATGTAGACGTGCATCTCTGCGCTCTGAATCGGTGCTTGCGGAAGAGATGGTAGGTTTGGGATCGTCGGAACAGTCGTGTTGCTTGGATGCAGGATCCTAGACGCGTCGGCATCAAGTGGATCTGCGGAGCTGATGGGCGAGCCGGGGTTGCACGCCATGCCTTGAAGAGTATAGTATCAGCTAACATGTCATCATCTGTAGCAATCCAGACTATGCGCTGACCTTGAGCTGTCTCCAAACCGTTGGCAGCGTCCGCAGCGTCCGAAGCGGGCTGACGACCCAATTCCACGTCGAAGGTGGTGCGGCGAGAAACCGTATGCGTACTATGGCTGAGGAGGCCGCGGAGCCGGCGGGCGACCTGACTCATGGAAGTGAACATCTTGCAAACTGCAGGAGAGCTCCTAAACGAGATAGACGAGGTTGACACCGACCCGGTCTATGCGCACTCAGATGACATGCTTTCACGTGCCCGACCACCGGTCTACTTCTCATCCCGTCTGACCTTCAAACCTTCAAAAATCGAGCCGTATTGCTTGTACACCGTACTCAGTCCCTCGATTCCTATCTCATACTCCTCAAGATGCAACGCTACGAAGGGTTAAAGCAACTTGCGGCGCCCTTCATCGACAAACTAACCCATCGTCGTCTGACACCTATGCGCAGAACGAGTGCCTGCTGCTACGTGCGCACCTCCAATCTTGATTCGCCCCTCTTCATAACCTCATTCATTATCTGGGGATATATCTTCGTCAACGAAGAAGGATGGATGGAGATTAAACGGGAAGTGCTGGTGATGATCAGGGAGTGAGCCAAGTCGCAGCCCAATTCCGAACGGAATGCTCACGCACCGACAGTGGTCTCGAGAAAGAACTACATAGGCGTCAGTGGTGGCTCACGCATCTTCAACGTGACGGATCCGATGGACCGTGTGTACGTGTTTGTTTGTAAGGACTAGCACCTGCTGACTAGCCGAACAGGAGCTCTGCACCACAGGCTCATGCCCGTCCTTTGGGCTCAATGCGTCGCTCCTGAAGCCGGATCGAGACTGGGTGGAGCAGGTATGTGAGGCTACAACTCAATCTGTATACTCACAGTGAATTAAAAAGATCAAGAAAAAGCTGTGTACGTCACTTGCCGTGATTCACCGCACGAGAGCGCTGTCTGACCATCAAATAGGTCCAATTTACATGTTCATGGCTTGCATTGCTCGTCTTGAAGCCAAAGATACGCCGTTAGACGGCCACTTCGCCAACTTCGAAGCACTTGAACAGTGTCACCGGACGCTCACGGTCGACGTCATCCTTGGCTCGCCGCTGTGTAATATTCCAACCGGTGATTACTCGCAAAAACTCTTCAAGCTCCCCGTGATTGTGGTATATCATCAACTCCCACCATGGATCCAATACTCCGCCGAGGTCAAATTGTTTATCGAGTATGTCGCCCGTGAACGAGGCACACTCAAGATACCCCAGCATCTCACCATAAGCACTTTTGAAGGCCGGATGCCCTATTGGAAACATGTTCTGCTACGATACGACCAATGCACCCAGCCACTGCCCTGTCGAGCGGTTCATTGGATCGATAACGACTTGGTGTGGGTGGTCAAGCATCATCTCATTCAGCCGCTCGAGTCCGTCTTCCGCTGCTGTCAAGGAGCAGTGAGCGCGCGGAAGAAGACGATTCGCAAAAGGAAGAGTGACGAGCCTAGCTCGATGCTGCCCTCGTACGAGGAGGTGGTCGCCAGTGTCCGCCGGCGCTAGACATCCTCCGTCTTGACATCGCGCTGTTGGATCAACCCTTCGCCATTTGTTCCTCTCGAGCCGATTGTCGAGTGATCAAGGAGTCTTGTGTCTGATATCTTTGCTTTCGTTTGTGCCTTTCAAGCATCGCTATGCATGTGTGTGTAGATATATGGGGAATGTCCTTGATGCATCGTCGTGGTCCGCAACCGTGCGATCAGCATGCAAACCCGAAACACGGACGCAAGTCACCAACACGTGGTGACCCCCAGTCCGCTGCAGACCACTGACATGGTCGCTCGATCCGACCCTGCTGGATGATCTTTGAAGGCGTTTAGCACCTCTTTATCACCCTGTCGGATGTATTTCTTGGCATGAAGCTGCATGACCCTGATTACTTGTATTCATGTTGGCCGCTGTTAATTCACCTAAAGACCTTGCGGACTCGAATCAGTCCATTCGTAGCGTGTCCCATGACCGTTCATCACATCGTCGGTGACTGTGTTTGGCTGAGCGCGATGAGCAGTCGCGGCCCTGTTTGGCTTTTCGGCCTCCGCCAAGTGGCTAAAGCCTTGCATGAGTTTGTCGACAAGGAACGGAGAAATCGCGACATGTGCGCTTTGAGGCGCCTGGTGACATTCATCAGTCTGACGAGTGGGGCCGTGGATCACTTTATCTCTCTGCCTCGCAGGTCTCATGTCCTTCAACTTGCGCTGACATCGATCAAGTGGACGGCCGATCAAGACCGAAATCGACGAGAACTTGTGCATCGCAGGCTCGGTACCCCAAGCTCGAGCTCGCATTTAGCCTACAATCGAGACAACATGGATCTTGATGATGCTTTGGAATAACGAGCGCGAGCAGGAGTCCGAGTCCGAGAGAAAATGATGATGTGGTCTACGGACATGGATCAGCTTGGGTTTCGGCAGTGACTATCACCCATACGTACTGTTTATACACAATACTGCGGTCTCACATTATTTTGTGACACAGAGGACGGAGGTGTTGGGACGACTGCGTCGTCAGTACTAATCACGACGATGCCACTCAAGCCAAGCGACAGACGTACCGCTAGCGAGTGATACGATGCTGGGGCTTGATGAACATGCTGAGCCGAAGTATTAAACAGTAAAGCTTGTGGACACGACGGATGAGTGATGGTGATGAGCTGCGGCTGACTCGAAGACAGACTGGGTAGTCCTGTGATTGAACGACGCATCCGTCTTCTGTCAGCTATGGTCGAGCAGGTAGCAGAACAATTAAAACACGTACCTAGCGGAAAAGGTAGCTGGAGAATACCTGATGGTAGCCGTTGCCGAGCGTATACACCATCAAATACGCGAAGCCGAACAAGCCCACGCAAGCCTTTGTGACGTCCTCGTGCGCGCCCAAGCTCCAGCGCTCAAACGATCCTCTCTGCAGGAACTGATGCCATAGCAACACGACGTTTGTCATGATGCAGATCATCAGGCCGAGCACCAGCGTCCAGTAGGCACCCGACAGCACATGTCCCGCCTCCTCAATCTTCTTGGCCAGGATGAGCTCTTGGGAGATGCTCGCGAGGAAAATGGCGATGCTGCATAAGATGACGAGGGCGCCATAGAGCCAGGGCTCGATTTGCTCTGCGTGTCCGTCAGCTGGACGATTTCTTCACTCAAGAAGGGAGCTCAGTACACACCCTGACGCCCCGTTATGCTCTAACATCCCATCCAGCAACGCCTTGATGTTTGGGTGCTCGCCCAAGCCTTCTTGCAGTGCCGCGTCGCCTCGCTCCAAGCAATCTCTGCTCACTTCCTGAAAGTAACAGTGTATCAGTCACATGTCAAACAGCGGTAGAGACTCGTCGCAACCCACCTGTAATCTGTCCGCAGTTAAGTCATACCACCAGTATTGAGCCCCTTCTCGACGACACCGCGCCGCATCAACACCTTGCGTCGGGTGTGCGCGCATGCTCTTAGCCGCCACGGCCGCCTTCTCCCCCTCAGCCAGCCAGCCAAGTCCTTTCATGACCTTGGCCACATTGATGGTTCCGGGGGGGAACTGGCTGCCATCGGGGATCTTGCCAATGCCGTCCTGACGCGAAAGGTGGATTGGTGGCTCGCGTCGCAGAGCTTTGGCACGGAGGATGGCAAGGTCGGCTTCGAGACCTGCTACATAGTCCTTAGCCGGGCGAATCTGGTTTTGCAAGATCCCCCGCGTCTGTGTCTGGTATCGATCAATCCCCTTGCTCTGCGTGGCGAATCGCCCCTGGGTTTCCGTCGGACGGAGTCCGTAATCCGTACTGACGGATCCGTAACAGCCTGGAAACCTCTGACGGATTACGGACTCCGTATGATACGGATTTACGGATTTAATCAGAGGTTGCTTCAAGCTGTGTCACGTGATTGCAAGCAGCGACAGTCTAGACTGTCTATGCTGTTGTTGAAGTAGGTAATGACTGTCACACATGATGCATGCCGATCTGCAGAGAATCTGCTAACTACATGCCGTATCCAGAGTTGCAGGGACATGTTACGGATACTGTTACGGATCCGTAAGTCCGTATATCCGTAACAGGATCCGTAACATGTCCCAGGCCTCTGACGGATTACGGATTCCGTACAGTCCGTATCAGACGAATCCGTCTGTTACGGACTTCAGCGGGTACGGATCCGTACGACAGGTTATGTAAGCAGAAATCCGTCGACGGATGCCCTGGATTGGTGGCGATGATCTTGGCTTGCTTATCATTCATAGCTCGCCGCTCCTGGAGCTGCGCCTTGAGTGCTCCGATGGTTGAGATGCAGCTGTCATGCCGACGATGACGACGGGTCGCAGTGCTTGAGCCGGTAGATTGACCAGGACCTTGGCCTTGTGCGCCCGGCGCGATGCCTGTCGCAACGGTCGTAGAGGTGCTGCCAGTCGGTGATGGATGGGTCGCACTTGTAGTCGACGAGGGTCTGTTTGGAGAGGATGTACCGAGAGCTTCTGGGAGGTAAGCTTGAGTGACCCGGAGAGCCGTCACCGCTTTTCCAACTCACGCAAAGGATAAGATTGAGGTGCGGGTTGAACGGTTGGCAAATCCTCGCGTCTCGGCCACAATGACAAGGTTGCCTGGTAGAGAGATTTACCGACGCTCTTCAGTACTGACAGCATGATTGCTGGCTGCCTGAGTACTGGCTACTTGTCCTCGCTAGCACTCAGACTGTTTAGTCCGTGCGCTGTGTCTGTGTTTCATGTGTCAACAGTCGCTTACGTACGCCGATCCTCCGCCTCACAATTGGGATTTCGCCAACACCTCCTTCTGCAGCGAACAACCGACCGACGCAACGATGCCTGACTTCGATTTTACGACTAGCCTCGACGCTGGCATGAGTCGATTCTCACCCTTGCACGCCTCCGGAGTGTACTCGACTACGTCTTGCCGCTACGTCAAGACCGACGACCGTCCGCGTATCCACATTCTCACATTCCTCTTGCCACACCCCAAATCAGCAGACAGCTACGTAGAGATCGACCGCGAGTATATTTTGTTGCTTACAGAGTGAGTCAGCGTAGTCATGAGTCGACAACTAGTAATCCTTGGCAGCCTTCTTGAGAAGGAAGCCGACCGTCGGAACTGGTGGTTCAAACATTGCTGTCGCAACGTGAAACGGGGTCCCTGCGTACTTTTCACGATACTTCATAGATCAAGTGATCACAGCTGATGTATTCATAGGCGATGTGCGAGGGACCGTGCCCGGCACTCTCCACTGGCAGTCGTGGAGACTTCGAGTCAGTGACTAAATGGAACTTGGAGGTACGTCCATTGGCTTGGTCGGCTTCAGAACTCGGCTGACTGCCGTCCGGTAGGTCCAGGGTATGCGGGGTAAGTTTATTCGACAAATTGAGAAGTTCATGCTGACTCGGTAGACTTGCTATGGTTTTGGCGCAGGAGCGTTCGCATCCTTGAAGATACAGGAACACCACTGGATGGCGGATTCAGGCCTTTCTCCGCTTCCTCTGCCGCTCATGAAGACTATGAGCCCCGCTGCACGGCAAGGTTTATCGGACCGGCCCCCACATCGGGCTACAATGCCGCCGTCTTCTTCCTGCCTGTCGACGACCCTGAAACATGCTTACCGCCACCATTGCGCCCTAGCAGTGACTCCGCCCTCCGCTTCGATCTGTTGGGCTGTCTCGAGAAGTTGCCAAGTCAGTATAAGGTCAGTTGTTTCGATCGCAAGGCGAATGCCGAGACCTTTTCGCGTCTCTTTTCACACATCCGTACGATCGGGGTCCACGAGGTGGATACCTCTTTCGTGCCGCCTCCTAATGCCGACTACGAGCGGGCATTGGAGTGTGTGCGCATCATCGAGCAGATCAGACGGGATCTTCAACCGAAGACACCCTGGCAATGCTTGCGTCGTCTATCAGCTTGGGTTGCGCAGCGCATGCAGAAGCCACGCCGCGAGGAGCGTCCAGTGGATGTCAGAAGCGCCGAGGAGAAGGCGGAAGACGAGAAGAAGCGATTAGCTGCGGGGACGATCGAGGCGATACTGGGTGAAGGCAGAGGCATGATCGAGAGCGTTGTTCTCTGAGCAGTGGCTAGATCTAGAGGTGGTTCGGAATTTTGTGCTTGCGCTTTGCTTTGTTGTTGTGGAGATGTCATTCATGATCTTTACGGACTGTGAGGACCGCAATGTTGATGACCGCCAAAGGCACGTCAGGAGATCTGCGTGGAAATTGGCGCACACAGTACCCGTCCATGGCGAGTCGAGCTTCGGGAGCGCACCGTTGCTTGGTGGCCTCCGTATTGGCGACGTTTAACCGCTCCGTGAAGCAGGTTGAGAATCCTCGTCACAGATAGAAGCGCTCTCTCCACACCTCGAGTTAGCGACTTGCTAAGCGTCACAGGGTGTGATCGGGCAAGCAAAACATGGCCTCGCCTCGACCGAGCAAGTGGACGCCACACGAGTCGAGACGCTCGCGTCGTCGACGCTTACGACACGGCGGCGGAGAACATCAGCTTTCCCACGTGTCCCGACGGCAAGAGCCGGCTCAATGTGGCGCCTGCAATCCGTAGCCAAAACATGCATCACTCACTCGTCTGCAAACAATCCCCAGTCCTCCACTCGCAGCCCTTCCACCGTCTGCGCAAACCACCTTTCCACTACCGCGCGCTCTTCCTCTCCACCAGCCGCTGACAAGTTGACATTGACGCTCAGCACCAAGTCGGCACGCTTTCGATCTCGCCAGCAACGCCACAGAGCCATCCCGATCCATACTTGGTCTGGAACGTCGCGCTCGTGGCCTAGTCGCGGAGCACCAGACGCATCGTATGAGAACTTGTGGATTGTTTGCAGCCCGAAGAGAGTGATGGGCTTTGGAGTTGAGGGGGTAGAGGATGTAGATGGGCCGGATGGGATGGGTTCGGACGGTGAAGGGGTGATGAGGGTCGTGGAGAGGGATGCGTTGTCGCGGGCTAGCGAGTCAAAGTGGAAGCTGAAGACTTCAGCACGGGTTCAGGATACGCATAGGCCCAAGTGCTCACCGTGCCGCCGCCCACAGGTCTTTGTCTGCTCCATTTTCTATCACGAGCTCCAAAATCTCGAGCACCACACTCGTGTCTGACTCTTGTGACAGAAAGACCTCTTGAGTATCTGGTATTTGCCGCAGGTCACTGATTGCGTCAGCATCCGTGCTGGTCTGACATCCTCTGACCTCACCTCGCGTCGATGTACGAGAGTGGCAGGGAAGCCGTGATGGCCCCACCGAATAGCTGCTTGCTGACGAGTTCTGGTGCTGCTGGCAATGTCATGCTGTTGATACCGTCGTCGTTCTCGCCCAGGACGCTGGCACGATCGAGCGAACATTCTGCCAAGCACGTGAAAGTGACTTTCAGCACGTAAACGCGTCTCTGCATTATCGTCCACGTCCAAGCAGCAATGTCAACCCAGCCACCCATCATCCCCCTCGAGATCCGTCTACGTCAACTAGAAGCCATCGCTCATGGCGCAGATCCATCCAAGGAAATTTTGAGCTCTGAACGCCGGACAATCGGGACAGATGTTGAAGGGGTCACGCGGCGGACAAAGGCTTTGGAGGATGGATTGGTGAAGGCTTCGAGCGGTAATGAGCCGCTGCGACGCTTTGTCGGTACATGTAAGGATTTTTCAGACTAGCACTATCATTCCAGCCATTGACGTGTACCAGTCGACCAGTACCGACCCCTCCTCTCGATCCCAAACATCGCCTCCTCTTCTGCTCCAAACAAAGCCCAAGGCGCCTCAGAGGAGGATACAATCACCGTCGGGGATCTGCTACCGCCGAGTGTGAAAGCAACGCTGGTACTCGAGGCCGGAGCGGACATCAAGGCGGTCGAACGAGATTTGAGAGAGCTCGAGGTGCTGAAGAAACGCGAGGTCGAGGGCGCCGGGGAGCTCGAGGGTACGTTGTTCACGTGCCTATCTACACCACTGACTACTGGCGTAGACCTGCTACCGTTGCGACCTCAACTGCAAGCTGCCGTCAAAGTCGCAGCTGTGCAAAAGAAGGCGATGGACGAGCGGCAACGAGAGCTGTCACAGCTCTTGGCGAGGTACAACACCTATGTCAGTACAGTACCGCCCTCTGTCCTGACAGCTCGAACCTAACGGGTACAGACATCCACCGCATCCGAGGCCTTCATGAACCTCCTCACGCGTGTCGAGGTACTGGAAGACGCCGTGGCCCGGCTCGAACGCAAGAAACGCCAAGACGAGGCAGCTCGGTACTAGACTGCCCGACCTTGATATCATCACGACCATGAGACGCAATGTATGACATGACGCTATAGCCCGAAGATCGTCCGATCCGTACTGCATTTTCTTGACTGGTACCTTTCTGCACGCGAGTGGATTACTCCTCAAAGTGTTCGGCCGACTCGTCCGCGACGTCCTCGGCGATCTCGTACAGCTCGTCTTCGAGGTCGGCGTCTGTGATAGATGGATCAGCTGTGCACAGGCAACGTAGCGACGAAACTCACTAGCGTATTGCTCGTATTCCGACACCAAGTCGGCCAAGTTGGACTCGGCCTCGGTGAACTCCATCTCATCCATGCCCTCGCCAGTGTACTATGCGCGATCAGCGTCATTTATCATGGCAGACGAGACTGACCCAGTGGGTGTAGGCCCTGCGGCGGAACAACTGCCTGAAATCATCGTGGTTACGCTTGAACACCTCTGTAGTCGACTGATCAGCGTACAATCTCTCGGCTTATTCGCGACTGACCGACGACGCTGGTCGTGTTGGCAACCAAAGTAGCAGCAGCTGTTTGACCAACAGGCGGGACGGTGGTGAGGGTAGTAAGAGCACTGTTGGGGATCTGAATAGTGGTCAGCGGGTTCCCGCCATTCCGACTCTCGACTGACCCAAGGAACGAATTGCGCCGAGTTCTGTGGGGTCTCAGCTCTTCAAGGGGAAGTCATGATGCACACACCTTGTTGTGGAAGTCCCAAGCGGCAACCTCGACTGCGTTGACGTCAGCTCTGCCCGCTCATGAAGTAGTACTACGTACTGTCGCGCATGCTGAGCTTGCCACGGTATGCAATCGAGAGGGTCAGGTACTTTCCGAGCGCCGGGTCAACAGCCGCAAGCATGCTACGCTTCGACAGCAACGCGGCAGTAAGTTGCGGCACATTGGTAGCCTGAGGAGTCAGGCAAGCTTCAACAATCTTACTGAGGTCTCACCTGGAACGAGCGACTCGCGGCCGAGGTGAGCGGTGCGTAGCCGACGGTGAAGAAATGTAGACGTGGGAAGGGTACTATAGAATATCAGTTTGATTGATTGCGCCTTGGAGTGCTACGAACCCATGTTGACAGCCAGCTTTCGCAAGTCAGAGTTGAGCACACCTGGGCTACAATTTGGTCAGCGGATGTTGTGAAGTTAGCGATGAAATACAATCGCAGAGTCGCTGTGGCGAGTCAGCGTGAGCTTGCATCGAGGCTGTCCAACTGACTGGTAAAGCCTGCCATGACCTTGGCAATCAAGTTGTTGAGGTCAGGGTAAGTAGGCGATGCCATCTTGAGGTCGTTTGTGCAGATCTGGTAGAGTGCCTCGTTCTGCATCGCAAGGTTAGTTCACGTCTTTGTCCTCGCGGATCACGCACGTCAAGACAGCATGTAATGTCACTGTTCTCAACCAGGTTGTGTGTTGACAAGATGGAGTTGTACGGCTCGACCACAGTGTCCGAGACCTTATGACTGTCAGTGTATTGTTGCCGCTCGGCCAGCGCGTACACACCTTTGGACTAGGGAAGATCGAGAACGTGCTGAGCATTCGGTCTGGGTACTCTTCCCGGACCTTGCCGAGCAGGAGCGCGCCCAAACCACTACCAGTGCCACCACCAAGTGCTGTTTGAAATAATGTCGTGAGCCACAGTCCTCGGAAAGCAATCCAACGCACAGTGCAGCACCTGGAAACCCTGCAGACTGTCCGCACTCTCCGCTTGTCTTCGCAAAACGTCCAAGATCGGGTCGATCAATTCCGCACCTACGAGTCATCAGCACAGTGCAGCGTCCGTCCGGCCAAGACACACCTTCAGTGTAGTAACCCTTTGCCCAATTGTTGCCCGCTCCGCTCTGCCCGTGGATAAAGGTATCCGGCCGGAACAGTTGCGCCATCGGACCGGCGCGGACAAGATCGAGTACAGCCGGTTCGAGATCGATCTGAATGGACCGAGGAACATACTTGTTGTTACCGACCTCGTCAAAGTAGACGCCGACTGATTGAATCAACACGAGGCCTGACTGCAAGGTCAGTGCTCACTTTTGTCAAGCTGCTGCTGGTCGTGGCCTTGGTATCGACCAGACTCTATCGCTGATCAGCAAAATACTACAAGGTCAACAGCGGTATACGAACGATCAAGACTGTGCTCCTGCGAGACGTCAACAACCGAGATATCTCCGACAGCCAGCACGACTTACCTGCAGGATATGGTCCCAGAACGCTGAGAAGAGACATGTCAGTCCTTACCGCGAATGAAAGAGACGTGGACGCACCTGTGCCAAGCTGGTTGCCAGCTGAACACGTTGCAACCGTCAGCCCATCGCCCATCGCTTCAGCCCGTCCAACCGACCTTGGCCGACTGTGACACCATCAGCTCGGTCCCGTTCTCAACTGTACGACCGTCATACCTGATAAACTGATAATCTCGCGGCCCATTGCTGTCGTTCTACACCGATGTTACAAGCGTCGTGCACAAACAGCATGGAAGCACGACGACAAGTGAGCGGCAAAGTTCGCGGAGGAAGCGAACCTCGGCGCGTCGGCGGCAGCTCTCACTGTGGGCACTCGATGCATGCTTCTATGGCAGCGTTCTATGTCGAGGGCCGCTTCTTCTTGGCTCCCACAGACGACTTTGCCTTTTTCAGCCGCTTGCCAGCGTTGAACGCGGACACGGCTTTGTGCTCTCGCCCGAGCGAGTCTTCTTTCTTGACCTGGTAGATGCGCACAATCCAGTTTTCCGACGTGAATGCCTCGTCTGCACCGATCAGCGTCATGTCTGCGGACTGCAAGTCACGGTAAGGGTACGTACCCAGTACGTCGAGCGTCGGTCCGACTGCCGGCAGTCGTTGTTGGCGCACCCGATCTTGCGCAGGCTGCCCGCCAAAGAGCTCGACGAAGCTACGAGATTCAGCCACGCACGGACGTCACCGTTGAACGCACCGGTAGTAGGACATCTTGTACATGAGCGAGTTCTTCATCGTAGGTGTGCTACCGAAAGTTAGTCACGCCTCACACACGCTTCCAGCCGACGTACGCCCGGTCATCAATGGCATACTCGCCACGCTGGGTGAAGTAGTTGGCCTCTTGGACTTCGTCGGGCCATACGCCTTGAGCGATCCGGACCATCCAGAGGAACTGCAAGCGTCAGCTGCAATCTGTGGGTATCACGACAGGCAAAGCACCTTGTTGATGTCGTCACTGAGCAATGTCAGTCGTGGTTGGTGCAGCTTCCTGGCAACTTACCCGCTGTAGCCAAGCAAACCACCGAAGATGACGAGGACGTAATCGACATCGTGCTTTCGCAGGATGGGGTATGCGACCTCTTCACTGCTCGACATGGCCTTGCCGACGGTCGCAATGTGGGCTGCAGCTAGTCAGCAACCGTCACGGTGCCACAATCAGGTCCCGCACTGTTGTTCCAAGTGTTGTTGTCTACCAACGTCTGAATGACCATCAGCAGCCGTCAACAGTGTAACGTTTGGCACTCACCGGCCGGTCCGCCATGCCCGCAATCTGGTACCCATAATCCCACCAACTCATCACGACCGCGTCTTCCTTCGTGTTCTGGCGCAACCAGTAATACGCCTCTCTAAAGTCATCGATGATATTCTGGCTACCGTCCGCCGCGCGCGACGATAGCACCACACTCGGGGAAGAGTACGCAGACGACGTGACCCAGGTACAGTGGTAGACAAAGTACACGAGGAAAAAGGTCATGGCGCCGAGCACGGTCAGTCGAGTATCGAGACCGTAGATACCAGGGATGGCCCAGAGCGAGCGAGACGGCTGCTTGCGACCGCGGATGCGAGTCTTTTCAGCGACAGGGGTGGGCGTGACGGTCTTCTTGGACTTTTTGCCAGGTGCCGAAGTCGCGGAAGCGACGGGGACTGACTCCTCGGCAATGGCTGATGGCGTATCGTCAATGACATCTGGCACGACCGGGTCGAGGTAGACGTTCAACAGTCTAGAGAAGGCGATCGCTCCGGTCACGCTATCAAGTCAGTCAAGTTCAATCCTCGTCTTGGTTGCGCACCAAACCACCGGCGTGATGACCAGCATCAACTGCGCCAAGTCAGCTCGATCTGATGCCTGCCAAGCTCACTCACCCGAACCATGACACCAGCAAAGTACGAGCTGAGAACGGCATAGATGATGACAAAGACGTGCTCGTCCCGAAGCTCCTTGAAGCACCACCAGACGCCGGCCGGGAAGAAGAAGATGAGCATCTCGAGGTCGAAGAAGAACGATGGCCACGCGGTCGGCTGGTGCTCTGACACGGACGCAATGATGGGGACTGGGCAAGTCAGCGTGGGTTGTCGTTAGTCGCCGAGGACGCACTGTGGATCTTGGCATAGCCAGTGTCCCAGAGACTGTAGAACCGCCCCGTCCATGGTGCGATCCAGCCTGACAAAGTCAGGAGGACGAGTACAGCGAACGAGACGGCAAAGGCGACGACGACAAAGGCGCGGAGCAGCAGCTGGAACTGCTTGCCCGGGACGAGCGCACGGACAATCTCGACAAAGGAGACGAGTTGCAGCAAGCCGAAAACACCTGAGGACTGTGAGAAATGGCCCTTACCGCGTCACGAGACTTACCGAGTGCCGCCATGTGCTCGCTGGTTCGCAAAGGCAAGAAGCCGACGAACGGCACTTGCATCGACGCCAGCGTGCCGATGATGTACCAAGCCGAGTACGATACGTAGAGCTTGTTGTTGAAGCGGCCCATCAGGATCAGCACAAACGCATGTAGCGGCACCACTGCGCAGGTCAGCTCAAGTCCAGGTAGTCTTCAACGCGACTGACTGTTGGTGATGAACACGTAGCCACCCCAAGCAGCCACCATCCAGCCGTAGAACAGCGCTGCGACCATGCCGTAGAATGCGCTACCCTCTTTCAGAGCCCGGATCCACAAGTAGAATGTGAACATGAGCAGGAAGATGGCGATCGCCTCGTTGTCGTAAGATCCAGCAACCGAGCGGGAGATGTACCCCGGTGCAATGCCGATGAACGCAGCGGCTAGGAGACCGGCTGACTCGTCTGACATTTGTTTGGTGAACCTGACGGCGTTAGCCGAGTTGCGATTGATAGCTTGGCGACGCACAAGTAGGTCGCCCATGCGGTTAGACCGGAGAAAGCAGGCGCGAGCATGACGCAGACGTTTCGGATATCGACGGGAAAGTTGAGCCAGTGCAGAACGTTGTAGATGATGCCAGAGGTGACCATTAAACCGGGGTAGATGGTGCCGCCAACGACACGGCCGAGAGGGTACCAAGCTGTTGGGTCGAACCAGTTCCAGAATTCCTGGGTGCGTCAGCGAGATCCCATCGAGCTTGGGCTTACATAGAACCCATCCTTGGCCAAGAGCTTTGTAGCGCGGCTAATCCAACCATCAGAATCGAGCTCGTTCACTGGTGCGCAGCAGCTCACTAATTGAACCACGGGTCACTACGAACCATCAGCACTTGTTCAGCCCAGCTTTATCACACCCACAATTCATGAATGACACTCTCATGCCGAATGACAGCGAACAACCGAGCTGCAACCGCTGCGGCCGAGATGAAGGCGAGGATGGAGAACCGGAGCAGGGCCGCCGTGTTGTCGACCGTGGCCTTTGACACCTTTGGCAGCGAATAGGCCGTCTTTGGCCCGATGGGCTTGACGGCTGCTGCGGCCATGCTGTCTTGGTGTTAGCTGGTGGTGGTGAGCCGTGTCTTGTGCTAGAGCTAGCTGTACAGCGATGGTCGTACTGCAGCACGTCGAAGGGGTTTGGCTCGTTCACTTTCACACGCCACTCTTCGTCTGCTAGCACTGCGCAACACTATATAGCTTTCATGCCATCCCCAGCCCTAGCAACCCTTCTCAAGCCCTAGATCCCTTCTTCTTGACGCGCTCCCCATTCACAGTCTCCCACTTGCCGCTGTTCCTGCTCAGACTGCGCTTGGCTTTGATGTACGCCGTGCGCTCCTCATCCGAACTATCATCTGCCACCCGCCCGATCCGCGTACTCCAGCCCGAAGCCTCGGCACGCGGCGTGGTCTGCTGTTGGTCTTGTAGAGGGTTTTCGCGGGGTGAGTCGGGCGTATCGGGCACGGCCATGCGCACACTCTTCCTGCGTGTGACTTTGGCGCCGCCGTCTTCAGATGCCGTCTGTGATCCATCGGCGCTGCTTGAAGCAACTGGGGCGCCAAGGTTGAGATCGGGGAGCGGGAGCGGCCCCGGCTTGGCCTTTGGCGTCGAGTGCTCCTCTTCAACCGGTGGTTCGGCCTCGACCGGCGCCGCCACCGTTCTGTCACGACTGTTCTCAACGACCTTTAGGCCACGAAAGTCTTCCTCGTCTGAAGACCCTCCGCCCTCGTCATCGTCATCGTCCTCCTCTCGCGCCGACTCGTAGATCGAGGCGTCATCGCCCGAGATGTACGAGTGGCGGGTCGTCTGTGGTACCGGTGCAGGGGCATCCGACGTGACACGCCCAGGCGCCGTAATGCTCGCCATGGGCGGGACCACGGCTTTAGTCCAGTCCTTGGCCGGTGAAGGCGGTGCGGGGCTCGACGGCCTCATGGCAGACTTCAGTGGCGGCGACAGACTGCGCGATGGCGGGAGCGAAGGCGTAATCGGTCTGAGGTACTTATCCTCATCCGACGACTCGTTCTGCTCGGCCTGCGGTTTGCTCGCACGCGAAGCAGACTTTGAGGGACTAGCAGAATAGTCAATCTGCGAAGGCAGGACCAAGCTCGAGCCCGGCGCTTTGGGCAGTGACAAGTTTGGAGTCACTTGGCTTCGTGGCGCCGTTGGGATCTCAATCATCTTGGGCTCCGCTTGAGCCTTATCGGCGTCGACTAGCGACATGATGGTACGTCCCGTGGCACTGCTTGTCGATGTCGCGCGCGCAATACTACCGTTGTTTCGGTTCCGCTTGGACGTCGTCGACCTGACCGTGTTACTGCGCGAGACGGGCGCAGACTGCGTCGGCGTCTTGGCACCAGCCGTTCGAGGAGTGATCGTGCTCGTGCTCGTTGCACGGCTGCCAGCGCCGAGATCCGACCGTGTCGGTCTCGGCTCGGGAATCAACCCACTTGCAACTGGCAGCTTGGACCCGGTCGAGTGCCGCTTCGACTGGGATCCACTCGAGATGCCAGCGTTGTCCACTGCCCAACGGTCCTTGCCGACATTCTGAACAGCGACGAGGTTACCGCCTTCCGAGTCACTGCTCGAGTCACTGCGCGTCCGTCGCGCGCCAGACGGCTTGGACAGCCTCGAAGTCGCGCGCTTGACATTGGCGTCGGTACGCGTCTGCCACCCACCCCCGCCACCACCCGATCGTCCAGTCGAACCGTACGGCGGGGAATCACGACCTGAACGGATCGATGACCCACTCCGGCCCTTGCCCTTGAAGAAGCCTTTGAGAGCGCTGAAAAAGCCTTTGCGCTTGCGGGTCGAACCGATACTCGAAGTATCGGACGCTGCGCGGCGGGGTTCCTCAGCCGTCGAGTTTGTACGGCGCAGCGACATGCGCGATGCAGGCGGCTTGTATCCGAGTTCCGAGGCGGCGCGGCGGCCACCGGCGCGCGAGTTGAACACCCCACTGGCCCTTGAATGGGTCCGATCGTCGTCCGAGCCAGACCCTGAACCTCGCCGAGGCAAGTTCAACGGCCGAGCGGGAGCGTTGACTGAAGCGACTCCACGAGGGCCGTGACTGGCAGCCTGCGATCGACTGGCCGCCATCGTCGAGCCATTGGACCTCTTCGGGCCACTGGGCTTGTTCTCGTGCACGACGAGGTTGCCACCGGCTTCACTTCCGGAGCTGCTGCCATCTTCATCCTCCTCTGCGATCGAGCCGGTGATGGACCCATGGCCGTGGCCGTTGAGATGCGCGAGGTGCTTTGGGAACAGTTGGCGAGTGCCAGACGGCGACGTCGGCGCGTCGTCATAGCCGACTTGGGATGCAGACTGCGAAGGGGCGATCGATCCGTTGGAATCGAGCTCGAAAGCGTTGGGCGGCAGAGAGTCTGGGTTGATTAGCCTCGCGGACCGAGGGTGAGAACCAAAGTCACCGTCCGGACCTCGCTCGAGAGCTTGCAACCCTAGCCTGGCCTGGTGCTGCCACATTCGACCGACCTCGTCCATGGCCCGGAACCGATCGGCAAGGCCATGCTGCATGACCTGGATACTGTGAGCACGTCCTAGAGAGCATACTAGCACCAACCTTGTTCCGTTCGCCCTCGATCGTGACCTCCAACCCCCGCAAATGCTCTTCGCAGCCCAACAGCTCTGCCTGTGCCTCTGCAAGCTTGCCAGCCCGCTTGCTCTCCTTTGCCGAGCCCGCGGAATCGACGCTGAGACTACTCGCTTTCGAGCTCATGTTCTCGTTGGTGTAGCCATTCGCCACGACGGCGAGATCGTGTTTGCTCGGCCGGCTCTTGGTGTTCTTGATCAACCGGGTGACGAGGATCTGGCGATCTCGCTTGACGCGAGAGAGCTCCTCTTCGAGCTGGTGGATGGCCTTCAAGTCTTGACGAAACACCTCGAGCGAGGTGATGTATGCTGCCCAACCTGGCCCGTGGTGCGCTGGCTCATCAGGCGACGCGTGGTCGGCGTGAATGCCTTCGAACGCGGCGTGGCGGACGGCTCGGCGAATGGGGAGATGGACGCCTGGCGAGGACGTGACGTAGGCTAGCAAGGACGACGTCGACGAGTGCGAATGCGAGAGCAGGGTCAGTAGCGACGTGTTGAGTGACTTTTGCGATGTCCTGTGCCGTGTCAGCGACTGGCAGATGTGAAAGTGCACTACGTCACGACGGACAGGTAGTTGTTGAGCAGCCTATCGCTGCTGCTCCGGTGCGCATGGCCCGGCAGCAAGGTGTCCATCGTGTTGGATCGACCGCGCGGAGAGTAGGACCGAGCGCCTGGTACGGATCTGAGCGTGGATGTTGAGACCGAGTGGTTGCTGTGCCGTCGCCGTCGCCGTCGCCGAGTGGGATCGCTGCAAAGCTCGGCGACTGACGACAGGGTGACGGAACCAAAACCTGATGCAACCCGGTTCAATGACGCACCACTATGGCGGCGGCGGCGGCGGCGGCGGGCGTCGTCGTCTCGTACGGATCGGCTGCGCGGCCATGGTCATTGTCGACCGTGGAGCGTGAGCGGCGGTGTGCGTGGACAGCGAGGAGCAAGAGTGTACAGCTTGACACGAGCTGATCACTGCTCAAGTGTAGACTGGTAGCATGCCACTGATGATGCACTGATGTACGAGTCGCCTGCTTCTGTGTAGCAGTGAGGCGACGGCAGGTCGGTGACTGGCACTGCATGCACAGGCTGCAACTGCACTGTCCCGCCGAGGCAGTGCAGTCCCGCGAGACTGTTGAGAGACGGTAAGAAGACGATCGCTGCTGGATTGATACCACCTTTCGATCGCCACGTGGTCATCGCCCGCCACGTCAGCGCCATCGCGTGAGCCAGAGATTTCAGACTCACGCACCAGGCAGAGCGGTAGTGCAATCGCTTTTCCACTCACAGTCAGCATGGCAGCCCGTAAGCTTCCTCTACAGCTCAGTCGGCTGCAAACTGACATTTCACAGCCCGTCTCTCCCTCGCGGATCAGCTCAAGCAGCTCGAGGACCCAGCGCCGACCAGTACGTGCCGCCACTTGCATCGAAGCCAGACTGACCTTTCAGCTCTGGACCCAGAAGACGCTTACTCGTCTCTCGATGGGCTCAAAATCCAGCGCGAGGCAGACCAAGGCCGCGAGCATTACCTCTCGGTCGGGTGCGGTTGCTCTTCGTACTAAATGTTGCGGCTGACTGGTGTGCTCCAGGACATCAAAGATGAAGCCGGATCTGGCACAGACGCTACTCGGTGACAAGTATGGCGGGAAAAAGTCGAGTCGCGTCAAGATTTTCGAGGATGATGAGGAGAGCGAGCCTGAGCACGAGGCGCTGAACGGGATTGATGAGGATGATGAGGACGAGGATGACGAGGATGAAGATGAAGATGAAGGCGAGGACGAGGATGAAGACGACGGGGAAGAGGAAGAGGGTGACGAAGACGAAGACGAAGAAGACGAGGACGAGGAGGAACAGGTCCCCCAGGCAAGCTCGTCCAAGTTGGCGCTAAACCCGCTGGCGTCACTGCACGCCTCCCGGGCAAAGGACATTGAAAAGGGGCAAGCGATCCGCAGGCAGCAGGTCGGTGCCCTCTCTCACCCGCGCAATGGCTCACACCCCGCAGCGGCTGTTCGAAACGCTGCTCACATTGCGTATCACGTTCCAAAAAGCCGTCACGGTGTCGCAAAAGCTGCCTCGTGGCGGCCTCGCCTCACCCGACGAGCAAGTCGCAGCAAAGCAAGCGGAAGCCCTCGCGAGCCTAGCCGAGATGAACGAGCGGCTCTTTACCCTGCGCAAGGTCCGTCAGCGCGATGCTCCAGCCATCCAGTATAGCTAACCCGCCCAGGGTCTCCTACTACCCAATACTACCGAACGCCCATCGAAACGGCGTAAACTGTCGTCCGAACAGTCGCAGTCGGCACAGTACTGGCAAGACTCGGCGCTCGATTCACTCGCGCTCGTCGATAGCTCGCACGCACAAGTGACCGGCCTCCTCGCGAAATGGAGTGCAAAGATCCACGCGGCGACGCTGCAGGTCCCGAACGGGAAAAAGGCGGGCTCGAGTCGCTTCATGGTCGGTGACGGGGGGCAGTCGGTGCTAGACGCCATCGAGGCCGGATTGGCTAGCAAGGTGCGTGGCGCAGCCGCCTCACGATACTCAAGCTAACCCGGCGCGTAACAGCGCGAGGCGGACCGCTCATTTGTCGACAGTGAAGAAGCGGGCTATCGTGCCCTGTTGCGCGAAGTGATCGAGACACGGACCGGACAGAGTCAGTCTCGTTCGACGTCTTTCATCTTGCAACACGGCTAACGCGCCCAGGCTCGGCGCTCGATCTCACCCACCTCCGGAAAGAAAAGAAGAAGAAGCGCGAGGCCGAGCGCGGCGGGTCCAAAGGCCGTAAACTGCGCTACACGGTGCATGAAAAGGCGCAAAACTTTACCGTCCCGATCCCGCTCAGTGAGGGCTGGCACGACGAGCAGGTCGATGAACTGTTTGCGAGTCTGTTGGGTGGCGCTGGGATGGCCGAGACGAGCGCGGGCGCGGGACTGGACGGGTTGAGAGTGTTTTGAGCAGATGCATGTCTGGCTAGATTGATTACACTCTGCCCTCGCGCTTGGCGACGACGTTTGCTCGGCGAGCACGGACACCGGCCCGAAGCTCGTCGAGCAGAGGCAAAGTCTGTTCGAGCGAGATGCAGGCGTCGGTGATTGACACGCCGTACTTGAGGCTGCGAAGTATAGTCAGTCTCAACACAGGCAGCACACGGCCGCACGCACCCAGATGGCCCCTCTGGCGGGACAGACTGCTTGCCCTCGTTGAGATTACTCTCAATCATGACGCCCAAGATCATCTGGCTCGTCTCGCCCGACGACAACTGTTGGGCCTGTGCGGCGTCAACCTCGACACCTTCTGACGCGGGCAACGCACGATATCCCGGCCGACGTCGATCTGCTTCTGGTGCTGTTTTGACGAGTTGCCGTGCGAGCAGTCGATCATGAGGCGCTGCACGACACCGGCCTTGGCAAGCTTTTGACCGCACGCGAGTACGTGCTCCGAGCTGTAGTTTGGGCCCTTGGAAGAGCCGCGGAGGATGATGTGCGTCGAGTCGTTGCCCTGTGGTGCTCAGCTGGAGCCTGGATCGTGCGGGGCTCACCTCGGTCTCGACAATCGCAGACAAGCCTGTGCCGTGTTAGCTTTGTACTGGCGGCACCTGGTCGCAACGGACCCTGCTTGGTGACCGACAGGAACGTGTGCCCACTCGCGGCGGCGCGCATCGCATCAATCGCGATATCAATGCTACCGTCCGTCCCGTTCTTGAACCCGACGCTCATCGAGAGCGCACTCGCGAGCTCGCGGTGGACCTGCGACTCGGTCGTGCGCGCGCCGATCGCGCCCCACGACGAGAGCTCGGCGAGGAACTGGGGTGAAATCGTGTCTGGTCCGGTGTGAGCGAGCGCTTGGGCAGGCAGGCAGGATGACGAACCGAGGAATTCACACGCGGTTGGGATCCCGAGTTCCGAGAGCTCGAGCAGGAGTTTGCGCGCAATCTTGAGCCCACGGTTGATTTGAAACGTGCCGTTCATGTCGGGGTCTGCGGAACGCTTAGCTCGTTCCGTAGAGTAGAAGCGCACCGTTGATCAAGCCCTTCCAGCCGACGGTTGTTCGTGGTCTATGAACATTAGCCTCTGCTGGCTGCAGCCACTCGTGCGCACACACTTTTCAAAGTAGACTCGCATGATGATCGCGAGGTCCTCCTTGGCCTCGTCGGCGTACGCCTTGAGCTGCTTGGCGTACACGAGCGCTTGGGCTGGGTCGTGGATCGAGCAAGGGCCGACTACGACCAGTAGTCTGTCATCGTCACCGCGGATGATCGACTCGACGGCCGCACGACCTTCGAGCACTGTTTGAGCGCCACGAAGGGAGAGTGGGAGCCTAGCGGTCAGCTCGAGGACGGGAGCTGAATGCAGCCTACTCTTCGAGAAGGATTTGAGGGCTATCGAGCGTCAACGTAGCTCTGTCAGACCATCCTCCATGCAACGTACGGGATCAGTGGCCGCACGACCTTTACCCGGCGGTCATCGAGCTTGTCCATGGCCTATCAGGACGCAGCGTCTCGTCAGCGCAGTCCAGCTCTGCCTCGGAATTCTCGACGGACGGATTGTACGGTGAAGGTGGGAGTCTTTGCCATGCCTACTGCTGCTCTGTTGCTGCTGAAACTGCCTGATGTTACTGCGTTGTGCTTTATGAAAAGCGAGTGGTGCGGACTCGACTCGGTTTTGTAAGATGTGCCACGTGCGATCGGCGATCCACGTCAGGCCGAGTTGACCGTCGCGCTATCATCAGGACGGCAGAAACCCCCTCGGGCACAGCCAGTGGCGAGTTCAGTCCGAGCACGCAGCGTAGACAGCACCGGCGCACATCCCAGCGTACAGCCGGCAGTCACAGCAGACACGCCGAGAGCAATCGATCGCATAGAGCAGCCGGATCATACCATAGTGCCAACGCTAGCCACCACAAAGGAACCCACATCCTTCCGCCAGCATGGTCGCCGGCATCAAGAGTGAGCAGTGCATCCAGCCAGCGACCTAGCTAACTATGCCTCCTCTCACCAACTTTCAAGCCGTCATCCTGCTCTCGTTCGTCCTCGCCCTTGGGTTCCTCCTCGTGATCCTGTCGTGTGCACTATGGGCAAACTGGCTGCCGCTACTCGTCGGTGCGCACTCGTGCCTACCATGCCATCCCAAGCTGACACACCGCTCGCAGCCCTGACGTTTGTGCTCGCGCCGCTGCCAAACTCAATCTGCTCGCGCTGTGCCGGGGCCGACGACGTATCACCCGAGTACAACTCGTCAGTCCCCCGACTACCTATCACAGGCAGCTCACACCTCAGATCCTACACCGACTTTGGCCGCTTCCTGACTGGAATCCTCGTCACCACCGGTCTTGCGCTCCCGCTCCTGCTCGCCCACTCGGAGATCATCCAACCGGCCGCATGCTGGATGTCCATGGCCGGCGGCGGCCTGGTCTACGGGACCATCATGGTCTACGCCGGAGCGTTTGGGAGTGGCGATGACGAGTTTTGAGGGATGTATAGGATGAAACGGCCCGTTTGGGAATCGTCACACGAGACGTTGCTGATTCCAGTGGGGACGTGCACGCCGATGCGCAACATGATCATCAGGGGTTTGATGCTGCTCGCAACAGGGGTCTTGCTGATCACTGGCTGGCGATGGCATGCTGTTCCGCAAGGGACAGCTCGACCTGTAACTCTGCGATACACGCACCCGTCGGCAGCACACAACGCGACGCTCGCGTCCTTGGAGCAAATCTACGCCGAATCAATCCGTTTCACTGAAGAAGCCGTCATAATCGCGCTTCAGTCCCTTCGGCTCGATCCCCACGGCTCACAGGCTGCCAGGACGCACCAGCTGAACACGCTACTAGAGTGCCAGGCTACGCAACCGCTGGTGTCCAACTCGACCATCGTACGACCTGTCCACCACCACCAGAATCGCGGGCGTGAATGCAAGCGCGGAACGCTGCAAGATGTCTCGTCAACGATCGGCACTTGTCAGAACCCCTTTCCTGCCCCTCCATCACTCTGCCACCTTCTCTCCAACCGCTCCATCCTGCTCGTAGGCTCCACAATCCAATACTCGCTCCACGACTTCGTCCTCGACGCTCTAGCCCAGCGCGACGTAGGCTGCATCGCGGCAGACAGCTGTATCAGCCACGTAGTCTGCCAGCGTGACCTGCCAGAAAGTCAACGACCGACGGTACGGTTCGTGCTGTCGACTGCGTTGTCGCCTTTCAAGGGCGTCAGAGGACGGGAGGGGGTAGAGTGGATCGCTCAACCGCATCAGTGGTGGCTCTCGGCCGCGAGACGTGCAGACGTGGTGGTACTATCAAAAGGGCCGGTACCGGCGCCGAAGCGGAGCTATGAGCTCTCCCAGGGTTCTGATCCGGATCAACAATGGGACATTGAGCACTTCGTACTGCCTTTGGTGGATACGGACGCCAAACCCTTTCAGCCGCTCATTGCTCGCTGGTCGTCCCAAACCCTAGTTCACCCCGAAGCGCAGCTATTCGCCATCGCGTTTGAAACAGTTCTCAAAGTCTATCTACCGTCTGTGATGCGCACCTTGAAAGACATCAGAGATCACGACGAGCTGCAGTCCAAAGTCGTCGTCTGGCGCGAGGAATGGGGGGTAGAGATTGGTTGCGGGTCACGCTCACATTGGCGTGAGGAGCGCGGCTTGAGCGCGTTTCTGGGTGTTGCACCGGATGGAGCGTTGGTAGATCGCTGGAGCTCGTTCCAGAACGCTCAAGGTCAGTGTGAAGGATGAACGTGATGGATGCTGATGACGGCTGTGGAGTCTTGATCCTTCGACGGCTGTTGCCCCCAATCCTGGCGCCGCTGGGCATCGTCTTTCTCCCGCATCTACAACTACATGTGCATTCGCCTATTCACACGAATCGTCTCCAGCCTGTCGCGCTGCGCCCTCGAGCGCGTCAACGGCGTAAACCGTACAAGCTGATGGGCAAGGCGGGTCGCGATTGCAGTAATCGCTGCTGGCCGTCGCCCGACCTCGAGCGCGCTTTCCTCGATGGGTTGAGAACGGTACTGCATGCGCGCGCACAGCAGGTGGATGACACACAAGATAGGATATGATACATTGTCCGAGCCTAGTGCCCGTTTGCGTGCCCGTTCGGTAACTTGGCTTTGACCGATCGCCGCGCCAGCCGCTCCTCAATCTCCAGATCCAGTGCCAACGTCTTGTCCCAGACTGCCAGCGTGAGCGTTTTGGAAGGGTACGAGAGCGCCATGAGCCTATGGGCGTTGGATCAGCTCTGAACAGACACGACGACCCTAGCAGACTGACCGCGCGATCCGCATTCTGCGCTTCAGGCCTTGCTCGCCACCTTGTGCGGACTCGCCGCCTGCGCGCCGGGCGGCTACGAAGGATTCTTGGATCGCTTGGGCCGTTGCGTCGGGGATGATGGGTTGGTGTTGGAGAGATTCGGTGCGGGTGGCGTGAATGTACGAGCGCCAGGTTCGGAGTTGGCTTGGTGTTGGCCGTGGAGACTGTGACGCGGCGCTGCCCTCGATCGGCAGGTAGACGTCGACCTGGTTTGTCAGTCTACGTGCTGCCCAGGAGATCCAAAACGGACCGGCAGCAAGCTCTTGCCCTCGCTGAGGACCGCCACCGCAGTCTCGACCGGCATCTTGAGCCCGTTCATATACGGGTACTCGTACCGCAACTCTTGATCCTTGATCACCTCGCCCAGAGCCCTCAGGTTGCCAAGGGCCTTTTCAGTCAGCTGCCCACCGGCACCCATCTTGTCCTCTTCGACAATCAAGACTGTACCTGGTGCGAGCTGGAGCACGCCGGCAGCTAGGTCCTGTCCGGGCGTGTGTACCGCGGATGGCGTGAATGCCGAGGTGTGCAGCAGTTCAAGGGTCAGGGGTAGTGAATGTAACAGTGGCTGGACGGTCGCAAGGGTCGGATAAAGCGTTTGCGGTGTGCCACTGGGTAAGATGTAGTTGACTGCGAGGGTGCCAAGGGGTGGAAGTGACGTTGGGCGCGCTGTAGGACGCGAGATGAGTTGCAGGAGGAGCAGTTCGGCCGCGAGCTCGTCAGGTGGGTCAAACGCGGCCGCGAGGTGCTGGATCAACGTATCTCTGCTAGCGTGCGTTGGGATCGACTGATGCGCATCACTCGTCTCTGGGCTTGTCGATGACACTGGCGAGGCGTAAACAGCAGTTGACTCTTGCAGGACATGAATGGTGGGCACAACCGACTGCACTTGGTCGCCGCCACCAAACGTCTCGCCTGAGATCGGGGCAGGTAGTGTAGAGGTCGAGACGATACCGATGAACGAGTGCAGGGATGCAGGCTTGAACGAGGTATCGGCATAGACCTTGGATATCAGCGTCGATCTTACTGATTTGACCGTGGAGCATACCTTGACCAGTGCTCCGGTGTAGCTCGACCGCCGTGCGTGCAAGGGATACTTTGTGTGCACGTCTACAGGTAGCTGACGACCAGCATGAGACTCCGACGAGAGCGATAGCCCCGCCAGCCCATCAGCCAGCTCGGCAGCAGTCGCCCACGGTTGTTCGGCGGGGATTCTGCGCTTGTCAGCGATGCCGACGGTTACGAAAGAAGACCGACTCTACACCCCAGCTCACGGAGCGCTCCTTCAGTTGACTCCAATCGATTTGCGCGTCGTTGACTGGCCTGCTGCTGCCCTCTGCAGGTGGCATGTAGACCTCGAGTGGATAGCCGGTATCTTGGAGCATGCATCGAAACCGGACGACAGACAGCGGTGCCGAGGCCAATGTGAACGCTGCAACCTGAACCCAAGTGAGTTCTCGCGCCAGGCATGTATGCTCAGCAACACTGACCTCTTGCGGGGCAGCCAACGCGCTCTGGACCGAAGCGAGCAGAGCTTGCTCTGTCACTGCTTTCGACATGAGACTAGACGACGGGCCATGTTCATTCCACATACCCCCGCCCGCATTCTCGTCCTCTGCCAGTGCGATCCTCACAATGTCCTCCACTGTCAGCATCTCTGCGTTGTCCATTCCGTCTCGACCGCCGAGTGTATGATGATTCCAGTGCTTTATTAGCATACGGTGATTATGGCGCGCGGGACCGGACATATTTAGGTCCCGTAGTTAGCTTAAGCCTCTGCAGTCGAGTTAGGTCGTACATCATCAACCAACCACGCTACAGGGCTCATTCGCATATCCACAGACTCGTATCAACTTGCTCTACAAGCACACGGTCCAATGAGTAACCAAGACGGGCTACAAGAGGTGCTATCGCTGCAAACTCGACTGGTATGTTTATTGACTGTCTACTTTGTTGTTATCATGCAACATCTTCTCGTACGGCTCCGCTGACGCCCTGGCAAGCTTACTGAACTCTTGGGTGAAGTCAAGAGGCTGGGAGATCGCATCCAACCTGGTGAAAGCAGCTCCAACACGCCCAGCAGTCCCTCAGAGCCAGCTCGATCGTCTTCAACGGCACCTACGTCCCAGATCACTCGCCCGTCGATTCTCACAAGTGGCCAGCCACCTCCGGCATCATGGGGAGGAGAGCCTCTTCCCCTCTGGGCACCCAGACCGCCGGCCACGACGCTGCTGGGCGCCAGTACAGGCTTCGAGACTGCCATGTCTCTGTCACGACTCCGGCCGATGTGTAGTCCATATCAGGATATGTCCGGATCGAGAGTTCCTAGTAACTCTCGATATTGACCTTTTTAGGGCAACGG
>BCIJ01000003.1:1028581-1109168 GCA_001599935.1 Holtermannia corniformis | reverse complement strand
ACGGATAGATGGTGGTGTCATGCGGCTCGGCGTCACGGATGAAGAAGGAGCCCGCCTCGTCCTCGATTGGCTTCTGGACTTGGCGCAAAGCGGCAATGAAGTCGATGGGCGCGATGCTGGCGGTCACGTGGGCGGTGTCTCGCGGCGCAGCCGGTGCCGGTGCCGGCACAGGGTCGTTGTCGGATTCAGAGTCAGCGTCTGGGGATCGTGCGCGGCCTACACCAGGTCGGTTGGATGACCCTACCGCCGCGACTTGGTCAGCCGCGGTGCTGCCTTGGATCAAGCCCGCGAGCCGAGCGATCGTGTTGTCATCGAAGATCCCCAACCACTCTTTGAGCTTGCGGTCGGTATACCGACGAGTGTGACCTGGCACGAGAGACGGCGAGCGACGGGTTTGATCGTGCCGATGCTGCTGGGGTGGGGCTGGCGGCGGTGGCGTAGGCTGAGGGGGCGCCCTTCCCTTCCCCTTTCCGCCCTTGCGGGGAGTTGCCTTCTGCTGCGGCGTTGGCGTGGGGGGCTCGGCGTCYGCTCCTCCAGGGAGGTTGAGCTCGTCATCCGAAGGGACCTCGCTCCCGTCTTTCTCTCGCAGTCCGCGGCGAGTGCGGGCCGCTTCGAGATCTTCGCGTCGTTGCTGCTGAGCGAGAGCCGGGGTGGGTTCTTCTCCGCCGGGCAAGGTGGAACCCGCGCGAGTGGCTCGGGCCATCTTGAAGGACGTTGATGGTCTTCAAGATCGTCAAGACGAGAGAGGATGAGAGCTAGAGCGAGAGAGGTGGAGCGCGAGGAGTGGATGAAGCTGGCTGCACAGACGAGCCGCGTCAGCCGGCAATCCACAGCCGCGGAGGGGGTTAGCCACTCGGCGATTCCACTAACCCCAAGTCCACGTGCCACCTCGCGCGCTCGCCGGCACCAAGTTCCACAGGTGGAGCACTAAGCTTTGGGTTTGGAGCTAGGCTCCACGAGAGGTTTTTGCTATTGGTTGGAATTGGTGAGACAGTGAAGCTGTCTATTTTGGGCTTGAGGCTTTTCTCTTATTGGCTGGCGCGTGGGAATTGGCAATAGAGCTCCACCTGTGACATCAGGATTGGTCAGCAGCTAATCTAGTCCCCCCAGTTTTCTATAGTCTACTTAAGCGCAGGCTTTTGGGCCAGTGGTTCTTCACTGGTCTCACATTCTTCTTACTGTTTACTACCTTACGGCATATGCAGTAATCTCTGGGTGCTGCCGAGTTCTCTCAGCCTCAAGATCTGACACAGAGAGCGTCGTCTCCAACAGCACAGGACAGGGTGCTCACTAGAGGTACACAGGTCAGACCTGGTGTGCTTGATGTCTTGAGGAGTGGTAGTGAGGCTTGAGAGTGATAACGTATGATATTGGATCCTTGGGAACTGGGTCCCAAGGATGGGTCTTATATACAATGGAAAGACAATAGGAACAGACTTGCGCCTTGCGCCTTACACCTTGCGACGTGCGCCTTGCGACGTGCGCCTTGCGACGTGCGCCTTGAGCCGGAAGCCGGGAGTGGCAAGTGGCGAGTGGCGACTGGTGAGTGGCAAGTGGCACTGCTTGTGTTGCGATCCGGTTGCAGGTCGTAACAAATAGAGAGAACACTATAATATTCGAGCGATGTAGATACAACAAGAGACAACGAGGAAGACGAGGGGGCCGGGGGGCACAGCCGCAGCGCACAGACAGTGGTGCGATTAGCACCAGTGGCACTTTGAGCGCCGCGCAGCGGCTACTCGCCACGTGACACCGCTGTAGGCGTGACACGCCGTGACGTGACTCGGCAAATTTACAATGACGCTCCGCCCCGTCACGCATGACGTGTTTAGACCTCGCTGACGCCGTCAAATGCTCCATGACGGACTGCCAGAATGACGCCGTATCAGGTCTAATGGTTGTGCGGGTAGGCGTCAGGAAGCAATCGCTAGATGCTCTAGCAATTCGCGCGCGGACTTCTAGTAGCTGAGCCCGACGTCTTCGATCGTCTTGCATCGTCTTACGTTCAATCTGATTCTGGTGCTCTTGTCGAGGCTCCCCAAACTGCCTTACTGAGGTTGACCGATGGCATCGAGTCTTGAAGTCCTTCGGCCATCGTAAATCAGCTGTGCGTCGAAATTGAAATATGTATCAAATAGTAACTGGCCTAGCAAGCAACCCCTTTGGTCGCTCATTGATCTCATCTCGTTCGAACAATGCGCTATAGGTGCGGGTGACTCGCAAGCGGCTGAGCCGGCGCGGCGCGGCCAAGCATCAACTACGAACGCAGAGGCTCACATCACGCCAACTGCCGAGCTACCTTGCAACGAATGCATAGGCAGTGAACACGTCGGTACACTCGGTGAGTCTCCTTTGCGAGTGGTCTGAGATGGGATGCTGACGTTGTAGCTTGCCACCACCATGTCACTCTGGACCGACGAAGAACACGCAAGCGTGTACCACCTGATCCCACACTACGGCCACTGGTACCTCGACGCAATAGACGACCTCTACCCGGGTCCGCAAGGGACGGCGTATGACTTTGTGTCGAGATGGCTCTTCACCCCTGCCTCTTGGAATCCAAACCGTCAATCCAACCGCGGGACTACTCTCTCGACCAAGCAGACCACCTCGCTTCGGTCTGCGATCAGGGAGAATCCTCATGCCAGATTCCTGCTCGACTTGGACTGGATACACGCCGACGTCACTGTTGTCGACCAGTGGCTGCAGGAATCAGAGCCAACCCCTGCTCTGCGAAGAAACTACGTTTACCACTGCAATTTCACCACCCTGGAGGGGCGCTGGCAGCACGTCTTCGGTGATGAGGCTCCGACCTTGAGCCCTTATCTCATCGCACAGATGGGTCTCGTGACACGATCTGCCTTGCCAACGATGTGGCCGGGAAGAGAATTCCATGTTGGTGATTCTCGAGATCGCTTCAGCGCATACGGCCAGATGCGATGCGACATTGCAATCTTCAGTGGCGCCAGCACGCTCGTGACAGGCGAAGTCAAACGGGACAACGTCGTCGATTTGGAGGTTCTCCGGTGGGTCGTCTGGGTGGCCCGACGTATGCCCACTGTTGCACAAAACTTTGACGACTGGGAACATGCACTGCCGCTGCGACATCCTCAGCGCAGCAAGCAACGCAAGGCGTGGTACCTCCTTCTTCAGGTAAGCAGCACCTCGCACCCGTCGCGTCTGCTGAGTTCTCAGTGTTGGGGACAACAAGTCCATAGCTCCATGAAGCGTTCTTTCATCACCAACGGCAACCACTTCATCTACGCACGCGAAGGCGACGAGACGAAGGACGAATGGCAGTGCGACATGGTCCTCTCCCGCGTCTACTATCCGGACGGAACAGAGGACGACTACGATGGAACTCATCTGCCCCACGGCGATCCACTGCCCTCGGATGACATCGTCCTCCCCCCCCCTCACGCACTCATCGCTATGATTGCACATGCGTACAACCAAGTCGATGGCGATGATCAGGTGCTCAACGGTGGCGGGGGCGACCAAGGCGGCGACGACGACGAAGATGAAGACGACGGCGGTGATGCTGGCGACGGCGGCGACGATGATGACGTCGACGAAGATGACGACCAAGAAGATCCCTCTGGTGAGGATGAAGATTACATGGAGGACGATCAAGCAGATCACCCGATGGGAGGTCTTTCATGGGGAGCTTTGGACTACCGTAGCGCAGCTACCCATGGCGTTCCGGAGCACATTGCCAAGGCAAGTATCGTAGCGCTCGCTTGACGCTGCTCACCTGCCGCAGGTTTGCCGCATCGAAGTCGATTCCCGACTCGCACTACGCGGGGTGCACTGGATCGGCCCGCGAATGTTCGTGGACGAAACGGATTTGGAGCGCGTCAAGTCATCGTTGCCCCGCCTGCGTTTCGAGACGCGCCTTGGCAGTGGAAGCTTTGCCGACGTCTACGGTGGCCGGCTCATCCGAGCTGGCAGGGCAATCCGCTGCGCTTTCAAGCTGGTACGCGCTACCACCTTTACGGAAGACAATCGAACTCCAGGCATGGACGACATGTATGGTCCGCCGTGCGAGCCCGAGGAGGCGATCCCGCGGCTGGCGTTCGAGGCCAAACTGATGGCCAAGCTCCGAGGCATCGCTCCGCGTGTGTACGGGTTCTGGACTGGGCTGGATGGTATCAGAGAGCCGGTGGCGGTCTTTGCGATGGAGCGCCTCGGCCGCAGCGCTACTGCGAACGAAACGCCTGAAGACAGGTGAGTTGCGGTGTCGCTTCGTCAGGCTAACATGCGCAGAGCGGCGATCCTTGCTGCGCTCGACCAACTGCACGCAACCGGCTGGGTTCATGGCGACCTTGAGCTTCGCCACATCCGTCGGCGTCGCAAACCGCACACGGGTTGGGTCTTTATCGACCTCGAGAGGGCGACCCAGTCGGCAGACACGGAAGCGGTGTATGAGAGGGAGGCGCTATTGCAGCTGCTCGAGGTGTGACGACGCTGCCGGCTTGACCATGCTACAGCGAGCTACTTGACGATAACGAGTGGACGATGTATATGTACCAATTGTGCCCAGCACGCCGCGCGAGCCTCGGCCGGCAGGTTTCAGAGATTGCCCGAGGAGCAAGCCGAAAGCCTTCAGCAAGCCGGCTAACGCCATCTCGATAAGACCACGCGAACACATACATCACTCTGCCGTATGGCTACAGCCTCTTGCTTGGCGTCGTGGGCTTCCGAGACTGTTGCCAGAACCCATCTTTGGTCCGGCGCACGGCGCTACCCAGGCTTAGACCAACCGGAGCCGCCCTCGACGGCATGCGGACCGCGACGGGCGTACGTGAGGCCGGGGTCGAGCTGTGGCCGAGCACCGGATGAGAGTTGGTGGACGCCGGGCTCGGGGTTGGGACGGGGGGCGAGCGGGTCGAGAGGGTCACACTGCGGCGTGTCAGTCTCAAGCAGCAGAACTCGGACGCACCATCCGGCGAGCATATCCAACACCTTTGTAAACGCTTTGCCGACCGCGAGCTCGTACGCCTGTCAGGTCAGCTTGTGCAGCTGGTCGATCCCGCCCGAGCCTGTACGCACCTCGTCCACCGCAACGCCCATCGTCTGTCCAACCGCCTCGCCGATGCCCACCGCCTCTCTCCGGTTACTCGCGTTGGCCGACCACACGGCCAGGGTGACGGCGACCGTTGCGCGGACGCCTTGCTCAGCCGAGTCTGCCTGCTGAGATCAGCCGCGTCCCCCAGTCAGCAGCTGACGAACCTGAATCAGAGACAGCCCCGTCACGGCCTGCCCCAACCGTCGCCGAGCTTCTCTGCGAGCTTGCTATAGATGTCTTCGCGACGCATGTCGATGTGATCTGTGACCGACGGGAGCCAGGTCAGCGATTGCTCGCAAGCTAGCAGAGGAGAGAGGGATGAGATAGGGAGATAGACGGGACGAAGAGGCGGATGGACATGTGGGATGACATTGAAGGGGCGGAGTGACGGAACGCCTATGATGATATCACCAACGTTGTACATAACTCTGACCCTGTGTATAGCATGCTATTGATCACTTCTACTATAGTCGTCTTCAAATGGGAGCGCAACGACCGTCCTGGAGGAGCTTTGTGGACTGTCAAAGTGCGCGGCCAGAGTGGAAAGGTCGATGCGCAGCAAGCAGCATACAGAGTCTGCACGCTCATGTCCGGTGATGGCCACTTGAAGCCGCAGATTCCACCGCTAAATGACATGCATGGAAAGGTCAACTAAATCCACAGAAAAGTCTGGTCCTTGTGCAGGACAAGGACGTTGCCAAGGCAGCCGTCTCACTCGGTCTGATCGCCTTCGGCCGTCCCATCGCTCATGTGGACGTCCTCGCCGTCGCCGACTGGACGTCTGAGGAACTCTGCGGCCCGTTTGGCGGCGGAGAACGCACGCAAGACGTCGTCTTGCGCACGCGCGACCCTTTTAAAGCTCGACAACGGGTCAAGGGACGATCCCTGAGGTTGCAGAGCGGCCGTCGGGACTGCTGTCTGGTCTAACAGTGTCAATGGAGGAGGCGCCAGGCCGTAAGGCAGAGACTACTCACCGCCGAGGAGATCCTTGAGCGCGCGGATCTCGGTGTCGAGTGAGATGTGGAGTGGCTCTGGCGGGGCAGGCATTGACGATAGGGTCTCGAACGCGCCGACCAGAGTCAACAACGCTTGGAATGTTTGCATGTACGGCAAGGGCATCAGCTCGGGCCCTGGACGCGACGGAGCGACGCACATGGTTGGCCTTGACGGCCGCTTTGCCCGTTTCTTTCCCGCTGCCTGCGGTTGGTTTCTCGACCTCGTTGTCCTCCGACCTGTCATCCAAGGTGACGGCTAGATCGCCGGCACGGGTGTCGGTCGTGGAGTTTGGTGGTAACAGAGATTGCTGTACATTCAGAGAGAACGACCAGCCGAGGACTTACAATCTCAGCAGCGACCGTTGCAGCGTTGGCAGACTGCAGTGCAAGCAGATCAATCACAGGATCTCGGCGGATCGCGTACAGATGATTGGTCGCGTCGAGCTGGAAGCTCGTAAGCCCGCGTCGGGACGGCGCAAACGTACCGTCTCCTGACAGAGGGTCAACCCGGTCGAGCGACAAAGTAGAAACGTCAGAGCCCGGATCATTTCCGCTCGAGCCAGTCGCTTCGAGTAAACCGCGATCACGGCCGGGAGGACCGAGCCAGCGACGAGGTGCCGGGTGCCGGTCGAGCTGCGGAGGAGCGCGGCCGGTGTCATTCCTGGCGGGAGCGGTTTCGGCTTCGGGGCGAATTTTGAGCTGAACATGACTGTAAGAGTTGAGCGCGATGGTAGCCCGGTGGTGCACCTACCAAACGCCGTGCCCGACTGCACCAGCCTTTGCACCTCGTCGAGAGCCGCGTACGCTTCCGACGTGTCGACGACGGATGCGTCCGACTTGTCGGCACAGATGACGCCAGCGTAGGCAGCCAAGGCGGTCGTCGTCCGGATGATCTGAATCGTGTTGGACATGGCTCGAGGGTGAGACGGCGAGACTGACCTGGCGTACGACGGCTGCGCGCCGGTCTCGCGTCCGAGTCTGGGAGATGGCGTTGGGCTTCTTGCCCGCCGTTGCGAGGGGCGCTGCTTGGTTGTTAGAAAGATCCAGTGCCGCTCAGGCCTGATGACTGACGGGGCGTGGACCGCGACGAGCGCGGCGACTTGGGCGGGTCGAGGAAACGAAACGTGCCAGCTGGGCCTCTTGCGATCTGATAGACGGCATTGCACGGCTTGCGCCTGGGAGGGATGACCGGGCGCTCGAGACTGGTCGCCGGCGAGGGTTTGCACTCTCGGATCGCGCGCAGAAGAGCCTGGGTGACGGCGTGAAACTGGGAGGGTGAGCGCTGTCTGGGCCTGCCGCCCGAGCCGCTCACGCATGCGACGACATCTTCACCTTCAATCGCTTTCCACCCGTAGGTCTCGTAAGCGGCTTGCAACGTCTGCTCGCGCCAGAGGCTCATGTCGACCCCTCGCTGGCATTGCTTTGACAGCGACGAGCCGGGATCGGCCTTGACGAGCGAGGCCCACCACTGCTCTGCGGGTGAGCGAAAGCCGCCGGCGCCGTGCCCGTCCATCAAGAGGACCGGTGCCGGATCGCAACGTGATGGGTCGGGTGCAAAGCTGCTTGGTGTGACGTCGTGGTGATTCGTCAGCGGCACCCACTCGCTGCTGCTTGCGGGCTGTCGAGGACGCGGGCGAGGGCCTCGAGCTGATGGTCGAGGCGAGATGGACGGTGAGCAACAGTTGACGGCGCCGCTCGTAATGTTAAAAATCTTGTTAACGCAAACGCAAACGCCTATCGACAAGGGTGCTTGCTTCAACGTCAACCATCTATCAGCCTGGCAATCTTCATAGCGCTCTCACCTCGTCGACGCTCTCCAAGGCATCATGACGGTCGCTCCCTCGCTGCTCCTTTCCGCCGCCAACGCGATCCGCAAGAGTGTGCTCGAGGCTCGGCAATGCACCGGGGCCGAGCTCGTCAACCTCTACGACTGCTGCATGCTCTTCCTCGACGCGGTCGTCAATGTCACCGCGGCCGCGCGCACACTGGTAGCGTTGCGAGCCATACTCGGGCACGAGCGGGTCCGCGCGGGTCTGCAAACGCAGCACGTCAACCGCCATCTGATTGCCGCCGTGTGCTCGCTCTCGCTGGGTTCGGACCCGAGGTGAGAGAGGCTTTGACCGCTCCGGGCTGGTGTGCTCACGTCCTGCAGTCACGATCGCCTGGTGATCCCTTGTCACTGCTGGACCGAAGGTTACGACATTGGCAACATCATGGCCGCGCTCTGCGCCGCCTCGCCCTCCCTCGCCCAAGCCGCACCCAGTCGTTGCGAGCTGCTCACGCACACCAACACGGTCCGCTCCGCTCTCATCCACGCAGGCTTCCACGTCGGGATGGCTCCCGTCCGCGGCCTCTCGTTCCAGGACAGCATGCAACATGATCAGTGGCTCTGCCAGGTGTGGTCGGGCGCGCTCAGCAAGGACGCTACCCTCTTCTCGCGCGAGTGGGCGCTACCTTTTGATCGAGACCCCTGCCACGTACAGCCATGGGTCGGCAATCCCAGCTTGATCTCGTCCATGCCGGCCGTGTCCCAACCAGCGGGCAAGGTCAAGTGCACTCTCGACATCGAGCTCCTTCCTGAACACGACGTGCCGGTCGAACCTCGACCCGTCCTGCCTGAACACGCCTTGCCTGTCGAACCCCAGCTCGAACCGACACCTGCCGAGGCTCGCTCGACAACGGCCGAATTGGCGCGAAAGGTGCGAGAACTACCGGTCGCGAGTTCGGTGCAGATCACGGGCCCGACCACGGCGAGGGCTCCCGACCAGTTGATCGGCATCCTTGCCGGCGACGTCGTCTCGATCGCGATGGACGGGCACTGTGGGTTCCGAGCGCTGGCGCATCACATCTACGGCGACACGGACCAGTGGGCCCGAGTTCGAGCCGAGCTCGCCTCGGAGATGGCCGTGCACGCCGAGCTGTATCTCGACTTTTTCAACGAGCGCCTGTACCGCCAGCTCTGCCGCCGGTTGACCCACTTTGAACCCGTGTGTGGTGACGACGCCTGGTTTACCATGCCCGATCTCGGCTACGTGGCGGCTACGTGGCGGCGACGAGGTGGCAGCGGCCGATCGCCATCGTCGCCGACTCGGGACTTGGCTGCTTTACCTGCCCGCCGCTGCGCATCCGCAAGCCCGAACCGCCGCGCATCCGCAAGCCCGAACAGGTCGACACTGACAGCGAGCCGATCGTCCTCGAATACAGCGCCCTCCACTTCAACACGAGGCCGTTTGACCACGCCTGCCCTCCGATCTCGCCCGACTGGCGCGTCCCCCACGACGTCGAGCTCAAGTGGCGCGCAGCACTCGAGCGACCAATCTCAGTGTGGACGGCGAGGCTCTCGGGACACCGTGACGCTTGTGTGTGAGGGAGGCCGTGTACAGTGTGTAGTCACGTGACCGATGCGGGACCCACAACCGCTCTCAACTTGTACAGTTGATGCATCCACTGTACCATACCAAGACTTGCTGCGTCTTGCAGGTCTTACATTGTGACGCTTGTGACGCTCGTGGCGCTCAGCCTACCCGGTTGCCGGTTGCCTGAAACGGTCTCCCGGCGCTCTGCTGTGAGACCACTAGGATAGACGAGATGCATGGGCATCACTTGTACGCGATCCATCAACACACCGCACGGCGAGTGGGCATCCTTATCTGCTCCGTAACATATTTCTGTGTCACCGTACCATCCGCCGTCATATATCGTGCGTGCCTCGGCGTTCGTAGCATTCCAACACCCACAACGAATATGGCGACGCAAAGTTTGAGAGACATCTTGCTCTTTCACCAGATGGTCGACCCCGTCATCGCGCCCATTGCTCCGTCTACCAATACATTGACAAACGTGTCGCTCAAGCCGACAGCGGAGTGGTTTTGGCGTGACCACTGCGTCGTTGCCAGCCCGATGGCTCTGGAAAGTCTCGCAAACCACCTTGAGCTCCACATAGATACAAATCAACTCGTCTCCGCGACGAACTTTCACTTTGCAACCCTGAGTTGCCGCAGAGTTGCACCTGTCAGTGGCGAGCCAGACGTACACCGTTGGCTGAGTAGCCGGATCATCGACACCCTCTCCAACCTGCTCGAGCTCCTCCCCAACCAACCTCCACCCATTCAAATAACTGTGACTACCTCAACCTTCGATAGCATCCAGCCGGACGGTGACGTCTACGTCAATGGTACTCTGCGCTGGCTCTATGAGGCCAAGCGGGAAGACGCTGCCGCGGGCGCATTCTTGGCTATCTGGTCGCAAGCTAGTCAAGAGGCAGGTTTTGTTGTGAAGAGACGAGGTCGCAGCGATGAAGTCAAGCTCGAGGGCTTCCACGCAACTGCCGGGATGCGTACGGCCGTCGGCCGACTCATGAAACAGGTCATGCTCGTTCGCGCGTCATGTGATGCTGATATAGTGCAGGTAATCAAATACCTTGGTGCAAATGCGCGCAAAGGCGTTCACAATCTCGTTCTAACCGACGCAAAGCATTACCTGTTATTCACAAAGCACCCCGAAAGGGCCGTCATCTACGTTGCACCTATCATCGGCAATGCCGGGCTTCTGGACCCAACGGATGCACAGTCGGTTGTGCCTTGTGCGACACCTCTCCCCACGCACAAGCCCCTTGGCTTAGCACTGGCGTTGAGTCTCCTACCAAGCCTGCCCACGGACATGTTGGGTCCGGATGTACCAGAGCCGATGCACATCCCATGCCCGCCTCTCGACGAGCCCAGACCCGAGCCATTGGCAAACCAGATCGAGCTTCCTCTTGTCTATAGTAGGAATGAGCTGAACGCACCAAGTCAAACGCAACGTCCGGGTTCAAGCATGGACCTAAGGCAGTGGCTGTTGGAACATGGTGAACCTACGGTATATGTTGGTGGCATCTGCGTCGGATGTGGCTGATGACAGTAGTGGCTCGTGAAACCTGATCTTCCTGCTGCACCCGATAATGTTGGTGTCATGCCCATCGTTCCTATTTTCCTCTCTACTCCCCGCACCCTGGCACACAGAATTCGATTTGCACCACTCGTACAATTCAGTCATTCGACCGCCCCAAGTTTGCCACCACTTCAAGGAACAATTTTCACAGCAACATCCATCGTACCGACTGCCAGCCGCACTGCCAGTCGCATCCCTCAACGCTTTCGACAGGCGGCTCTCAACGTGACATCTGTAATCGGTTCCGGTCGACTTTGGGACGTCTTCAGAGGCACACTTGACTCCAAGGGTCACGTTGCGGTCAAGGTACTCTGCCCAAGCTCATTCCCGGAAAAACGCCTGTCAGACGATGTGTACGATGAGAGTCAAGCGCGAGTCGCTGCTGCGAGGGAAATTGAGATACTCGGCGGACCTCTTAGAGATCTGCAAGGCGTCTTCGTTCCAGTGATCGTTGGAGTTTATGGAGGCATCGCAGCAGGTGTAGGTCATGGATTCAGCCGCGAGTGGCGAGGGTTCCGCGGGGTTGAGCAGGAAGGCGTGGAGATTTGGATGGTAGTCATGGAGTTACTGGGCGAAGCCGTTGTCCCAAGCCAGCTGAGCGTCAAGGAAAAGTAAGTAACTCGCTGGACCTAGCGACCGCTGGCTGATTAGCAACAGGAATCAGATCCGACTCGCCTACGCCGCAATTCATCAGCGCCACATTCTGCACCGGGATGTCAGTGAGCGCCACTGGTGCAGAACCTCGACCGGCCAGGTATGTATCATCGACTTCGATGTCGCAGTACAGCTTGATCCGCTTGGAGCGGACACCGAGGCCCGTCTAGAAAGCGAGCGCAAAGTTGTCGAAGAGATCCTCATGCATGTGTGATATGACCGATCAGTGTTCGACCCCTTATTTCTCTATTCCAGCCGCTGCGTTGACATCGCCGTCACTCCCCGTGACCGTACGCACCCCTCGGGCCTGCTACGCTCTGCATCACCTGGCGAACCTGCAATCGACTTCACTGGCTCGGACATCGAGCATCACAGCTGTGAACATTAGTCAACCTCGGTGTACGACATGTTCACTTAATCAGAAACGGCAACCTCACATGTGACATCCAGTATCATGCATGTGCAACCAAAGCTATGGGCGCGCTGTCCAAGAGTACAATGGATTTGCCTCTCAATCAAGATCACGCAATCTTGAGCTGGGTCAACATCGACCAAATAGCGTCTTGAACTTACAGTCGGTCCTCTTCAGCTTGTTCCTCCTCTAGTCTTGCGTGGCGCGCCCGATAATCCTGCGGAATGGCCGAAGGGTATGGCGGATTTGATGTGGAGGATGTCGGGGCTGTGTTTGCCGAATCATCCACGGGCGCGGGTAACGGTTCTTCGCTGTCGTCCGCTGGCCAAGCCCCAGGCGCTGCATCGTCTTCCTGCTCGATGTTGACTTGGGATGGCCGTTGATGACCGTCGGATCTTTCAGACACCGGAGCTTCCGACGGCCCCGGAGACGAAGGTCCGGTGCCAAACGTTGCTGACAGGAGCGAGGTGAAGAAGTTGCCGAGAGCCGCGCCGGCACCCTGTCTAGCTTCTTGGCGATCAGGATGCGGTGGGCGCTGGCTATCCGCATTGGGCGGGCGTGAGGGGTGCTGGGCACCCTCTGGTACGAGAGAGAACCGGCTTGATCTCTCAGTGACGTATATCTTCATTGTGTGACGCTACGCACCACACTGGGCAGGAGCCATTGCGTTCGAGCCATGGTTTGAGACAGTCGACATGGAAAACGTGTCTGTAAAGTGTGATTTGGACCCCTAGCTGCCGCCAGCTGGACATCACTCACGTGCAAGGAATACGCATTATCTGATCCCCGGGCTCGAAGTCGTCTTTGCATACGGGACAGTCTTTGTAGTCGCTCGCAGCTGAAGCAGATCAGTTTCGAGACCAGGCTTGCGATCGGCACTCACCTAGGCTGTCCTTTGTGAGAGTACTCCTCGGCAAGCCATCAATCACAGTTTGGCTAGCCGGTACTGGCCCTTGCGACCCAGCTGCTTGCAGAAACTGCTCCATAACATTGTCATAGCCTTCTGCGTTGGGTCAACACATTGAGGGATATAGGCATGGTTTTCACCTTGACTCAAGACATAGTCACCGAGGTTGCCAATCGGCCCGTCTGCTCCAGGCGGTGTCTCGCCATCCAGAAGCAAGCCGAGCATAGCCTCGATCTACAGATGCTTAGTTGCTGTCAGATGAGAGCCACATCAGACTTACAATGTCATTAGGATTTAGGTCATGAGTCTGGCCATGTCGCTGACCAATCGAACCATCGTGTTCCGATCGCCGCCGACCTGTCGGCCTTGCACCAGCTCCAAACCCGTCAAAGAAACTCGGAGAGAGTAAGTCTTTGTCGCTCCTCGTGTGTTGAGTACCCACTCCTCTAATCCCATTTGGTTCTGCGTTTGGCCGATTCGTCCCGGTCTGCCGATCACCACGCGGCCGACCCCGCCGCCAGGAAAATTGAATGTCATGGTACGCATCCCAGTGTTCTGCTGTGAACGCGGTTGCGTCGAGCTTTCGCCGCTTTGGCCTCCGATGGCGCCGAACAAGCCTCCCAACATGTTTGACAATATACCGCCCGGTGCGGTGTGGGGGTTGGTCTGATCGTGCTGGGATTGATTGCCCAATGCATCGTAGGTGTCTTGATGAGGATGCTGCCCGTGTGCGACGGGCTCATCGTCTGTGAACACTTGAACGTCGTAGTCATCTAGGTCCGTGTTGGGAGTTGGTGGGTTGACATCTTCGTCAAGCTAAATTTGTCTGAGCATCCCATACTCGCAGGCAATGAGATCCGGCCGACGTACAATCTCAAGGAAATCACTACCGCAACTCGCGCAGTGTGGCAGGCTGTCTACCTGTGAATGTGTCAGAGACCATACATGATGCGCCCTGACGGAGAGCACTGACCATGATGGGGTGCATTTCGGCATGGCACTGTATGTAGGCGATTGATCAATCATATGGCGTGTCAAACGGAGTGCAGTATAGAGTGATGGAATAGTTTGTCCAGTGGTAGGCAGAAGAGAAGCATCGAGATGAGCACATGCTGCAAGCGTTAACTGCCGAGCACAGACCTCGTGACATAGCCAGAATGGCTCTCGATTGGTAGGCATTGGGTCTACTTCAATAAACAGGAGCAGACGTGGGACTTGCCAGTGCGCGATGTGGTTGTTGATGACCACCACGGTGCTGCCCGACTCACGGGCAGAACGCCGATCGCCGAGGCGCCTAAGCCAACCCTATCGATTGCTAGGCGCGGCTGCGTAGGCCCGCAGCAACAGTGGTGCGCTCGGGCTGTCAATCCAGTCATGCAAGGGTGTGAGTATTGGCATGTCGCATCCGAGCGCGAGACTTGCTGGTATTACGGTGGCATACCACTCGAGTCGGCGACCTATCATAGAACCATCACTGGCCCATTGCGTCTCGAGACGCACAGGCCCAAACTTTGCCTACCCCTATCTGCCCCTCTTGCAGCGTATGGTGAAACATTCGAGCCATCGCCGTGACTTCCAAGTCTGATAACTAATGTGCTGACATCGGGTGGGCGATTGACATGACGAAAGACGTATTGATGGATACAAGACGCCCTCTCGGATCGTATCAGAGAACGTCAGTGTTGATCCTTGCGGTAGTGATCATGCTCCCAACATTGCGGCGGCCCGCGCACTTCGGAGGGCAAGTCGCGCAACAGTACTGCTTGCGAGATCGACCACTGGGCCCGCCACTGGACGCCGCTTCCGGCAGCCGCGTGGGGAAGATCTCCCAGGTCCCAAATTACCCACCGTAATTTCACCGTCAGCATCCAGCTTCAACCAGCAAGAATCCCGGGGTTGGCGGAGTGAGAAAGCACCGAATCAACCCCAACAAACAAAGAAGGGTCGTACGCTCAGGTGAGGAACAGTGGATGACAAGGCGTGCTCTAGCTGCGTGCCTTCGGTCATGGTCGCCGACAAACCCCGCTACTTCGGTGGAAGGCGTCTACGCACCCCGCTACTGTAGCTGGCCGTTTGACTTTCAACTTTGCCGGCCGACAGCCAGCTCGTCGACAAGCTCGTCGACACAGTCGTCTTCCAAATTCTGCGAGAGACGCTACCTGAAACAGGTGCCATAGAGCCGCAACCGGGTTGTGTTCGCGGTCTCAGCGCAGCGCCGATCGTCACTACTGTTATCGTTTGAGGTCTATATCTCTCACCCGCAACCGTACCTGGACGCTCTCTCCCGAGCCAACTGTAGCCCCTCGTTTGTCCTGACAAGAACACTGTAGCGCCGACTGCCCTCCCATTCTGCCCCCTCGCCAAAACATGGGAGCACCAGAGGCTATTTGGCAAGGTCAGTGAAGCGTGAAATGGGATTAAACTTGCTGACCCCGCCGAAGATGAGGTGGCTCTCACAGAGTACTATCGAGATCTGGCAGTCCCACTCAATCCCAATGCGGGCATCCTCATCGCCTCCATCCTCGTTTCCATCCTCGGATCCTACGCCACACTACTCCTCCTTGGGCGGCGGACATCATCAAGAGGGATTCGCAACTTCGCGCTCCTCCTTCTCGGCGCCGTTTGCTTTGCGGCCGTCGCTGTTTGGGGCATGCACTTCGTCAGTATGATCAGTGTCAGACTCCGAGCGAGTCCCGACGTGACTTGGTACTTGAGGGTATGTTGATACTCAGCAATTGAAGCAAACGCTCATGCGATTAGTTCTCGCCTGGTTTCACAGTCATGTCCCTCTTTGTGCCGCTTCTAGCCGTCACATTCGCATTCTGGTTCCTGGGTTCTGAGCTCGAATTTCGTCTGTGGCGCGTTGTGATCGCTGGTATCCTCGTCGGTCTCACAAGTACGTTTTTAGGCCTCCGTCAAGCACCGGCTGACCTTGTTCAGTTGGTCTCATGCACTATTCTGCGTCATTCCGGCTGCCTTACCTCGACGTTTCATACACGGCCGTGACTGTCGCTTTCGCACTCATCCTCGCCTGCGTCGCTGCAACGGCAGCTCTGTTCCTCTTTTTTCGACTTCGAGCACAATGGCAGGACTCCTTTTGGAAGCGTGGTCTCTGTGCTTTGTTCTTGGCCACGGCTGTCTGCGGGTGAGACTGCCGTTTCCTTGCCGAGGCTTTTCGTTGACATGAGGCA
This sequence comes from Holtermannia corniformis, assembly GCA_001599935.1. Taxonomy (NCBI): domain Eukaryota; kingdom Fungi; phylum Basidiomycota; class Tremellomycetes; order Holtermanniales; genus Holtermannia; species Holtermannia corniformis. Next base: position 1,093,012 of record BCIJ01000003.1, on the reverse strand, counting down.
GCATGCATTATCTCGGCCTGGGTGGATCCTCTTATCAGGTCAAAGCTGGCGTAACATCGGCGCAGTTAGCTGGCGGACGCGCACAAAGTGTACGCTTGACAATCGGTGAGTCCTCTAGTGGACATGGGCATCCAGCTTACATCCGCAGCCATCGCCATCATGTGTGCCATTATCATCGCACTATCAATCGCGATAGCTGTGATCGACTACACTGTCCGCCGCGATGTCCGCAAGCGTGCTCGTCAAATTGTCGTCGCTAGCGCAACTTTCGACCGGCAAGGTCGATTGCTTGTCCGTCCAGATGGTACATTGCCCTTGAAACTCATCGAGACAAACGCCAACCTCAAGGTGCGTTTCGTCATGCATAGAGTTCGTGCAAATTGAGCATGCTGACATCTACTCAGGACGTTCTGGAGGAGCTGGATCCGCGTCGACCGACCTTCCAGTGGCTGTACACCCTTTCGTTCGACTGGTCGATCTTAAGACCTTTCATGCCTCGCATCAGCGCCTCCATCGCTTCCCGTCGATCAATGGGTGGAGCAGCCCGCGCCAAGGAGGCCCGTCAAGCCGCTAGGCAGGGTGGCAAGTCGGCCGAGCTTTCCCTCTTCCGTAACCGCTTCGTCGAGGCAGTAGTGGAGCTCGCACATGAGCTGGATTTGCCAATTGAACGCATCGGAACCATGTTTGATCGAGTCCTCACCACCGGCACCAAGGTCGATAATGCCGAGGAAAAGGACGAAAAGGCGCCGCTCGATGATCAGGAATCGGTACACGGCATCACCATGCACATGACAACCTCCGAGGGAGTGATGCTCTTTGTCGTGCGTGAACTGGGCGTGTTGGGTCACAACTCGACCGAACCCGGCGATTCTGTGGAGTACTACGCAGCAAAGGGATACCGTCTTGCTGAAACCCGCTTTTTCTCGCCAATTCTGGCAGAGCGGGTTGGCGTGTCAAAGGCGGAAATGGACGTCTTCTTGTCGGCTTGCAAGACATACGCAAAACGTGGCACTCGGTCCGTCGTGCAGTCGTGTGGGACGTATCTTAGTCTGTTTGGCGTTCGTCCTTCGCCCATCGCTGAAGGTGGGCTGGATGTGCTCGTGTACAACTTTGCACGTCACCAGGTGAGTTTGCGTTGGTTGCTAGCCAAGAAATTGACTCGATAGATTCCCGCGTACCGATTACCCGACGTCACATTCCCCATGACACCTACAATGCGCGCCTTCATCCGTGAGATGACTAATAGCACAATGTCGGAAGTCATGCTACGGTGCAATGCCGAGGTTCGCAAGGTCGAGTCTGCCAATACCGACAAGAAGTCAACGTCGTCGGCTATCGATGCGGCAGAGGATTCGCTTTATCAGCTCCAAGCAGCGATCGCCATTGCCGTAGAAGCTGTTGCGATGGCCATGCGGCCTTGGCCTCAACTCTTCGACCTGGCTCGTCTGTCGCCCGAGATCCTCGAAATCCCAGCATCCCATGACGATTCGGAGCCGCCAGCCGAAATGATTGTTATGGAGGTTGTACTGCCGTCGCCCGAGATCCGGCTCACCCCCGTTCACTCTCGCGCTTCGGGCGTACAAGCCCCAGGTCTTAGCTCCTCACGCCACGAGAGCGACAAGCCGCCAGCGCCGTTCACCTACACTCCATTTTCGCTCTTTGCCAAGACGCAGATGATGCTGCTTCGTGCCAAGTCACACGACGAGTATTGCCGCCTCGTGACCCACGAGCTCAACAAAATCTACCCAGCGCGTCCCCAAGATGTCGAAGCCGAGCTACTCGCCGCAGAGAGTCACGAAAACAAACAGGGTTTGTTTGCACGCAAGTTGCAAACGATCCCTGACAACGCGATCCTCGACACACCTTCGCGAAAGTCCAAGCCGCGTATGGCGCCGCTGGTAGTTGGCCGGCCCCGGCGAGCATCCAACGCACAGTCCATGTCCTCAACTGGGTACTACTCGGACGACAACGAGGCTGACCTCGACAAGGGCGAGCGGCTGCGGACAGTTGCAGGATCCATTTCAACCGTCCCGTCGCGCAAGCGCGCGCCGTTCACACCAAAAGCGTTCGGTAAGGACGACGAGGCTGAGTCGATTGACATGCGTGGCTACTTTGTCTCGGCCCGAGTTGAAAGCGACGGGTGCGTTTCGCCTCTTTGCTGTATGACACACTGACACACTGGCAGCTGGTTCAAGCGGAGCATGCGCACACTTGAGCGATCCGCTCAGAGGGAGGCTCTCGAGGGTGTCAAGTGGGAGGAGGATTATTGCTAAGTCTGGGTCAAACAGATTGTCATTTTGGTTCATGGCGTGGCATCATGTATGGATTTTATGGTTCCATGGCTTCACGAGGTCACGGGAGAGCGCTTCTTCGGCTTCACCTGGCTAAATAAGCGACGTTGCAGGACACATCATGACATCACGCTCATATCTGATCATTTGTAGGAGGTCGTCTTCTATAAGGCGCGGCATCGAGAGCGGCTACCACTCCTTTGCGAGCTTGAAGCCTGCATACGGTCAGATAACCCAACGGCCATGGGTAACATACCCCACTCGAAGTCAAGCCATACAGTGGCATCATCGTCGATGACTCGCGAGCGCACATTGTACGAGCCGGTGCGCGCAAGCATGCCAGACGGCGATTCTTCAGCCGCGAACTAATCTGGTCAGCTTGAAGCTCTTCATTGGAGACAAAGACGTGCCACTTTGGTATACGGTTGCTCCTGGGGGCCATAGCTGCCCAACATCGCCTCGGTCTAATGTCATCAGCATAAGAACTGTGCGCTACGCCGTTACCTCACTTTGTCGACTGTCGATGGTCAGCTTAGTTTGGCGTCGCTGGTATAAGCTTACCCTTCACGCCCGAACGCTTGACGACTTGCAGGTACTTGAGACCAGAGACAATCTCGTTCTCGACCCTGTGATCGTCAGGAAAGGTTTGCGTAAACGAGGATGAAGTGACACACTTGAAGGTAATCCCCACGCTGTACTCGACGCCCTCTTTGATATTGACTGGCACACTTAGCCGACAGAGCGATAGATACGGCGACAAACTTACGGGGCTCCTTTTTGAGCTTGGCGAGCTCTGCTGGACCCTGCGTAAGATCAAGCACGATTGGCTTGGGCAGGGTGGGTGATTCGAGGAACAGAGTCTGAAGGACAACCTTTTTCTGGCCTCCTGTACCTGATGCACCCGCCCCAAGACCGAGTGACGCCTTCCAGCGTTGAAGCGACTCGTCTTGCTGCGATAGACGCGTTCAGCTGACATCAAGACGAAAAGGAGGTGCACGGACCTCGTCGAGTCTAGCGAGCTCTGCCATGGTCTTGCTCTCTCCGACCTGTCTCCGGTCAGTTGCGCTTCTACGTCGATGGACTATAGGTCCGACCAGACGACAGAGACAGCATACCTTGTAGCCCTTGGTCTGTGTTGGGGCGAGGTCATCCTCGGTGGCCTGGGAAATCAACGTCAATGAATGAGGCGACCTGGGCTCTTCGACTTGCCTCTTGCTGGTGTCCTGACATTGGTGCTGGCTACTGTGATGAAGCTGATGGACGCGATCCCCAGAAGCTGTACGTGCTGTCGTCGTCACTGCGAGCACCGTCCTCAGCACCAGCACCGATGGCGACGTGGCGGTGACCGGCGCCGGCGAGCAAACCCCCGCGGCGTCGCGACGTCTTGACCGGCATCACCTCTGGACAGGCCATCAACTCGCTGTCAGGCAAGCAGGGTTGATCAGCTGGAGATCACGCAGTGCAGCAGAGCAGTGCGAGTGACAGAAGCAGCGGTTCAATCCGGTGCAAGAGAGCACGAGATCAGTCGACGGACGGCGCCTTAACTAGTGCTTGTACAACATGGCTAGCTTGGGTGAGTCGGAGTTGGTCAGTAGATAACATTGGCTAACGGCCTTCAGTCGCCATCCTCGATGTCAAGGGCAAGGTCAGTCATTCGTCTTTCATTCAGCACGTCTCACTTCGGACAGTCCCTCATTCAACGCTCCTACCGCGACGATGTCCCCCCAGCGTACATTGAACGGTTCCTGCCGCTCATTCTGGACATGGAAGAGGAGAATGTCCAGGTCACCCCGTGCTTTTCGAGCGAGGGCATCAACTACATGCACATACGGCACAACAACCTGTACCGTACGTTAGTCCCCCGATTGCGGATGGAGTGTTCATATCCGCCCCGCAGTGCTCGCAATGTCAAAACGCAACTCAAACGCGGCCGAAATCATCCTGTTCCTGCACCGGCTGTGCTCTGTGGGTCCAATCACCGAGACGTATCGTCTGACGCAGTTAGGTCCTCGCCGAGTACTTCAAGGAGCTCGAGGAAGAGTCGATTCGCGACAATTTTGTAATCATTTACGAGCTCCTTGACGAGATGATGGACTTTGGATTCCCCCAGACGACTGAGAGCAAGATCCTACAAGAGTACGTCTCGCGTCATCCATCGCACGGTTGCTTGGTTGACCGAACAGGTATATCACCCAAGAATCACACAAGCTCGAGGTGCAGGTTCGGCCACCTATGGCCGTTACAAACGCCGTGTCGTGGCGTTCAGAGGGCATCCGGTATCGGAAGAACGAGGTGTTCTTGGATGTAGTGGAGAGCGTCAACCTCTTGGTGAGTACAGTCAACCCTTGATAGCGGACAAACTCATGTCCTCCACAGGTCAACGCGAGCGGCAATGTAATTCGGAGCGAGATCTTGGGCGCTGTCAAGATGAAGTGCTACCTCTCGGGGATGCCAGAGTTGAGGTTGGGCCTCAACGACAAGGTCATGTTTGAGAGCACTGGGCGAGGTGAGTGTACCTGCACTCGTTGCCAGTATCTAGCTCACTCAATCCAGCTGCGCGTGGAAAGTCTATCGAGATGGAGGACGTCAAATTTCATCAATGTGTCCGTCTGTCGCGGTTCGAAAACGATCGCACGATCTCGTTCATTCCGCCTGATGGCGAGTTCGAGCTCATGTCGTATCGACTGTCAACCCCCGTCAAGCCACTTGTGTGGGTCGAGGCGTCTGTCGAAAGCCACCGCGGCAGTCGAGTCGAGTACATGGTCAAGGTTCGCGGCCAGTTCAAGCGACGCAGTACGGCCAACAATGTCGAGATCTACGTACCAGTGCCGGACGATGCCGACAGTCCAAAGTTCAGGGTTTGTGTCTGCTTCGTCTCATTGATCAAGCTCAACTTCTGATAGGCGTCGGTCGGCTCGGTCGTGTACGCGCCGGAAAAGTCTGCATTCGTCTGGAAGATCAAGCAACTCGGCGGTGGGCGCGACTATCTGATGCGGGCACACTTTGGTCTACCGAGTGTACGGAATGGTGGGTGAACTCATGATACTCTGATCGAAGACTGAAGCTTGTCGCAGAGGAACTGGACAAGCGGGCGCCAATCTCTGTCAAGTTTGAGATCCCCTACTTCACTGTGTCGGGTATTCAAGTGCGGTATCTCAAAATCGTGGAGAAGTCTGGATACCAGGCCCTCCCGTGGGTGCGGTACATTACTCAGGTATGCCTTTCCCGTACAAAACGAAGGCAGCTGATACTCGTACAACAGAACGGTGACGATTATGTGCTGCGGACGGTATGTGTGTGTCTTGTCGTGAAGAGTGCTAATCACGAGCAGATCACTGACGCCAAATCATCGTCAATCATCGCGCCATTGTAGATACTTGGACAGGGCGATGCACTCCTAGATAACGTTTGAGTTTCGTCGAATATAACGTTGCATCTCGCATACGAAGGCATGGCGTCTAGTTATTATACAGCTCGAGCCCGACAGCCGCGTCGAGCGGCAGTGACGATCAGATGGGTGGCTTTATGTAGAGCCCACAAAGTAGTTGAAATTACTGTAGCTTCGTCAGCGCTATCACTCAATCCAGCTCTCAACTGACTAGTCGGTAGGCGTGAGTGTGTAGGCGAAACTACCAGTACTGTCGTACGAAGCAGCCGTTGAGGATCCGCGCATAATCTTGCCGCCAATTGCTCCAGCCGCGTTGGGTACGCTTAGCTTGGTGACGCCGGCTGCGAGATTCCAGGTTTGCGTGCTCGAGCCACTGTTAATGGTGACGGTCGCCGCTGCCTTGAGCATCACCACCGCATACAAGTTGTCGTCTGTTGTATCGGCGCGTGTGGGCCGGGACATAGAGGGAGCTGATGGGGTGGCGTTCTTGGGGTGCGGCCGAGTCCACAGGACAAGGGTGTCGGACGAGGGTGTCGCGTAAGAGCCTGTCTTGAACGCGGAAATGTAGTAAGGGAGGAGCTTCAACCAAGCCGCTGTCGATTGTCAGTATTGAGCGTCAATAAGTTTCTACCGACGCACTGTGCGGCATGCCGTTCGTCCAACCTTGGCTGTTAGGTTGATCCGCTCGGATTGGGCCCAGATAGGAGCTCTCTCCGTAATCTGTACTGTTTAGTATGCGTGGCCATCGCAAGCGAGCTACATACCATTCCAGGTGAGCAGCTCGACCAGGTCCAACTTGTCGCGCATGGCGATTACATCCTCGAATCGAGTTGCCAGCAACCAATTGTCGCCTCGGTAAATCCAGTTCTTGTTCCAAGACGATGGTGAGTAGTAGGTAAAGAATGCGGGAGATACGGCGGCCATGTAAGCCTTGCTACCAAGCGCGTTCATGTACTTGGTGTCCATCGAGGTGTCGAGGTTCGCCGACCCCATTGGCCACCCAGAATCCCACGCAAGTTCGCCGTCCATCCATGTCGCAGAAGCAAAGGTGGAAACGTCCGAGAAAACGGAGGGAATAAAGTAGAGCTGTTTGAATCAGCTATAATACGAGAAGATGATGCGAACACGCACCGAGATGTTCTGAGCGGTCAGGGGGGCGCGAAATTGCGAATTCCAGCCGTCGTTGACGGATCCTTGACCAAAGTAACAGTCCGAGCCAGCAAACGTCGAGGCCAAGAGCTTGCTGCCGTAGAACGCTTGGTTGGGGTGAGACTTGTACGTGGTGATCCAGCTGTTCAGAGCGGCTCCATTGGTAGCTGAACTGCATGGCAGAGATCTATGCAAAGTCAGTTTTGTGAACTCGCCCAAACTCATCGTTCGCACGTCATATCAAACGAACTGGACTTGTGTCAGTTGCTGACTTGGCGTTGCTGGACAGCAAACTCACATGAAGAGCTTGAAACTGGAACCGAAGACTTTCGCAGCGGCGTACGCATCGCTAACACGATCCCATTGCCAAGAATCGGACCCAATGTTGAGTGCGAACCCGTCTATGCCAGCTGCAGCGGCGAGGGCAATGTCGTCGGCCCACTGAGACTGCGAATACGAGTACGTCTTTACGGCACCTCAGCCTGGGTTCAAGTGCTGGTTTCCTCTCCACTCACGTTCCCGACCATGTGGTGTACATAGACCGCCTTGGAGCCAGAGGATTTCGGTGCAATAAGACTCCCTGCAGCTGAGGTACCTGCTGCCGCTGCACTCGTTGTAGTGGACGTTGACGTTGACGATACTTTTGTGGTAGTAGAGCTGGTGGTAACTGCCGTGGTTGTTGACGTGGCCTTGGTCGTAGTGGTCGACTTCAGGACAGTTGACGTAGAAGCCTTGCTAGTCGAAGTCGATACTCTTGTAGTGGCGGCAGTGCTGGTGCTGACAGAAGCGCCGAGGTCGTATACGGAGAGCTTCCAAAGCCCACCGCAAGTCTGTGTCTTGTCCCCTGAGCAAGTGAGCGGCAGTGGCAGATTGGTCTGGTCGTACATACCGGCACACTGGTAGCTGCAGTCGGAGTCGCTAGTCTGCAACGAAGCCGATGGCAGTGTCTTCGAGCACCAGCACTGACAGACAGTCAGCGGGTTTCTCAGTGTCTTGTGGGACCCACTTGACGGCCGTAGGCCGTGCCAGCATAAGGATATCCTTTGCCGCTGCAGTAAGACTTGCACACGGCAGTGGTCATCGACGTCGAGTCGAGTGAGGCGTCTGGCAGTGTCCGAGGGGAACTCTTGTCCGTATAACACCCCAAGTAAGTCGGATCGTACTTTGTGTATACTGAGCGGCGCTTTAGCCTCGAACACCATATCCTGATACCCTACTTACAGCTTATGCGCCAGGAGCCGCCACATTCTTCGACAGTCAGTGCCATTCTCAAAGCGTCCAGTTGCTCACTTTGTGTCTTGTCGCCGCCGCATGTCGAGCTGCATTCCGACTCTGCGACGCTCGTACCAGCCGAGCTGACAGCATTGCCGCACTGTTCGCATCAGCTGAAGATTGACAGTGGTTGCAGCATACTCACGTAACATTGAACGCCATCTGCGCCCCGTGATCAGCTCGAATCTTCCGAAACCCGTACGACGTACATTCCATTCCAGCCAAACTAAATCCAGCAGCCTCGCATTTTGTAATGCATTGATCGGGCGTGTTACTGCCAGACGAGGACGATTGTCCGGACAAAGCGCGAAGCGAATTCGAGTCGGCAATACATCCTGCGTATTTCCAGTCCGCATGGCCGGCCGTGCGCGCCGCCAGGCGATGAGCCCGCTGACGATGGCTCCGGGGGGTGTTTCCACTTGCTTGCACAAAGGGCGCAAGGGCCGCAAGGGCGACGAACAGATTGTTGACAAGCATCAAGGATCGCCAAGCCTGTTGGGATTGAAAGAGTGTCGTGGGTCCTTGCTTGTTCAACGATTATAAGTCGTTCCAAGCCGATGATCTGCTGTTGTTGCTGCCGAGCAAGACGTCAACGTCTCAGTCGAATTGTCTCAAACCAATAGTCAGGCCCTGGCCAGCAGAGCTCTTGCGCCCAGCGCAGTTTGTAGCGATCGACCCAAACAGTGTTTGGTTCTTCGGAGAGGACGCGGGCGCGTGCACCGCCGCAGGAATTACCAGAGGCGTCGGTGGGGTGGCGGACGCGCGCCTCATCGTGGTCATGATCCGCCGATCGCGACATGTCATCGAGCTGACGAGCGTCGCGCTCCAGTGCCTTCAAGGTTAAGCCCTGTGGTGGCTGCATTAGGCAGTTGTGGCCGAACATTTCGCGCATGCCCAGGATCCCTCACTTGCGGAAACAGCAAAGGGATGCATGACGCGCGGTGCCGGCGAGTCTAGACAGGTGAAACGCCCAGCTTGTCCTTCTTCTTACGCGGCTTCTGCCTGCCTTCTTTTTTAGCCTGGGCACGCGCCAAACGTAACCCGCAGCTAACCTTTGGTCAGTAGACAATACAGTTTAGACGCAGTCGAACTCACGCATTGCAGAGATCCTTGATCCCGCTCTCGCTCTTGCGCCACTCCGGACTCTCGGTTGTCCCACAGGCGCGGCAACACGTCACCCCGCCGGGCGGCTTGACGAGCGGCCGACTGCCCGCAGATTTCTCCGATGAATGGTGACCGCCGGGAGCGTGATGACCGGTCGGGCTCAGAACGTCGGGATCATCTCGGGGATGAGTCATCATTGTTGAGGTGATGGAAGCACTGCTGGGGTACGGGTGGTGGTTCCCACTGCCTGACGGGGTCATGGACGCCAGTGTTGGCGCAGGCGTTGGGTACGATGCTGATGGGGTCGAGTACGGCAAGCGCGTTTCTAGCGAGGCAGCATCACGATCGCCTGGACTTGAGCCGCGAGCGTGCGAGACGGCTTGATAGCCGCTGTTATGCACATACTGCCCGGCATTATAAGGGTACGAGGCCGGTTCCTGTGAGAGGAAGTCGGCTGGAGGGTGAGGGTACTGCATAGGCGGAGGAATCGGCCCGTTGCGTGCAAACCGCGACGGTCCCGTGTCGGACGTCGGTGCACCTGAAGGAATCCCCGGTCCTGGTGGAAAGTGATGTGAAGGTGGTGGTGGCCGCCAGTCACCAACCGTGTCGGTTTCTCCGCGCTGCCGTTTTCCCAGTGTACTGGCAGCTGGTTCCGGTACGACCTTTGGGTATCCATACGGAGGGATTGGCGGTGGGCCCCAGGTATCATGAGCAAGGTTTGATGGCGTACTCATAGCACTCTCTTGCGCGGGGGTGAGCAGTCCGGCCGCAGGATTCGAGTACGAATAGGCGTTTGGGATGGGATAAGCGCCAACAGGCGGAGGTAGAGCACCTTGGGAAACGGTCTGCGTCGTTTGAAAACATGCAAAGATTAGCGAGCCTACGGCAGTCAGGATTGTCGCACAGATTGCTCGAGCGATAACATACCATAGGGGATAAAGACGCTAGTGATCTGGCGGAAGACGCCTTCGCTGGTGAGGCTGTGCTTTGCGCCAAAGCGGGTCGTGCAGTTTGTTCGTGTCTCCTCTGGTGCCGCCATGCTACTTGGATCCATGTCGACACCTTTCATCAGGAAGCGATACTCATCGGCATCGTACATGCCGTCATGCAGTGGGAGCTGGGGGTCAACAGCAGCGGACTCGGGTCGAGGAGGTGGCCACGAAAAGACGGTCGTTCCGGGGCGAGTGGGTGCATCGGCCGTGGTGTGTATTTGAAAAACGCGGGATGGAGGGTTGCGTGTTGGTTTTGGTGGAGGGAGGGCCGTCAGAATGTTCTGATTGATAGCCTGTATTTGCTGTCGTGTGTAAGTCGGGTGCTTGGCTCAGTATGGCACTGACATCTTCCGGCATATGCTCTGTTCCACACCAATTGCTCCAAGCCTTGTGTTTTGCCGCTGGGTCATTGTTCGCCTTGGGATCCATGTCTCGGATGGCATGGAAGAAGCCGAGGAGGAGGCCGTCTGCGGCCTAACGGACATGAGTCACACGCACAGGCTCGGCAGGCCGTCTCACCCAATTGAGAACGAGGTCGAGGATCAAGAACTCCTTGTCCTCTGAGACCTTTTCCAACTCGGGCGTGAGGTCGAGATCGTCTGGGTTGCAACCTAGTGTCCGGCGGATGTGCGAGAGTCGAGCATAGCGAACGCTAGCCAGCTGTCAGCATTCTGCCGCCGTCGGTCGCGGCACTCACCGAGTGACACTGCCTTGGAGGTCGTCGACCGAGATGGCGCCCGCCAAGTCCTTTCGAGCCTCTGCGATGTAGTGTTAGCGATAGACCTGTGAGAGTCGTTCACTCACGTTCTCGTTCGGTGGGATGGATAAACTCGATTACACCCCGACCGAGCATGCTCAGCCGCTCGCGGCGAAGATGGATGCTGAGCACCGGATCAAAGTGGACAAAGGTGAGCTCGAACTTTGATGTAGGGTCTCCTGGAACAGGATAACAAGGTCGTAAGAGAGCCCAGTAGCAGCGGACGCCGCCAACGGGCTAATCATTGTCAGCACGGACATGACGCAAGCAACTGCAATCGAGCAAACCTACCGGCACGGGAGGAATGGTGGATGTCGAGGATGTGGTGTCGCGTGAAGACGAGCGAGGTGTATCACGAGCGCCGGTGGCCGTGTTGGCTGCCGACGTTGACGCTGTCGACGGCCCGTTGTGATGGGTGGTGATGGACATTGTCATTCCTGTTGACTGTGTCGGTTGCTTGCGTCTGCCGGACCCGGACGCGACTGCCTGTGCTGATCGGGTGACTTGATCACCGCTGCCTTTGTCGCCGTGGTTGACGTGCACAGCCCAGCTCTTGACGGCCGTTGATGGGCGAGTGATCCGGGACGTTCCGGTGGTCGTTGACGACGGTCGTGCCGTCGGTCGGTCCAGTGCGTGCGTTGACGTCGGCGCCGAGGATGCTGAGCTGGCGTACCACCTGAATGCGTGGTCGGTACTGGCCGCCGTCGCCGAGCAATCGTCGAGGTGATCACGCTCGCCGGCGCCAGCGAGCGGATATAATGATCGTCGGCGGCAACGGGGTCAGCCGTGTGCTCTGTCGCTCTGGCCGTTTACAATCAATAACTCTGTCCAAGATTTCTCCGTGTCGATCGGCGCTCTCGATCTGCGACGACGTCGACTCGCTCAGTGGGCTCTGCCTGGCCGCCGCTGATCCATGCATGCTTGCTTCTCGCACGCTCCGCGCTCCGTCCTCGGCGGCGGGCACAGCGTTCCTGTGGGTGCAAGCCACCGACATTGCCAAGCCCTGACTGCAGCGGGCGCCGTCGCGCGCTCGGCCGCTCGAGTGCTCTGCCTTGGCTCCAGAGCACAACAAAAGACTGGCCACCTCGGGACGCAATCAGGCAATCAGGGTTCCACGAGCTCGGACACGGCCGCGCCATTGTCCGACGCAATCACTCGGATCAGCCGTGTCTGCTTTGCATCGCCCACCAAGCATTATATACACTGCTCGGCGACTCAGAACGACAGCGCTCGTCCGCGCAGAGTCCCCGTCCGTTCCGCAGTGTCGATAGCGGCGACCTCGTGTCGGTGGCCTGGCATCGCCCCTTCAGTAGACTCAGTGTCCGATACGAGCGAACTTGATGAGAGAGCAGCCATGTGACCATACCGCGAGTCGACGTGCGCACTGCTGGGCGACTTGAACGTCCAGCCGGCAAAGGCCATGCTGCATCACGGTCAGCATCCGATCGACCAGACTGTGATCCGACGGGCATACCCCTTGCGGATCTCGAGTAGGCGTGCGCCGTGCTGGCGATGCCGCAGCAGCGGGTCCTTGGTCGAGTCGGGCGCCGCGCCATTGGCAGCGGCCAGCGGCTGCCAGTCATCTCAGTCGCAACCCAATCAAACGCACGCGACCGACCTCGCTCGGAATGTCTTCGTCGAAATGTCGGGTATCGTCGTCAGTCTGCAGGTCGGGGTGATAAGGGGGCTCGGCCAGATGGAGATCTGTCAGATAAGCAAAGTGCGGTGCCTTGTGATAGAACAGTGACTCACGTTCCCAGTCGATCCCTCGGAACCAAGGGTGCGCCTTGATCTGGTCGGCGCCATCACTGCCTAGACTGCCAAACCTCGATTCAGGACGCTGGCGCATTGATCCATAGCCGCTGTGGCGCGCTGCTAGGATTTGCGAGTTGGGCCGGGACACGCTCACACTTGACTGGCTACCAAGCCGATCGTCCGGCTCACACAAAAGCTTTGTCAAGAGGTCGATGCAGTCACGCGATAGCTGTGGTTTGGGCGGGAATCGCAGAGAGGTGCGCCAGTTGAGGCTGGGGCAATCAGCTGTGGAACGTGTGGATTACACTCCTCACATCTTCTGACGAGTAATGTGACGCTGCGCAGCGTCAGTCAAACATCGGTAGTATGATCACTCACGGATGTGCTGACGAATGGCGGATAGCCATACAACGACTCGTACACTGTGGTGAATCAGCGTGACGGCAACACGCTGAGAGCACCAACTGATCACGCCCAAACTCCACCAATCGCAGCTGAACCCATAGCCCGCGCCGCGAATCACCTCGGGCGCTAAACTCGTCAGCGCAGCCAGTGCGTGACCGGGCGCGTGCCGTACCCATGTAAGAGTTCGTCCTTGCCATATCAGCACGATACTCTCGCATCAACAAGAGACGCACCCGCAAACCGAGTAGGCCAAGCGCTTGCGATTCTTGTCCCGCCAGGTGAAGACGCCATCGCCTTGCTCGAGCCACTCTTTACCCATGATCCTCTCCACCTCGGCGCGCTTCATACGCTTGGTCTGACCTTTGTTCAACTGTGGCTCTTCCAGGTCGATCCCATGCTTGCGCAGCAGTGCAAGACGCTGCTGCTCATAGTCTATCCGATCATCAGCGTGGGCAGCAGACCTCGTACACCTTCATACAGTTGGTGTCGTGTGCCCAGTGCAAATCGGTCGCAAGACCAAAATCGCTGACGCGGATATGACCTTCTGGCGTGAACAAAAAGTTCTGACTCTGTCAGCGGGCGGTACGGCAAGATCGTGACCAACATCGGGTTTGATATCTCGGTGGATGTAGCCCAGCCTGGTACAAGTGAGCAGTATCTCATCGACACACCAGCTTACTCACCGGTGCGTCTCTTCGAGGGCTAGAACCATCTGAGGCTCGTCAGCTTTGCACCATTCACAGCGTACCTACCTCTGCCACGTAGAACCGGGCCATGGCCTCGGGAAATGTATCGCGTTCAACTAGCAGGTTCAACAAATCACCGCCTCCCATGTATTCAAGGACGAGATACAAATGATCAACGTCTTGGAAGGAGTAGAACAGTTGAACGATCCAGCTCGGTGTCCCTCCGCGTCCCTGTGCTGAAGAACCCAAGGACTGTGATGCCGCTGCGGCGAGCAAGTCCTTTTCGGCACGGACGTGGCCCTCCTGCGATTTGCGGAGCATGCTGGATTCTTCATCAGTAGCGAACTCATCAAGGCAGTCACTAACTCTGCCTTGCGAAGCTACACAGAGTCAGCAAGCTGTTTGGACCCACAAGGCAACTGACCTGCTTCATCGCGCAAAGTCGGCCGCCTTCGCGCTCGCGGCAAATTCGAACGACGCCAAAAGCACCATGGCCGATGACTCTTCCGATCTCAAAGCTCTGTACGCCGACTTTGCGCCTTCGGTCCCGGAGCAGATTCGTCTCGTCTCGTTGCCACTCCTCACGCAATCGGTCCCTCTCGTCATCGTCGAACATTGCATTCGCCAGCTCCTTCTCCAAGAGCGTCTGACGGCGCGCTCTGGAGAGCAGATAGTTGCCCGGATGAACCGCCACGGCGCCATTCTCAAGCTTGCTTTTGGCAGTCTTTGGCGGCTTGAGCAGGGCGTGATAGTACTGCTCGAAGAAGAGGGCCACACTCATGGCCTTTTCGAGCGTAGGGAGCGTTGGCTTGATAACCCTTGCGCGCTGTGGCGGAGGTAACGGTCGTGACTTGGCTGGAGTCGTCGGCGGGCTCTTGCGCGCCAAGACACTTTTCGTCGAAGGGAGGGTAGGTAGACCGGAGATTTCCTTGGCGATCTGATTCAATTCTTCCTCTGGTGATGGGGGCAGCGGCCGTCTGATCGGTGTACCTGTGCGCTGCGCAGGTGGTGGCGATGCGTTCCCGCCCCACATTGCCAGACTGTCGGATGGACGCGGGGTTGCGAATGGGTTCTGCAGAGCGCTCTTTGGGGTCTGAAGCCCGGTCGGAAGCGGGACAGGCTGTTTGTCATTGGTACCACCGTTGGTGCTCTCGATCAAGGGAAAGGGTGCGCCAGGCGTCCGGGGTGTTGGCACGCTAGTAAGGGTAGTGTTGGTAGTCGAATAGATGGACGAAGGCATGCCGTTGACGACGTGCAGTTGTCCCGGTGTCATATTACTGAGGACGTCAGCTTGACGTGCGGTCGGCATGAGCGTGCGCACATTCCATCTCTTTGTGCGTTCAGGACTGCTGCCACGGCACGCGCTTGCTGCTCTTGCGCTCGCGAGCGTACTAGATCTTTGATCGGCAGCGCCCAGGCTGGATCTTGGCGGATCAGCATCGCCCAGTCGGAAGAAAGCCAACTGACCTCCGACCTTTCCTACCCCATCTGTGCCCCACCTGACCAACAACTCCATAGCTTGCTCGGCCGTCGAGGCATGTACGACGTGCCTGCGACGCCATCAACCACCCCGAGTCAAGTCGGACCCAGTACTAACTCACCTGAACTCGAGCGGGCGTGATATGCTACGCTTGTCGACCACCCGTTTTCGCGCCGCTTGGCCCAGCAGGGGTGCTCCTACCGGTCGCGGCACCAACTTGGGGGGTTCTTCCCGCCTCGCAACATTCTCCTCGTAGCGCCGTGCGATGAGCTGTGTCGGCATGACCGCGGCGTCCTCTCCACCTCCAACGAATCTTGAGGGGGTCACAAGTTGCAGCAGATCATAGAAGCCAGAATGAAGTAGAGTCGACGCAGGTCTGAGAAAGGTCGACTTGCTGGGCTCCGGCTGTCCGTAGAGCGCCAAAGGCGGCAAAGTGGATGGTGTGCTGAACAGTCCGGGTCGTCGCAAGGGCTCCTCTAGCTGCAAGACTCGCTGCATCGTTCGACTGAGCCCAAGGGGTCAGCTCGCTATCGAATCGTCAACAGGGCGCATCTCCACTGCAGCTGGGCGGTGGACGTGTCGCCACCCACTCACTCTGACGCTCTCTCAGAGGACCACGACCAGCCTTGTCGCTTCTAATCTGTCAGTGAGCGTTGCTATGGCTACCGAGGTCAACGTCGAGAGTGCAACACATAGGAGGTTGGCGACCCGGATCTCACGGCCGAGGGGCCGATCCCGCTCAATAGGGGCTTCAACGCCATCCTTGGCCAGTGGCAGTGCAAACAGAGCATGGACGGCAGCGCTTGGATCGAAGCTATGGACGGCCTCTACTATGGCACAACCGCAAACGACGCAACTCTATGAGGGAGACCGGATTCGTAACGAACCTGAGCAAACAGAGTGAGCGTGTGTGAGCCTGTAAAGCACGACGACTCACATCATGACAATCAAACACGCCGACTACTTGGCGACCGCAAACGCAACGACCGACGCATCAGAGTGGCTCAGCGAGACCTTGATGTCCTTGGAGCCACCAGCCGCGAGCGCGTCACCGGACAGCTTGACCTGAGCGACGTCAGCCTGCTCTGCGTACGTGGGTAGGGGGACACGTACTGTGGGACCAGAAGGCGTCGCAACAATCTCAATGTCCTTCAAGCTGGCGCCAGCACCCTTGGACGGTACGGAGAGTGCCTTGAACTGCGCCATGTCAGTGTCGCACGTCAGACAGCAAACCAACGTACCACAGCCTCCTTGGCAGCCCAGCGACCAGCAAACGACGCAGTCGGGTCAGGAGCAGCCAAGCAGTACTCAATCTGGTCCACACATCAGCCATCAACCTCAAACGCGACATGTCACACACCTCGGCCTCGGTAAAGTTGCGTGACCGGAAAGTCTCCGAGGTCGGCACGCTCGAGATCAGTTCAGTGTCCACCCTGTTACAGTAAGCACACATTTCCTCGTATTGATCAAAGCACGCACCCAACACCGGCGATCCCCTCAGACTCGGCCTGCTTGAACAAAGCCTTGAGCGTGCCAGCGTTGGCCGTGTCGAGCGGCTTCGCTGAAGGCAGCTTGCCCTGGAACGCAAACGAGTCCTTGCTGGGACCAGCGCGGGCGAGCGGGTTGAGCAAGACATCGCCCTCGAGCTCGGCAGTGTAGGGTGGCGCCTCCTTGATCTGCACGAGGTTGTTGGACACGAGCGACGCCGACATGCGCGCATACGTCTTGTGCTGGCGCCGTTGCCTGCGAGCGGCGTAGGCCTCGAGCGCAGCGGGCTCGAGCGATGCGAAAAGGTACCGCGGGTGAATGAGGGCGACTTGACCACCAACTTGACCGAAGCCGAACGAGGTGAGGATACCGACCTCGATCTGGATGTGCTGGATCGGCTTGGAGGGGAAGAAGAGGTAGTTGAACTTTTGAAGCTCGGCCGCAATGTTGTCGGCGTTGTGGTTGCCCGGGATCAGGGCAGTGGTGAGGACCTGGTTGAGACCGTTGAACTGCCAGGCAGCCGCACCACCCTTGGGGTGACCCGTCAAGCTCTTCTGCGCGATCACCGGCACAGCATTGCCCTTTGTTCGTCCGAGCTGCTTGAATTGCAGGTTGTAGACGCCAGTCTCGTTCTTGTCGTTGGCGTTGGTCGACGTGCCGTGGCACGAGACGACGCCGACGTCGTCGATCGTCAAGCCCCAGACGGCAAGGGCGCGGCGCAGAGGCGCAACGTTGGGGTCCGAGCCCTCGAGCATGCCAAACGTCGCAAGCGCGTCCTTCTCCTGCCTGCGCGCCTCGGCGTCAATGAAGCTGACGCGCGAGTTGAAGAAGGCGTCGTCGTCTGACCCGCCGGCAGCCTTGCGAGCATCGAGCTCGATGCGGAGAAGCTCGTGCTCGTTCTCGAGCCATTGAGAGATTTGCTTGCGGCGGAATGCAAGTTGACGCGCACGGTACTTGACGTCGAGGATCGGGAGCGGCACCTCGGGCTTGATCTCACGAGCGGTCGAGAGCACGCCGCGACCAGGTGCAGGGATCGAGCGACCAGCCTTGTCCGTATGTGTCGAAGTGTAGCCGACGATGGAGCGAATCGTGGCGCCCATCTCAATCGCAGTCTTGGCGCTCATGAGAATGTGCACACCAGCACCCTGCGACTCCATGAACTGCAGCGGTCAGTTCCTATCCACAATGGTCAAAGCACTCACGCCAGCACGAGTAGTCGTCATCGGGCGCGAGAACTCGTTGGGTTCGCGGCCCATGGCAAACTCGGTCTCGGCGTTGCTAGTCGCCTTCATGTTGGCAAACTCGAACGAGCCCTCTTCGGAAAAGTCGTCAAAGCCACCGGCGACCATGACCTTTGCCTTGCCCGAGAGGATCGTGTCGCAGGCAATTTCAACCGACTGAAGGGCGGTGGCACTGCGAGGGTAAGAGGCGCTGAGGTATGCTCGTGCACTCACCAGGCACCAACAGGGATCTTGACCGGACCGCTTGACGAGAGCAGCAACAGGTTGACCCAGCCAGCAACAGTGTTGATGAAGCTACAGGGATGAGCTGGGCTCGACACGAAGAGAGCTACTGACGTTTCCTGAAGAATATCCTTCTGCACGTCCTTTTCCTCGCGGCGGTCCTTGAACATGGCGCTGAGAGAGTGCATGCCGCCCATACCGGAACCGATACTGGTGCCAACCTCGGACGGGTGGACGTGCTTGTAGAGCTCGTATGGGTCCGTGACACCCGACTCGATGAGAGCCTCCATCGTGCAGACGAGGGCCCAAAGCGCGGTGCTATGTCACGTCAGCTGTGCAGGACGAAGCGCAAGCCCACTCACCGGTCAGTCTGGGCAACAATGTCCTCTGGGAGACCGTAACGCTTTGCATCCCAGCCCGTCGGGATCTGACCGGCAACGACACGGTCAAACTTGATCGCCTTGGGGATGAAGACGCGGGCGCCCTTCTTGAATTTGACAAACCACTCGCCCGAAGCCTGGGCCCAGACGTCGCACTTGTCACCCTGCTCGCGCTTGAAGCGGGCCGCGTCCTCTTGCGAGATCTCGAGGGGCTCGAGGTCGTGGTTGAGCTCGATCTCTTGGTGGAAGACCTTCTTTTCCGGGTTGTAGCCGTAGAAGAGGTCGGGCTCGATGATCCGGATCCCGGCGTGCTCGATGATTTGCTTTTCATACTTTGCGCGCACGTCCTTGTCATCAACAGGCTCCTCGGTCTTGGCGTCGACCCAGCCGACGTAGGCCTTGCCCGATTTCAAGCGACCGTCAAAGTGCTTGATGTGGCCCGTCATCCAGGCCATCTCGATGCAGCCTTCGATCGTAAACTCGCCACGAGCCTCCATCTCCCATCGGGTACGTGACGAGCCCCAAGGACCGACTTCGGCGAACCCAGTGCAAACAATCACCTTGTCGAGGTCGATCAAGCCACGCAAGTGAGCGAGCTTGTCGAGTGACTGGCGCGAATCGATGGCCGGAAAGTCGAACTGGAAGTTTGCACGAGGCGCAATCGTGACCTTTTGGTGGAGGCGCTCGGCATCAGAGCCGTTGATGACGCGAAAGTCTGCACTGTTGTCAATGCTGACGGCGCGGCGGAGGTCCGAGGTCGCGTAGAGGTCGAGCCGGATGTTGGTCATGACTTCTGCAATGTTGCCGACGCGGTCCATGCCGCCGTTGAGGTCGGCCCAGATGGGCTCGATCTGGGTAATGTCGAACAAGAGCGGGTGCATGAGGCCGAGGATGTTGAACGCCATTTCCTTTGCCGAAAAGGTGCGAACGCCGAGCTTTTCGAGACCTTCGGCGACAAAGTTTGTTGCGCTCATGAGCCCGGTCCCGCGCGTCCACCTGCAAGGTCAGCGCGGTTCGACACTCGACATGTCTACGCACCCAATGACAGCACCCGCGATACAAAGGTACTCGCCCCAGCTCTCCGAGCTCCAGCGGTTGAAGAGCGTCTCGAGTGCAATCTTGGACTCTGCGTACAGCCCGTCGTTGCCAAAGATGCCGTGGTTGGGCGAGAGCGGGAGTATGACCTGAGTCGGGCGCGTGACAAAGTGGCGGCTGGCCTTTTTGCTCTTGACGGCGCCGAGGAGGCGCAAGACGTTTGTGAGCATGAGGCGGTGCGCGAGCTCGCTCTTGTCGTCGAGGCCGTCGATCTCGCGACCGTTCTCGGGCAGTGCCGCGAATGGGATAATGTAGTCGAGGTCGAGGTTGAGAGTCGAGTAGATGTATTCGACGAGCGCCTCGACATCCTGCTTTGAGGCTATGGACGTTAGCTGGGCCAGATGGTGCGACCGAGCACTCACCACCGTTGAAGGGGACGACGACGAGCTTTGAGCCTTTTGCGCCGCACTCGTGGTAGATGGCCTTGTAGTAGTCGACGGCGGCGCGGCTGTAGCGCGACGTCGTGACCACACAGGCCGCACCGCCCGAGAGCAAGCCCTTGAGGATCTCGACACCGATCGAGCCCTTGCCGACACCGGTGAGCAAAGCGGCCTTTTTTGCAAACGTCGTGCCGTCGGTCGCAATCTCGGTCAAGACGTCAAAGTAGATGTTTGTGAGCTTTTGCGAGTAGGCCCAGTCTGCACCCGTCTTGCGCTTGAGGTGGAGGAACGGTAGGTTGGACGACTGGACCTCGGTCGGGTCTGCGACGTTTGGGCGGAGGAACTGGGACGAGGAGCGGCGCGTGCGTGGCTGCGGCTTCTTTTCCTCTGTGCGGCCGAGCGACTTGATGACTTCGCTGTAGAGGCCCTTGATGGCCGCTGTGGGGTGCGGTCAGTCGCTGTGGGTGTTTGAGCGGGTACGGACACTTTTGAGCCTCGGAGATGGCAGGCTGGCTGCTGACGAGCTGCCACAGCTTGGCTGCGAGGCGTCAGCGCGAGTTGTTGCTCAGTACCGACACTGACAGATGTCCTGCTGAACCTTGTCGAGATTGACTGACGGCTCGACCTCGCCGCCCTTTGCCATCTCTACGTTCAGAGCAAGCGTCAGCTACCTATGAGCGATCCTGTGCAAGCAACCCACCCTTGACATATGCCTCGAGCTTGCGTACGTTTTCACGCTCAATCTCCGAGTAGATGATGCCGCCCTTTGGGGAGATTTCCGTGTGCGGTGCCATCGGGATCGTCACTATCGACGGCCAAGGTCAGCATGCTTGTGCCAGCCACGGTGCACGGACCATCCTTGTACTTTGGGTCGAGCTTGATGGCCTCGCGCGTGTTGTCGATCAAGAGCTGGCCAAACGTCTTTGCAGCCTCGTGCGTCGGTCCTGCCGTGGGGTCTGTCTGATCGATCCTGTACTGCATGAAGCTGGAGTGGTCAGCGCTGCGGGGCATGATCGAGCCACGCACTTTACGAGGTCATCGTCGGCACGGTTGATGATGTTGAGGCAGCGCGTCGTCAGGTCCCTGCGGGCTGCCGCGTCCTTGGACATGATGGGCAGGCAGTCTCCGAGTCTTGCGGTGGAGAGGACGAGGGAGGCGAGGATGAGGACGAGGAAGAGGACGAGAGTGGTGGTGCTAATGGTTTCGCTCGAACAGTGGGGGAATCTCGTAGGCTGGGGATTGGCATAGTCACGTGATCATATTCATACGGCGTTACTCGGCCGCGCCAGAGTAGATGGTAGGTAGCAGTGGGAAGGCAGGGGATCGGCAAGGCAAGCACTGGACAAGAGCAAGAGGAAGCAGGAGGGACGAGAGGAGTGACGGCCATTCACTAGGTCGAGCAGGACTGGCAGCGGTCGAGGAGGTGCATTTGCCACATTGCGGTTGGCCCCCCACGTCCGAGTAGATGCAAGAGGCTTGGTCCCTGCTGGTCACTGGCTGACGGACGCGCACGACCCACTGGGCAGCATGATTACCAGCAGTTGTATGGCGCAATAGAGATCTCGAGACGAGCAGGATCCAAGGCGCCCAGTGGAGCGTCACACTTCACATTGGGCCGATGCTCCAACGACTACACGTGCATTCTGCTCTGCCTAGTCGCTTTCGGTGCTGATCTCATTCAGGAGATGAAGCTTGATGACGGAGAGATGCATGCAGCTCCACCACACAACGGAGTGACCTTGGACCATCTCAAAGGTCCACCCAACGCGGTCGCAGCACCGCCTCCACACCAAGCACAATGGATGGCCCCCGCTCGAACACGCTAGAGACTGACCCTCCTTTCTGCCAGCGCGCCAACGAGAGGTGACGAGACGCGACGAAAGTGCGAGATTGCGATGGATCACGCGTCAAAGGGCGGCTGCCACGTCAGCGGCAGCACGCAATGCTCACGAGCTCGTGTATAAAGGCCTGACCACGCTCGACTCGAGACCCAGCTCTGATCCGGGATCGGCACTACGCATACTGTCTGCACACTAGTCTAGAATCATGTCTGCCGCTCCCATCAACATTGTACGTCTACCTGTCCGCCCCACGCTTGCACAACGCTGATCACCTCACAGGCTACTAGCGCCCAGCAACCCGTCCCGGTCCCCATCCCGCGCATCTTGAACCAAACTCAACCGATCGCGATCCCACCCGCCGAGACGGACACTCAGGACCAGCTCTCACCCGACGACAAGGCCAGGCTCGCGACCGGAGCGTTTGAAGCCGCCAAGCGCGTCGGCTCGTGGGATGAGCTCGAGAGGCTGAGCGGGTGGCTCGTGGGCGTTGGCGTGCTGTAGCGTCGCAAGGGCGTGCTAGGAGACTGATAGAAACGGGAAGAGGCCCGTGGCCGTTGTACGCTTCAGGGGGTAGGCAAAGGAAACCACACGAAATGATATTGGATGCGTTGTACCCCTGCTGGGATTGTTGAGAGTGGCTAGACTGGGGGACGGTCTCGCCCAAAGCACGCACTGCTACTGACGCCTGCAGCATCTCCAGGTAGATTCACAAGAGCCAAGCTGTGGGGTCATCATCGCAGGAACACTGACGGCGAGTCTTTGATTTGGAATGTACAGGCTTGCTTTGCGCTGTAGGCCATTTGCTGACCCGCAGCGGGCGCCTTGATCAGTCTCGCAAAGAGAGCGATGCGTCTGATGCAGTGGGCGAGGCGGCAAACGGGTTGGCGCCATGCCAGAGTGCGCAACACTGTCCTGCTGGGCCGCACGGCCGTTTGCCGCCATGTATGCGCTTGCATTACCCTCGGTAGTCGTTCACATGTGCTGTTTGCAATGCAGCAAATGGGCTCTGACCATGTTACAGACGGGTCCGCAGGCTCCCATGGGCGTTTGCTGCCCAGCTCCGAGTGCTCGCGTCGTGTGCGGTCAGACCTCCACCCACCAACGCACCAACCTGTACTGTCCTCGGCGCACTCGCTGTCCAGCAGCAGCAGCAGTCAGTAGAGCAGCCAAAGGGTTCGTATGCAGCGTGTAGGACTCGCAGTCTTGCTGTCTAGTCGCAACCGTGCTATTGCGCAGTGCAAAGGATCCACAAGTACGCTAGACAAGCTTCCGCCAAGAGCACGCGCCCAGAGCCATCGACCACTGACCGACTTGATCCATCCACACCAAACACGCACAATGTCATCCACAACGGGTATGCCGCTATCCTCGATCACTCACCCTCTGCACTGCTGACACCCCACAGAGTGCTGCCCAACGGCCGGGACGCACCTCCCCGTCGACCCATCACCCGACTACAAGCTCAAAGGCCAAGTCAAGCCTCTGCACGGTTTCGAAAAGGTCTATGTGACGGGTCCGGAGGGGGCCAAGACGGCGCTCGTGGCCGTCTATGACATCTTTGGGTTCTGGTGTGTTGACGAAACCAAAGTGTTGTGCGGGCGCTGACGCTCGTTAGGAACACGACGCAGCAGGTTTGTCTTGGCAAATGTGCCACGCTGTCGCTCACTTGGCAAAGGGCGCAGACATCCTCGCTGCCAATCTCGGCGTCAAGGTCTACATGCCCGACCTGTTCAAGGGTTCGCCGTTCCCAAAGTCTAAAGACGGTGACAAGGACGAGCTGAAAAAGTTCTTTCAAGGGACGTGAGTGCACCATCCGAGGTTGGCATGCCGAGCTCGGCTAAAGTCGACCGGTCAGCGCAAACGTGCAGGATCGGCTCAAGGAGCTCTGTGCGTTTGGTGAGGCGCTCAAGGCCGAGGGAGTGGAAAAGGTGGGCGTGTATGGATACTGCTGGGGTGAGTTGCTTGACTTTCGAGTGCAACGCCGTACTACCGCGTTCATTCCTCGAGTGCGAGCATTGGTTGCGACTTCTTTTGGGCTGTCTGTCTACAATGCTGATCCGACTCCAGGCGGCAAGCTCGTCCTGGTCGCGAGCGCCACGCCCGAGCCATTCGACGCCAGCGCCGTCATCCACCCGGCCATGATTGCCAACGACGACGCCAAGGCTCTCACCGTCCCCCTCGGCTTCTTCCCGTCCAAGGTCGGTGCCACCGCGACCCATGTTGCTCCCACGCTGACAGCTGTACCCAGGACGAGCCGAAAGAGGTCGTTTCGACATTCCAGAGCGCTCTCAACGGAAACGCGTACAGCCAGACGAACGCGTACCACCTCTTTGACACGGTGTGAGATGATCCTGGACGCGAAAGGTCGCGCTGATAGCGTTCGCAGACACCACGGCTGGGCGGCCGCACGCGCCGATCTGAGCAACGATGAGAACTTGAAGCAGTACCAAAAGGTGTACGAGCTCGCGACTGGCTATTTCCAAGCCGCGCTCGAGCTCTGAGATGGACGTGAGGAGAGTAGACGATGTACATAGCCTTTGCTCGAGTCGATCCAAAGTCGAGTGCCAAACCGCTCTCGGTGTTATCGACTGCAAACGCCGCTCGTTCGATTCCGCCGCCGGTCACCGAGTTTCTTTGGTTCGT
The DNA here is from genome assembly GCA_001599935.1 of Holtermannia corniformis. NCBI lineage: Eukaryota > Fungi > Basidiomycota > Tremellomycetes > Holtermanniales > Holtermannia > Holtermannia corniformis. The sequence goes on along the minus strand of BCIJ01000003.1, from coordinate 1,068,443 downwards.
CTGCCGCTCTCTCGCTCGTCCACCGCCCCGTCTGTGCAAGTTGAGGTCCAAAGGTTCTCTGGTCAGTACTCTCCATCCTTGTACCAGCCGACGGCGCGAACGCTCCAGTCGGCACGGCGGCAGCGTCTGGCCGCGCCGAGAAGATTTTCACACACGCTGACTATTGTCCTTTTCCCACCGTCGTTCCCATCCACCGGCTGTACCCTATGCTCTCGCTTCGATCGGATGCATCCAACAGAACCAAGCAAAGCAATCACCCGGAAAACCCACGTCATCGACTGCACCCGTGTGGAGATCTTCACTCGTCGACTCGTCGCGATAGGAGTGAGTCGCGTCTCAACGTGCTGGGTTGCTTTGCAGCGATATGACAGAACGCGACACGACGTGCTTGATCGTCATACGCGAGCTCATACGCGAGCTCGCCATACGCGGTACAGGTCGGCCCACACCGGTCTAGCCTTGCTTCTCACGGCGCTTCCTTTCACGCGCGGAGTGTACTCTGCCCGGTTGTGAAAGGACTCGTCTTGTCACATCGCACCCGAGAATGCTCATCACTGGTGCTGATCCCAAGCAGTTATCCCAGTTCAAGCCCAACCTTGAGCCCACCCATAACCCCAAGAAACCCAAAAATGTCTGCTGCCGACGTAAAGCCAGAGGTCACCAGGTTAGCAGTCTGTTTGACCGCGATAGGGCCTTGCTGACTCGACTCAGCCCCGCTGCTGGTGTCACCTCGCCTGCCGCCGCCCCTGCGGCTACTCCTGCCCCGGCTCCCGCTGCGGCTGCCMCCCCCGCCGCTTCGGCCTCGCTCTATGTTGGCGAGCTCGACCCGAGCGTCACCGAGGCCATGCTGTTCGAGATCTTCAACATGATCGGCCCCGTCGCGTCGATTCGTGTCTGCCGTGACGCCGTGACGCGTCGCTCGCTCGGGTACGCCTACGTCAACTACCTCAACGCTGCCGATGGCGAGCGCGCGCTCGAGCACCTCAACTACTCGCTCATCAAGGGCCGCGCCTGCCGCATCATGTGGTCCCAGCGTGACCCTGCCCTCCGCAAGACGGGCCAGGGCAACGTCTTTATCAAGAACCTCGACGAGGGCATTGACAACAAGGCCCTCCACGACACCTTTGCCGCCTTTGGTCACGTCCTCTCGTGCAAGGTCGGCGTCGACGAGAACGGCAACTCGCGCGGCTTTGGCTTTGTCCACTACGAGACTGGCGAGGCTGCCGACGCCGCCATCAAGGCCGTCAACGGCATGTTGCTCAACGACAAAAAGGTCTACGTCGGTCGCCACATCTCAAAGAAGGAGCGCCAGTCCAAGGTCGAGGAGCAGCGCGCCCAGTTTACCAACATTTACGTAAAGAACATTGACACCGACGTCACCCAGGAGGACTTTACTGCCCTTTTCGCTCCCTTTGGCCCCATTGTTTCCTGCGTCCTCACCGTCGACCCCGAGACGAATGCCTCCAAGGGCTTTGGCTTTGTCAACTTTGAAAAGCACGAGGACGCCCGCAAGGCTGTCGACGAGCTCAATGACAAGGACTTTCACGCCAAGAAGCTCTTTGTCTCGCGCGCCCAGAAGCGCTCGGAGCGTGACGAGGAGCTCCGCCGCTCGCACGAGGAGAAGAAGCTCGAGCAGGAGTCCAAGAGCGCTGGCGTCAACCTTTACGTCAAGAACCTCGACGACGAGTGGGACGACGACCGTCTCCGCGCCGAGTTTGACGCATTCGGCGTCATCACCAGCTCAAAGGTCATGAAGGACGACAAGGACGTCTCGCGTGGCTTTGGCTTTGTCTGCTTCAGCTCGCCCGACGAGGCCACCAAGGCTGTGCAGGAGATGAACGGCAAGATGATCGGCACCAAGCCGCTCTACGTCTCGATCGCTCAGCGCAAGGAGGTCCGCCGCCAGGCTCTCGAGTCACAGCTCGCCCAGCGCAACAACCAGCGTATGCAGTACGCGGCCGCCAACGGCATGGGTGGCCCCGCCGGCTACATGTCGGCTCAGCCCATGTACTACCCTCCTATGGGTGCTCCTTACGGTCCCGGCGGCCAGATCCCTCGTGGTCTCCCCGGCCAGCCGATGGGCTACCCTCAGGGTATGATGCCCCCTCGCCCCCGCTACGGTCCCGCCGGCCAGCCCGGTATGCCCATGGGTATGCCGGGTGCGCCGTACGGCCTGCCCCCCAACGGCATGCCCTACCCGCCCAACTACCCTCGCGGTAACGGCGCCCGTCCTCCTCCCGCCAACGCCGGTCCCCGCCCCAACGGTGGTCCGTCTCCCGTCGGCCTTCCCTCGGGTCTTCCCGCCCAGGGCCAGCAGCCCCGTGGCTCGATGCCCTCGCGTCCCCAGGGCTACGCCGACGCGCCTCAGCAGGCTCAGCAGCCGCAGAAACTCAACGCGCAGGCACTTGCCCGTGCCGCGCCCAACGAGCAGAAGCAGATGCTGGGTGAGGCCATCTACCCCTTGATTCACGAGTGAGTTGCCTGCCCTCGTGACTATTGTCGCTGACGATGCATCAGGTCCCAGCCCGAGCTCGCCGGCAAGATCACCGGCATGCTCCTCGAGATGGACAACGCCGAGCTCCTCCACCTCGTCGAGTCGCCTCCCGCGCTTGCCGACAAGGTCTCGGAGGCTCTCCGCGTTCTCAACGAGTGGTCCAAGCAGGCTGCCGAGGGCGAGGCCGCCGCGGCGCCTGCCGCGGACAAGACTGACGAGACGGCGCCTGCTGAGCCCAAGTCGGACGAGGCCAAGGAGTAGACAACGGGTGGGTGTAGGGACGCTAGGCGCGTAGACTCTTTCGGGTGGAGTTGAACGCTGTGGATGTACCTGGTGATTGCTTTGTCATACTCGTCTCGTCGCATCTGCAACTACTGATCCGGGATGCTCTCGAGCCGCAGCACGTCTGGCGGATGCACCCACTCGGACACCTTGAGTCGATGATTGCCAGCGCACGTCTGCCCGGTCACCTGTTTACCGCATGCACGTCGCAGAGTCATTTCACATCCCGTACCATCGCGGTCGATGCTCGAGATCAGGTATAGCTGCGGTTCGTCGTCTGGCGAAGAGCGGTGCACGGCATAGCTCCGCTTTTGGATCCATTCGTCGCCCTTTTCGTCGGATAGTAGCCACCCCTGTCCGAGTGGCGTCGCCGTATCGAAACAGATAGTCTTGGTTGAGCCGTCGTTGTTGGGGACGCCGCAGACATGCATCGTTTCCGAGCGGATAAGGTGGTGGCCAAGCGCGGCCTGCCATATGTAGTACGGCGTCCGTGGCCTTCTTAGTATTCAGACTCAGACCTGTGCTGGGGTTCTCTTTGCCCTCCGCTCGCAGTATCGCAGCGGCACTTGGTAGTCGTAGAGGGATCGCCTGCGTGCTTCCCTACACAGTAGAGACGAGCGTGCAGCACAGACATTCACTGCTGATCGGAACTCGGCTTATTGCGAAGACGCTCGCATCCACGATACCGCCGTTTGACACCGCATCGCTTGGATTGCCGTTGCGATCCTCCCAGCTTGGGAAGTGACCTCAACCACGCCTCAAGGAGCTCTGGATGAGGTCCATGTAGCTCGCGTGGAAGAGCGACTGCATTCGGACTCCAAGTTGGGTTCTCAACAGCCATTTGCGCACTTTCACTTTCACACCATCGAGCTTCGAAGGCCAATCTGCCGACGTTGTACAGCCTGCGTTGAGCAAGAAGGGTTTGAATTAATCATCCCGCTGTACTCTGTCATAGCGCCAAGCGTATGCAAGCGGCAATCAAACCACTGACCGAGTTTACAGGGTACAGACCTAAAACATGGGCTGCAAGGCGAATCAGCCTACACGCGCTCCCCGATCAAGTTATGCACTCTCCTTGTTGATGCGTTGGGGTTTTGTGGGCTGGTGTGGCATCGAGCACTGCCCAGTTGCGTTCAGCTCCCTACCGCAGACTGGAGCCTGGAGTTCCGCACCTGGCGTTGCTGGATTGCAGAACGCAGCTAGTCGGTGGCGACATCATTGGTCGCGATGTACCGTAAAAACTCGGTACTGGGTTGATGCTCAAGGTTGACTCAAGGTTGACTATGTCGCCTGGCACGGCAGGGCGCTGTCAAGGCAGGTATGGGGCTACGTATGCAGAGAATCGAGTCACAACAACTCGTTAAGGTCTTTGTGACATCACGTCACATCCTCAACGCCATCCTATCAGGTGGTGTACCTTCTTGGGGTCGATTTGCTGACAACTCTCAGGCTTATGGCCGTCAGGGCACCTGTGGGTTGTTCGATCCAGTTCCTTCGAACACACTGACTCCATTTCGATACCGCAGCCGCTCGGTTCGTCACTGCTCAGACAGGTAACAGTATAGAACGGAGAGTTTTGCGTCGGATAACTTTCGGCCCCCGCGCTGTATCTGATGTAATCGCCTGTCTCGATCTTGAAGCAGACCGTACCATTTTTCTTGAGCAGATCCCAACTTGAATCGCTCCGGCGGTGTGCGTTACCATGATTGGCGTACTTGAGATTAGCAGGGCTAGCCATGACGCCACAGTAAGACATCTTGTTGAAGGACAGGGTATGTCCTGTCAGATGGATGCCCCTCTTATCCAAAAGTCGCACGGCTTCCAGTCTGACTGTGACCTGGCGTCCCTTGTCCTTTGGTGCAATCATGTCCTTCTGTGAGAAGACGGGTTGAGGTGACCTTCACGAATTTGGGCTCAGGGAGATCGAGCAAATCGCAAGTGCCATCTCGACTCTGCTACTAGGGGAAAGTCCCACACGTCATGACCCTACAGCTCAATCCCCTGATTGTATGTAGAGGATCATTTGAAAGCCAATAACGTCTTCTGAGGTGACTGAAGTCTGCTGTACACCGTGGGTGGCGTGTGCATGCCAGACCATGCCAGCTCGTTCATGCAGATCTGTTCAGCTGTGATCCGGACTTGTTGATCCTCGGCCTGTGTCATGTCTGTGATCTGATAGTGTAGAGTGTCTGACCCATGCGCGTCGGTTCACTGGTGCTAGCAACCCTAGCACTCCGCTAGCATGTCGGGCAAGTTCGCGGTCAGCCAACCTCGAGCTGTTGTCCTCCGTTCAAGAGAGCGATCGCGCACAATGGCCGCCCTCGATGCCAAGGAAGACGCGACGAGGCTCATGAAGGTCGCGGTCGGCCCCAATGCGACGGCGGACCAAGTTGGTGTTGGCTCGTTTGTCAGTATACAAGCTGACGGCGCCAGAAACGTCAATTCCACTCGAGCTTGTTTGGTCTAGCAAAGTACCCTGATGCGAAGGCCAAGATTCAAGCAGGCATGTTCATACCCATGTTCTTTGCCGACATTCTCGACTTGCAAGACGAGGCAATCGATCTCGTATACGACCTGTGTGAGGATGAGGACGAAAAGGTGCAGTGGGGTCTCGCTGCGTGAACACAGCTGACACTGGACAGGTACGGATACAAGGCATCAAGACACTCGCAGCCGTCTCGGAGAAAGATGTTGCATGGCTCGCAAGGAACACTGGCGTTCTATTGCAGCTTCTGGCGTGTCGTGAGTATTCTCGGCTCCTGGGAGTTATCACCTCTGACGGCTCGTATGTAGCACCTAATGAGCTCGCCGTCGTCCACAAGGCACTGCTAGATCTCATCAGAAAGTCGCCGACCGAGGTCTTCCTCGCCATTGTACAGGACGCCGTCGTGCCCGCCGGCGAGTCGGATCAACAGCGGCGTCTCGTACTCGATTTCTTGTCGGTTCAAGCTCGGCAAGAGAGGCGCGAATACTTGGAGAGCGGCAAATACCCAGAGGTTGAGCACGTGGTCTATGATGGTCTGGTCCAGGTCAGTCGCTAAGCCTGCTGACGAACTTGCTGATTTGTTCAGGCTCTGCAAACGACCGACACGCAAGATACCGACCTCATCTACTCACTCCTGCTACCTCTGCCTACTGTCTCTGGTGCCTCAGCATCCCCGGCAGCGCTCCTCCTTCATCTATGTCGTCTGTCGGCACCCACTCTGGCTCAAATCGACATCTTCGAAAAACTGGTCCTCGACAAGCCCTGTGATCCTCGATATCCACTTCTGTTCTTTGCCAACCACGCCAAGGTCGTCTTCAGCCATGGCACCCGCTTCTTAGAGCTGCAAAAGGGCTTGGAGACATGGCAAAGTTCAGCGCAAGCGCGGTGGGCCGGATCAACGCAGGGCGATACTGTGATGGACGGGCATAGCGACGCCAATGACCTGAGCAAAGACCAGTTGGTAGTGAAGTTTGTTGTCACGCACCTTGATGTCACCGAGGTATGTTGATGCGTATTATTGAGAGCTTAGCACTAAGACCTACTCAGGAGGCGATGAAACCAGCGAAACCCCAACGACACGCTCAGGTTATCACTGAACGTGCCCTCTTTGCGGCCTATCGATTTCGCCAGATGGTGTGTACCGGCCGCTCGAAAGCCACGAACGAAACTGACAATGCGAATAGTACCCCGACTTGGTTGTATCCACGGAGCTGCAAAAGCGATGCCAGAAGCTGCAGCAACAACTGCGATACCTTGTTCGCGCTGAAAGCGAGCCGGATCTACGACAACGGTGGATCATCTGCGGACACCTTGCCGAGGTGTGTATGCTTGTTCATCGGCTATCCTGCAAAGTGGCTGATCATGTGCAGGCCCTATCAAAGCCCAGACAAGTTGTGCTGCCAAACATTGCCCCTTCGTGGAATCCTCAGCCACCGATCGCCCAGGCCCGTCAACCCCCGCAGATGCCCACGGCAAGCTCTACGTCCCGTGCCAATGGACCCAGCACCGCCGGCGCCCCACGCAGTCTCCTTGATCGCCTGACACCGCGTTCTGGCACACCCGATGCAGGTCCAAGCGAGCACCCTGGGTTGCCGCCAAGGTCTGCGGATTCGATCGTAGCACCGACCGAACCAACAGTGACCAAGCGCAAGTTTGACGATGCTTCCCAGAGCTTCCTCAGCCACGGTCGCAGTCAACAACAGCCACGCTCCGGCAGCCTGGGCAAGGCAGAGAGCAGCAGACCGAGCTTGCTGGAACGCATGAGCGGTATCTCGACGCCGCCTCTGATAGATGGCGATCGCTCAGGCAAACGTCAACGCGACGCAGGCCGTCAGCCATCAACCGTGCCTTCACTTCTCCACCGGCTCTCCAATTCACCGCACGCTTCTCCTGCACCGATCCCGCCGCTTCACGCCAATCGTCATTCGCCTCAACGGAATACAGTCTCTCTTCCCAGTCAGCCACCCACCAATTCGACCTTGTTCACAATCAGGGGCCAAGGTCAAAGCCGCTCGCTTGATTCTGCACAGGCGCCAGGACTTCCCCCGCAACGCGGCCCGCGCGCAGAAGAGATCAGGGTGCAGATCGCGCGCCCGCAGGAAGCCGAGGACGGTATCGTGCGTAAAGGTCGTGGGTTCAACCGGTCTCCCGAGCCAGACATTGGTGTCGTTGCACCTCAGCCGCCACCGCCACCGCCGCCGGGTCGCCAGACACCACCCCATCTCCAACTGAGAGGTGCCGCCGCAGGGTTCCGAGGCTCGCCGGGTGGCAGGGGCGGCTTGAGGCCGGGGATGGGCGAAGGGCGTGCGCCGTCGTTTTCCGCGGTAGGTGGACAGCCCAGTTCTACAGCGAGGGCGTGGCACAGCAGGTTGTGACTCGCTTCGCTGGAATATGCACACTGCTCGTCATGCACTAGACCACGTTTTTGCGTCTTTAAAGAGGATCTTGGCATGAGCTTGCCACAAGCTTCCTGCCAGCCCGACTGGGACTTTGTCCTCGCACTTGACGATGTATCGACTGACATTCCGACACGGCGACTAGTCTTCTTCGAATTGACTATCGCTTCTGAGCACGCATCAGCAGTGGGATGGGCATTGCCGTTGTTCTCGAAGCTGTCGACAAGGCTGGCATCACCTGCGAGCCCTCTGTGTCTTTCTAGTGCCGTCTGTTCAGATCAGGGACTTGGTAAGGCAATCTTACCTTGCAGGCGGCTACGCGCCCTTGGCGGGCGTACGGCGTCCTATCCCAGTCGGCTACGCCGTCATCTCGATTCCCGGACTACAACGCCAGTCCACTAAGCCACTCCGTGCGTCTGTCAATGTAGTCGCGGTAGGAAGCGTATGCATCTCTAATGCGTATGGCTAAGGCGATTGTGACGCTTGCCCGAATGCAGATGACGAATTTACGCGAACCTCGCCTTACAACACAGCTGTGTATACCCTTATGACTTGATGAATGTGCCCTACTTCGCCTGCTTATTGTGTTGTCGCTGTTGATCGTCGGTTTGCAGCTCGGGGGTTTTGGCTGATCCCCGCGGGTGTCAAGGTCCACAAGACGCGACCGCATGGCGACTGTCGGCGTCGAGAAAACTCTGACAGGACAGTCGGACGAGCCGAGTGAAAGCGTACAAGCATGACGGCGCCGCCCCCGACGTACCAGCGCGCGCCGCCAGGGCTGCCAGCTGCGCACCCGCTGTATGCGGCACTGGCCCCCGTCAACCTGCGGTCGGCTTCCCCGCATCGAGCATCGCACAAGGGTGTTATCAAGCTCCATGTCCCTCAGCACGGCATGGTACTGCTCACGCCGCCGCTGCAAGATGCAGAGCAGATGCCGCGAGAGGACACGCTGCTTCATGGCTCGCTCGAGGTCGATATGAAGGAGCGCAAGCGATGCAAAGCGATCCGTGTGGTGTTGGAAGCCATTGCGCGCTTGGACATGGGCGAGGGCAGAGGTTGGGAACAGGATGGCATCTTTGAATGTGAAGTCGTGGTTGCTGGAGGCGAGGACGGCATCTGGCTGGAGCACGGTGTCCAAACGTACGTACGGGGGCGCATCGTCTCGCACTAACATGACTCAGCTTCGAGTTCACCCTAATCATCCCTTGCTCGTGTCCGGTCTACGACAATCACCCGCGTGCGCGCCTGACGACAGTTCTCACGGCGTACATCGAGGGCATTGACCCGCCGTCCACCTCGGCTTTCCCATTCTTCGGGGCTTCCTCATCCGGAGCAAAGGGCAAGGAGAGGATCTCGCATCGTTCGCCATCCAGATCTCGCCCGGCAAGTCCGGGACCCAACACCATGTCCTTGCCATTCGGCTTTGGTCGTTCGGCCTCCAAGCAACGGGCAAGCTCGTCAAGAGCGGCTTCGCGCGACGTCTCGCCGGTGCGAACACCGCCAGACGCCGGGCGCGTCAGCAGTACATGTCAGCAAGAGCAAGAACGGGACAGAGAGCGGGAAAAGGACAAGTCTTGGCTCAAAGGAGACATTGCTTCTACCCGACATCTGCTCATCGCCGCCAACCCTAACGGGCCGTCGGTCAACGTCTTGGACGTCAACAAGCAGGGCACACAAACAGGCTTAGGACACTGGCGGATTAGTCTCAGCTCGGATGTTGTGAGTACTATTTGTTCGCAAGCACGCTCAGCTAATGCTGTTTCAGTTCTCCATAGCCGCCCCGCTGCTCTTTCGATTCCATGCGTTCGCGCCGTCTCTAAAATGCACCATCTTTCACGTTCGTCTCTCCCTCACCCAACGGTACACAATTTCTTCGCCCAGAACGCCACAAGCACCACCAAGAGAGCCGGATCCCCCTCGTGTCTTTACCATTTACTCTGCCGGCGTGGAGCCTACAACCAAGTATCCCGGAGCAGACACGGAAGCGCTGTGGCGCGGGTCCGAGGTGTCGGGTACGACTGCCGCGCCAGTTACAGAGGACTTCAAGATCAAGGGGCACGCTCGGATTCCAAACGATATGCAAGCCAGGCCATCGACCATGGCTGCGTGAGTCGAGCGTAGGGGTCGTCCGATGTGCTGACTGGATCCGCATAGAACCATGACGCCGATCCGCGTAACGCATTTGTTCTCAATCTACATTTATTTTTCCGTCCACGGCGAGGACCTGGTCGGCAAGCCCCTTGCCAATCCAGGTCCAGGCGAGCTCAGATTACTCATCATCAAAACTCCAGTCGACATCCCCTCGGTGAGTACATCATGCACATCGCAAAACGCAGTCGGCTGATGTTAATGTAGTGCTGCTGCACGGAACGGATTCTCAATCTCCCGAGCTGTAAGTCACAGGTGGCAGCGTTGCGAATTCAGAGCTGAGGCCAATCATGCAGATCAAGAAGATGCCGCCGAGTTCCCACAGGTCACCATACCCAAAGTCAACCTCGATCGACCCCTCGAGATGCGGCAAGATCTGTGCGCATGCGGAGCTCAGATCGACGAAGTGCGCGAGAGAATGGAGCGTCTGGACATGGCAGCTTCTGGCGGCGACGCCGGGCTTCTGGACGCTAGTGAGGAGCGAGGCCGTGCTCGTGCAAAAGCCACAGCACCCGTCGCGTCGAACGGTTCTAGACCCTAGATTGTCATGGTTAAGACATACAAGGCTGTAATACAAATATCATCAGTAGTCAGTGTTCCTGACTAGCTCCCACACTTCGTCAACCTCTTGTTGATGGAGTCTGGCCAGTCGTCGGTAGCGTTGCTTCTGCATCTCCCGTTGGAGCATGTTGACGGCCATGTGCAATCTCGCTGCCTTTGCTCCAAGAACACGGTGCAGTGCAGACAATGCGAGGCTGGTCATGTCAGTCGCAGATCGTGACACTGCCGGAGTGCTCACAATGTGTATGCTGAACGGGTCAGGACAGGTGTCTGATTGCTCGACGCGCCGGCGGCGTGCGTCACTCGAGCTCGCCCAGCCTCGTACGAGTAGGTGATAGCCAACATGAGAGAGCCTGGCGGGCGGTCAGTGTCCGAATGCCGCTATGATCAACGCACTAAAGATTACTGTTGCTTGGTGGGCCGCAAGTTGACCCCACGCGCGAAGGTAATGGGGCAATTTCATGCTGGTGAGGAAGAAGTTCAGCAGAACATTGTGATGCACAGAAGCAAGCCTGTTGTGAGAGAGGTCGAGCTGATTGCGCAGTCAGCGCACTCTCCGGACAGCACCCTGCTGCGCACGTACATACGCTACGTGGTTGCGATTCTCGAGTTGCCTGTGGTCTTGCTTAGCTAAGCGTAGTCAACTCGAAAAAGGAACGTACCGGCTGAACCAGCCAACAAGAACTGCACCCTTGTGCCGGGTGAACCGGACGGCAAAAGAGTCGGTGACGCCTGAGCCTTGTCAGCGCTGGCCAAGCAAAGCTGAAGCACCCACGCGAATCGATCGTGCGTGAGGGATCAGCACGTATGTCGAGTGTCGCAATATCAATCGCAAATCCGCAATACGGAAAGTCTGGGTCGGGATCAGGCTGGTTCACTAGCTGCAACAAAACTTACAGCGGTGGCTCTTCTTGCCGTATGCGCAGACCTGAGCTGGACCACGTCCAGTATGCTTCTCGAATGATAGCAGAGTTTTGTCTGGTGCGATGTACGCGCCGTATTGGGGGAAGCCTACGCAGGTGAGCTGTATCTACCGTAATCTTGCGCCGGGAACAGACCTTGGTCCATGCGGTCGACAAAACGCGCGGCTGCTGCAAAGTCGTCGGTGATCAACAAATAGTCATCGATATAGCGCAGGAGCAGCTGCAGCTGTTAGACATCGAAATCGAGCACTCTGAAGAACTCACGGTACCGTCCTGGTGCGTCCAAGGCAGACAGGCGGCTTCGAGATGTGCATACAGCAGGGAACACAGTAGACTGCTGATCTTGGAGCCTTGAGGGATGCCCTGCCGTTGACGATAGACCGTTTTGTCGATCTGCACCATGTTTGTCAAGACATGTTTCTGCAGCAACTGGGCGCATTCTCGCAACGTCTGCTGTTTTTGGCGGACCTGATGCCGTATGAGCTTGTGCACGACAAACGCGCTTCGACCCACCAAATCGACAAAGACTGCATTGCGCATCGGCGCCGCGAGCTCCTGAGTGTGAGCGGCAAAATTGGCAGTGTCACCTGTACACTGTGAGTCGAGTCCTGGTGCAAGATAGGCCACACGCTCACCCGACCCCCGTGCACGTTTTTTGAACAGTTTCGTAGCACTCGACCTTGAGGATTCGCCAGACGGGGGTAGGATCTGAAAGTACTCCATGATACTGTAGTCTTGGGACTGAACGTGTCAGATGACCGCTACATATCTCCCTCCGTGGGACTTACATGTGCCAACAGTTCGCGCAGGACAGCCATCATCATGCCTTGGTCGATAGTGTCAAAAGCGGCACGAATGTCCATCTTTGCGAAATATAACCGTGGCCTGTCGGGTTACAACATGCTCGCTAGCCAATCTCTCAACTCACAATGACCCATCAGGACGCACAATCGCTTGCTTGAACGCCTGCAGACGAGGAAAGATTTCGTTTGTGCCGAAAAGCGTTGAGCGTAACTGATCCCGACGGTGATTCTGCAGCCGGGTCAGGCCGAGGTCGCGAGATAGATGCCAGGCGTACTTTGTGATACGTCAGGATCCGGTAGACTCCTTCGAGCAGTTGGTTTGCAGACGGTTGCAGCACGTCCCCTAGGGCCGTCTTGACGCGCTTGCGCTTGCCCAGGTTGACAATCGGTCTAAAGCCTGTAGCTTTTGGAACCAGTCGAACTCTGGCGATACCAAGCGGCCCATCACGCGCCGCATCGAGCTGATCCTTTCAGCTGGGTCAGCTCATTACCCATTCGACTGTGTACTGGACGTACCGCCGGCACGGGCGCAAGCAGGGTACGACCCAGTGTCTCCAGATGCGGTCGCGTCATGTCGTCCCAGAGCGCGCGGCGAAAGTAGACTGTCGCATACTTTGTCACGGCTGTCTCTGTGATATAGCAAGCAGCCTGTGGGTGCATCAGACCACGGCACTGGCTTGACATCGCGACGAACCTGCAGTAGTGGGATGATGACCGCATCAAACAGCCAAAAGACGAGCTCTTGCACCAGCTCACGTCGTTTCGTCATCTCTGCCTGCGAGGATCGCTGTGTCGGATCGCCCGCTGCGAGCCACGCGCAGTCGTTGACGCGGAAATCCTGCACCAGCTCGTGCAGCGAGATGGCTTCGTGCTGTCTGGCACAGATGAAGCGCATGCACCCTAGCACCGGCATCAGTCGACGGGCTCTGAGCAAGGTGCCTGTACGCACGGCGATGGATCAGCTTCAAATTGGCATCGCTGCTGAAAAGCTGCTTCGGCAAGAGTTCCCTGAGAGCATTGACTAGAAAGCGGTGCACCTGCATGATTTGAGTGACGGCTTGGAATCGTCGGACGCTTACCTGCCCGTGTGGAGTAGCCAGTGCCAAGCACGCCGGCTTGTTTTCGACTTTGAGCTGGGAAGGGCGGACTGGTGCGATCTCGAAGGAGATGTCGGCAGGCGGTGGCTGCGTGGGAAGGACCGAAGCAACAGATTCGTCTGGGTCCGGTTGTGAGATCTGAGTCTGCAGTCAGTAGTGTGGGCCATCGTGGTACGGCACCGAACGGACCGGATGCTGTGTCGGCACCTGGAAGGCCTGTACCGTCACACGTCAGCATCCCCATCTGTCTTTACCTGAGAGACGCACCTCTGGGCGCAAGTGAACACCAGCAAGTCTCGACACATCACTTTGCTTGAACTGCTGCAGGATCGAGCGCATCATCTCCATCGGCGCGCCTCGAAGGCGTTTCGGCACCGTCGTGTTGAGAGACTTGACGTACTGGCGCTATCCCACTGTCAGTCCTTGCGCAGATTACAACGATCACAGGACGCAGCATACGGACCTTGAGCTCGGCCATGCGGTTCGTCGAGTCCAGCGGTAGCTCGTACTTTGCCGACTTGGCTCCCTTTGCCGATCGTCGGAAGACGTTTTCGAGCCCAAACTGGCGAGGAAACACATGCTTTAGCAGAATGCGGCAGTCGGCATCCGTCGGCTGGTCTGCAGTCTTGCGCGTCAAGACATTCAGTATGTCTGCCAGACGCAGCAATCAGTACTGTCGTTACGAGAGTTAGTGTCAGGACTCACGGTTACACGGGAGACCGTTCTGGAAGGCTTTGCGCCCGTCTTGTAGCCTCGTTTGGGCATAGAACATCGTGTTGCGTGGGATGAGGATGTCGATTGCGCCGATCCTGGGCTGGGGTCAGTAGGTGGTGCGGTCGATGATCCGACTTGCGCATTAGGAGCGCGCTGTCGCTCACGCTTGCGTTTCCCGAGAGCGCTCAGCGGTGGTACTACCTGATCTTCCGGCTTGGGGAGTGGCTCGAGATCGCAGAGCGGCCTGCCTGCTAGCTGGACATAGCATGCGTTGAGTGCTGGCCCCGTCGGCAAGAAGATTGAATTCTCCACTAGGAGGTCGATAAAGTGTCTTGTGCCAATCCTACGCGCCGGCGGTCGTTAGCGTGCTGTACGTGGCCACGCTGAGCTGCGACGCACCGGCCGTGCAGCGCCTTCCACTGCCAGCCTCTGAGCTCGGCAATCGACCCGTTGAGAAGACTGTGCTGTACGTTTGGCCTGTTGGGGTTGGCTGCATACGCCGTGGACGAGTCATAGCCTAGCGTGAGGCAGTTCTTGGGCTTGTATTGACTCCAGGCGGGTGCGGGGCCTGACGAGAGCCGGTACACGATCCGATCGATGGCTTCGGGCTGGGTGCACAGGATTTCGGGTGCGGTCGGTGTGCTGATTTGGAGATTCAACACGCAGTCGTCAGCACGAGCCACGACGACCGTGTTGAGCAAGTGCGAGAGATCTGGCGGCTGCTGGGACAGGTGTTGTTGCGACCAGCCGAGACGGAGGCGGAGGTAGCTGGCGAGAGTGTACAGGTGCGGGTAGAAAGCTGACAGCGTCTTGTGCTGGATCTCATCTGGCCGCAGAGCGTTCGCAGGCCGTTTACGCTTGGGCATGCTGCCTCGAGGGCGATGGTCGACGCTCGCGGTGGATTGCGACCGAGTGGTAGGCAGTTGCTAGCGAGTGCCTGGCATGCTAGATGGTCTAGCACATGATGGTTTACACTGTTAGCCGAAGGACGCGGGTGCACCACAGCCAACAGAGGTAGTGAAGCCCAAACTGGCTTGAGTCTGTGCATCCAGGGGTGTCTACCGACTGATGCTGTGGATGGCAGGTGGCCTGATGCAACGATAAACCCAGTCGACACAGCACGTCTCTGCATGGGACAAGAGTGCCACACGCGTCGGGCCCGGAGGCTGCGTTCGGGTCGACGGCGCCGACTCGCTCGACGCGTCCGCCCCGTTCGACGCGTCCGAGATCACCGGGACGCGTCTGCCGTTCGGTTTAATTCCACCGCGAGGATTACCGACGAACGCGTCCAAACGGCTGACTGTACAAGACGCAGCGGCCGTCGACCATCCTCTCTGATCAACAACCAGTCGCGAACCTCTCTCTTTCTGTTCTTGTACATCATCTAGACTCGCTGGCAGTTCTCACGCGATACGAGTGCTCGACACCAACTCTGCGATCACTTTCCAAGGCTGTGAGTGACGCGCCGCTCCATGTAGAGTCTACCATTCACTTTGGCTGACCCTGGCTTCTTGCAGTGCACTTGCTCTCCTCTTCTCATCCACACAGCGTACACTCTCTCACCATGGCTTACGTCTTCAAGCGTGACGGTCGCCGTGAGCGCATCGCGTGAGTACCAAGCTTGCCCTGTCGACCTCATCGACACTCGGCGCATACCGGTCGACTCGCGCTCACTCCCATCACAGCTTCGACAAGATCTCGGCGCGCATCATCAAGCTCTCTTATGGCCTGGACATGAACTATGTCGAGCCGATCGAGTGAGTCCAAGCTCGTCTGCAAATTTCACTCGAGGTCTGACGCCTCGCAGGATCAGTGAGTGGCCGCCGACAGCGAGGCGACGAGAGCGTAGGGCAGTGCTGACGATCATTTAGCAAAAAAGGTCGCTGCTGGAGTTCACTCTGTGCGTGATCACCAGTTCGAACGCAGCTCTGTACTGACCCATCGCAGGGCATCACCACGGTCGAGCTCGACGTATGTTACCCGGCACCGTCATCTCCTCAACTGACATTGGTAGAACCTGGCAGCCGAGACCGCAGCCTACTTGACGACCAAGCACCCCGACTATGCCATCCTCGCCGCCCGCATCGCCATCTCCAACCTGCACAAGGAGACCAAGAAATCATTCAGCACCGTCGTCGACGACCTCTACAAGTGGGTCAACCCAAAGACGGGCAAGCCCGCACCCATGATCTCGGACAAGACATACGAGGCCGTCATGGCCAACCGCGACGTGCTCGACAGCGCAATCATCTACGACCGCGACTTTGCGTACAACTACTTTGGGTTCAAGACGCTCGAGCGCAGCTATTTGCTCCGGATCGACGGCAAGATTGTCGAGCGCCCGCAGCACATGATCATGCGGGTCGCTGTCGGCATCCACGGTGACGATGTCGAGCGCGTGCTCGAGACGTACAACCTCATGAGCGAGCGCTACTTTACCCACGCCTCGCCGACGGTGAGTCGGTCTCTCGTTGGCACCTTTGCTGACCCTGTTAGCTCTTCAACGCCGGCACACCGCACCCGCAGCTCTCGTCGTGCTTCCTCGTCGCCATGCAAGACGACTCGATCGAGGGCATCTACGACACGCTCAAGACGTGCGCCATGATCTCCAAGACGGCCGGCGGGATCGGTCTCCACATCCACAACATCCGCGCAAAGGGCTCGTACATTGCCGGCACCAACGGCTACTCGAACGGGATCGTGCCCATGCTCCGCGCCTACGACGCGACCGCGCGCTACGTCGACCAAGGCGGCAACAAGCGGCCCGGCGCGTTTGCCATCTACCTCGAGCCCTGGCACGCCGACGTTTTCGATTTCCTCGACTTGCGCAAGAACCACGGCAAGGAAGAGGTCCGCGCCCGCGACTTGTTCTACGCGTTGTGGATCTGCGACCTGTTCATGAAGCGCGTCGAGCAGGATGGTGACTGGACGCTCATGTGCCCGGCCGAGTGCCCGGGTTTGTCGGACGTCCACGGCGCAGAGTTTGAGGCGCTCTACACGAAATACGAGAACGAGCTCAAGGGTGAGTTGACGCCGCGGCTTGCAGCTATTCAGCTGGACATTCCCCCGGCCACTCACATGCTGATGCATCACAGGCAAGAAGACGGTCAAGGCGCAAAAGCTCTGGTACGCCATCCTCGAGGCCCAGATCGAGACGGGCGGTCCGTTCCTGCTCTACAAGGATGCAGCCAATGGTGCGTACTCTGATCACGACTCCCCACGCGCTCACACTGCCCAGCCAAGTCGAACCAGAAAAACCTCGGGACGATCAAGTCGTCCAACTTGTGTACCGAGATCATCGAGTACTCTGCGCCCGACGAGGTCGCCGTCTGCAACCTCGCATCCCTCGCCCTCCCGGCCTTTGTCCGCCTCGACACGCGCACCTACGACTTTGCAAAGCTCCACGCGGTCACAAAGTCTGTCACGCGCAACCTCAACAAGGTCATCGACGTAAACTACTACCCAGTCCCCGAGGCGCGCAACTCGAACATGCGCCACCGCCCCGTCGGTCTCGGCGTTCAAGGTCTTGCCGATGCGTTCATGGCGCTCCGGATGCCATTCGACAGTCCGGACGCTAGGTTGCTCAACGCCCAGATCTCCGAGACAATCTACCATGCGGCGCTCGAGGCCTCGTGCGAGCTTGCCGAGCTCGAAGGCCCGTACTCGTCGTATGAGGGCTCGCCCGTTAGCCAGGGTACGCTCCAGTACGACATGTGGGGCGTGACCCCGACCGATCTCTGGGACTGGGCCGAGCTCAAGGCCAAGATTGCAAAGCACGGGATCCGCAATTCATTGCTCGTCGCCCCAATGCCGACCGCTTCGACCTCGCAGATTCTGGGGTGGAAGTGCGTGCCGTGGTCGAGTGAATGCAGGTACTGACGACTCACAGCGAGTGTGTCGAGCCCTACACGAGCAACATCTACACCCGCCGTGTTCTCGCCGGCGAGTTCCAGGTCGTGTGCCCGTGGCTTCTCCGCGACCTCGTCAACCTCGGACTCTGGGACGACGACATGAAGAACCTCATCATTGCTCACGGCGGTAGCGTGCAGAACATTCCGACCGTACCGGACGAGATCAAGGCCATCTACAAGACTGGTGGGTTGCTCAACCGAAAACTTTAGGAATGGCGCTGATCTCGCGGATCAGTCTGGGAATTGAAGCAGCGCGCTTTGATTGACCTCGCGGCTGATCGTGGCGCGTTCGTCTGCCAGTCGCAGTCGCTCAACTTGTTCTTGACGAGCCCGTCGCCGAGCCAGTTGACTAGCATGCACTTGTGAGTGATTGCTGCTGTCTTGAAGTGCCGCTGACAGCAACCTAGCTACGCCTGGAAGAAGGGGCTCAAGACGGGCATGTGAGTGGGCTTGATCGCTGCGGGATCATACTGATGCCGTGCTAAAGGTACTACCTTCGAACCCGTCCTGCCGCAAACGCCATTCAGTTTACGATTGACGCTGCTACGCTTGCCAGTCAGTCTCTCGACTGATACTGCCGGACAGGCCTAACGAAACGCAGAGGCCAAGCAGCAAAAGACTGACGGGGATGCGCGAGTACCCATCACTCCGGTCCGGCCACCACCAACGACCGCCTCGGCTTCGCAGCTCGAGGCCCTCACACCGGCCTTCCAACGCCTGTCAACCGCCTCCGCTGCGACCCCTGGCGCCACCTCGCCCTCTGGCTCTCACATCGAGACGCCTCGACGAAGCGAGAGCCCAGGCCCAAGTGAGGAAGAAGAGATGACCTACGAGGAGGCCAAGAAGCGCGCAGAGGAGCGCGCGGCTGCCGCGCTCCAGTGCTCGATCGATAACAAGGACGCTGTGAGTGGCTGTGCGAAGTCATGAGGACCGCTGGCTGATCGGGAACAGTGCGTCATGTGCTCTGGGTGAGCGGGAACTGGGATGCTTGGGTTGGCCTGGCCTGTGGCCTTGTTTGTATCATTTGGTTCGAGTCGGTGTCGGATGCAGTCTGTTATACGTTTGCTCGTGTTGCCAGGGCCGATGAACGGACATGACTCGAGAACATTACAAGTTCGAGATGAGTGAACGCTTTTCGCCTGGCCAGCGACAGCCTGGAACATGAACAACCTCGCCTCGATCTCGCTGCAGGCCTCGGCAGGTCACCCTTGAGCCACCGGCCCGCATAACTGTGGTCCATCGCGCGGGCCGTGCTGCCGCCCACAGGCACAGTGATGACCTCCACTTGAAGTCGTCCACTGTGACCGCACGCTGACCTCGACATTGGCAGCTGTCTGTCAGCTGACAGTTGGAGCTAGCCGACCGGGCCGCCCGTCACGGTGCGCTGCTGGTGCGTATATCAAGCTGAGCCGAGGGTGGGTCGCAGACGGTCAATAACCTGCAAAATGCTGAGCTTCTTGACGCTCTTCAGTACCCTTGCCGTCCTCGTCGCTGCGTCCCCTGTCCAGCATAGCTCGCTCGTCGCGCGCAACTGGGTCCCTCGATCCAAGACTTGCGTCGTGCCGTCGCTGTATGCGTCAAGCAACGGCACAGCCGATGATTCTCCAGCCGTCAACGCAGCGTTTGCAAACTGCAGCCGGGATGCCGTGGTAGTCTTTGAAGAGGGTGTCGACTAGTGAGTTTTTCCTGGGCGTGCAGAGGTCGATGCTGATCAAGGTCGATAGCAACCTGCTGAACCCGATCATCGCCCAAAACGTCTCGAATGTCGAATACCAAGTCAAAGGGAATTTGCACCTACCCAACTCGATCGAAGCTGTCCAGACCGTCGGTGCGTTGCAACCCTTTGAGAAGTCCGCTGCGTTAGCTGACATCCTTTAGTCAACCAGACCTCGGACGGTACCTGGAATGGCGCGCTGTACTGGATCACCTTTGTAGGCGACAATGTCGAGTTCACAGGCACCAAGAATAGCACAACCGGCTGGATCAAATGTTAGTAGCGAGCCTGAGGGTCGAGTAGCCACTGACCTTGGCACAGCGTACGGCCAGCAATGGTGGGATGCTAACCCTGCCTCGGGGACCGGCCTCGCCAGCCGTCCCCACTTGATGAACTTTCGCGTCAACAATGGCTTGATCTCCAATTTCAAGAGTCACCAGCCGATCGCATGGTCAGCATTCTGCAATCGTACCGAAAAGGTCCTGACGCAAGCAGGGGCACCAACTTGAACGGGCGCAACATTACGGTCCGCGACACCTTTATCGATGCGCGTAGCTCTTCGCCTCGGACGAGCTTTCCCTTCAACACCGATGTGAGGGACTAGGGTCGACATGTCACACCGGGTCATGCAGAGCTGATCTTCTCAGGGCTTTGACATTGTCTCGCAAGACGTCTTGATTGAGCGCACGACCTACTACGGCGGTGACGACGCTTTTGCCGTGCAGGCTGGATCGCAAAACGTCGTGATCCGAGGCGGCTACCTCGGTGGTCCAGGCTGCCACGGGCTTTCGATCGGATCCCTGGGGCAAAACCAGGGCAAATTCGCCGCTGTGAGCGACATTGTCTTTGATGACTTTAGCATCCACGGCGCCGTGTATGCTGCTCGTTTCAAGTCGTGGATTGGGGGCCAGGGCTTGGTGAGGATGGAGACTCGGCGGTTGGATGAGTGACTGACATGTGGTGCTAGGCCAAGAACATCACCTGGAGCAACTTGCGCGTGTCGAATGTGACGTACCCGGTCTTTGTCACGCAGACATACTTCAACCAAGGCAGCAGCGCTACCCAGGTACGGCGCTGCCCTGCCGTGTGCTGGCGAACTGACGAGCTCGTAGATTGAGAATGGGAAGACGACCGGCCGCCCTAACAATGCCTCGGTGATCATGGAGGACTTGTACGTCCTGTAGAAGGCCGTAGAGCCGTGTTCCCGCTGACCACACTCGTAGTAACTGGATCAACATCACTGGCGGGATCAACACCCGCCAACCCGGTGACGGTTCTTGCCGCTCTGAACCGTGCTGGTACGACCTCGGAATCAATTCGACGCGCGACGGCACCCAGGGTGTGATCATGGAATGCAGCAACACGACGACGTGCACCAACTTCAAGACGGAGAACATCCAGCTGTTCCCAGAGACGGACGTGCCGAGCTCGGTGATTTGCTTGAACGTCGAGCCGGACCGGAACCCGGACCTTGGGTTCACTTGCCAGAACGGCACGTTTGTGGCTTGAGAATGTCGAGTTTTCGCAGACAAGACTTGGTAGAATGGTACAACCGTATGCAATGTAGCCTACCAATCGTTACCAGCATCTAGCCTGGAGCCACCCACTCGTAGCACGATCTGAACGGCTGCAGTTAGCTCTCCTACCACAATCCTAACAACTTGCAGACATGTATGGTTGGCGTGGTTAGCATACTGCTCGCATCTGTCTAGCACATTCCGCTTCGGCCGATCCCGTCTTTGGCTCGCCAGCATGCACCATACTTGCATCCGTGCATCGCACAATGATCACTCGGACGTGAACGTGGATGAAGACGGTCTTTCATCTGTACACACCATGATCCTGGGCCTCCCGACGAAAGCAGTGCTCAGCGTCGTGGCTCAGCACACTAGCAGGTTTGCATCAGTGCCGAGAGCAGACGCCGAGCTGATGATCAGCACAGTGCATGGAGCGAGCAATGCCTCGAGTTCGCAGCGTACCTCTTCCTCATCGTTCTGTTCCCGACGACTTTGGTACCAGCTTCGGTGCTGGGTGTCAGCATCACACTGGGCTCTCTGGCCATCTCATCGTACATCGGTGGCCTGGTGGACCGGCTTCCCAAGGTGGCCCTGGCGAGAACGGCTATTGGCATCCAAAAGGTCACTAGCCTACTGCCGCAGCGCTTGCATGCAAGCTGATTCCTGCAGATCTGCCAGTCTGCCGTGTATAGCTGCTTCATGCTGCTCTTCGCGTCTTCTACTCTGTTGTCCAAAGGTCTACAAACACGTTCCGATCTCGTCAGCGTGCTCCGTCTACGCAATGCCCTGCAGACGGTAGAAACGCAGCATACCTTCCGACCCATCGACGTCGCGCTGCTGGCCGCGCTCGTGCTATGTGCGACCATAGGTCGACTCGCTACCATCTGCATCGATCTCGCCGTTGACCGCGACTGGTAGGTGCCACGTCGCCCGGCCATCATGTGCACTCCACTGACTCTCGTAGGGTCATGCTCGTTACAAAGGGCAAACCGGATCAATTGACAATGTTCAACACATACAACCGCCGTGCGCTCCTCTTCTGCCGCCTGCTCGCTCCCCTCTTCGTCTCGCTGTTGACCGGCACGATCGGGTATCCGGTCACTTGTATTGTCCTTCTGGGCGTTTCACTTGCGACAACGGCAACCGAGTTCGTGTGGATCGGCCTTGTTTGGAAGGCGTTCCCCTTGCTACAAGCATTCGAGGATGCGCGGCGGCAAAGGGGCTATCAGCAACTTGCAAACGACGACGCGGCGGCCTTGGAGTCACCTACGACCCCTATGACGCCTATGCTGCCTGATGGTGCCGCGGGGACGGAAGAGGTCGCCGATACGGCCACGACATCCGCACACGAGACGAGCATGAACCCTGGTTTGCGCGACTGGCTCGACTTTATCAAACACCCTGTATTCCTCAGTAAGCTATGCACATGTCGCTACCAGATCACACTGACTAGACGCAGGCTCACTTGCTATGTAAGCACTGATCTCGCCTGACGGCCGCAACTGACGAGATTAGCTCATCGTGCTATCTGACTTCACTATCCTACGATGGCGTCATGCTCTCATGGCTCAAGTCGGAGCGCGACTTTTCAGATATCACCATTTCTCTCACACGAGGGGTATGCGTCGCTACTTCGTTGATGGGCACGGCGGTCATGCCGTGGCTGAGTAAGCGCCTTGGCCTCACGCGCGCTGGCGCATGGTCCATCTGGTGAGTACTCTTTCTCGCGTTACCAATGGCTAACCCTAATAGGTTTGAAATCCTCTGCCTTGTACCAGTCGTGGCCTGCATCCACCTCGCGCCAGCTATGACGACCCTCGGTTGGCTCAACAACACCATCATGTTCTTCTTCCTCGCGCTCTCCCGTATCGGCCTCTACTCGTTCGACCTCGTACAGCTGCAAGAGATGCAGACGGCGCTCGAGGAAGACCCAAAGCGCAACGTCTACATGGCCATGCAAATCAGCATGCAGAGTGCTTTTGATCTGGCCAAATATGTCGTCGTGCTCATCTTCAGCCGGCCAAGCGAGTGAGTCTCTTGCTGCGCGTGCGAGTCAGGCTGATGCTGACGGTGATACAGTTTCAAGTGGACAGCAGTGATCAGCGCTGTGACTGTAGCACTCGGTGGCGTCGTTTACGCGGCATACTTGCGAAAGCAGCGTGGGCATCTGTTCCACTGGAAAGGTTCAGGACGCTACTTTGTGCACTTGTAGTCTTTATTTGGTATCTGATCAGGGATGTAGCCACATAGAGGTTGATGCAACAATCACCACAACTGACACGGTCACGCAATGCTAACCACCACAGCACGGACGGCGTCGACGACCACGCCGGATCACCCAGAAGGCACAGCGAGGTCAGGCTCGGTCGTCTCGGGACCCTTCTCGTCCGGGGTCGGCACCTTGTGGCGCTGCGAGAGGAAGAGAATGACCAAGATGTTGACAATGCAAAAGCCTCCGACGATTGCCTGAGTTGTGTGAACGGACCAATTTCACCTCGATCGATCGACTTACGCTAGCCTTGATCCCGTTCGGCACGTCGGGCTGGTGTTTCTGCTGGAAAAAGACGTTTGGAAACCAGGTTGTGGTCTGGACGTGTCAGCCCTCTTGGCCATGGGAGTTGACGTGCGACGCACGATGTATTTCAACGTGTTGGATCCGGCTACGATCCATGAGCGCTGTTCCGAATCACCTGCGCAAAGCTCGTTCATCCAAGCGAACACCAGCGGCGTGATAGCGCTCCCTGCTCTCGTGAGCAATTGATGGAATTTGGACAGCGGGCTACTCACCGGTCGCGGAGAAGATGTACAGCGGCAAGCGCACGTTGGCTTTGCCATACAGCGGGACGAAGAGTAGCGCGACGTCGATGGCAACAATGGCAGACTGTATGCCTCGTTAGTGGCCTAGTGACGAATAACTGCACTGCGTACGTGGACAAAGATGATGATAGGCCAGCGCTTGCCCTTGAGCGGACCATCAGAAAGCCATCCGAAGAAGAGGAGGAAAATCGCCACAACGCCGTTCGTCAAGGTCGGCAACGCATTGACTTGCGTGAGCGAGTAAATCTTGGGTTGTTTCTTGAGCCAGAAGATGAGCGACGTTTGCACTTGGAATGGAATCTTGACACCCATCAGTACCAAAGTCTTCACCCGCCCCACGCCACTCACGATCGACATGGTCGAGTAAAAGATAAAGGCCAGAGCCTGCCACGATGTGGCAATCTTCCAGGCTTTCTTCCAAGTCCAGGGTGCTGCATCGGCACGGCCATCGCGCAGATTTCGCTCCTTGGCGAGGTCAAGTTCCGCTTGGGTGAACACAAAAGTACCGGTTCGGGCAGGGTCGTCTGGCAAAAAGAAGAACGCCAAAGTAGCGAGAGGGAAGCTGATGATGCCGTTGATGAGGAAAAGCCATCTTCAGGGATGTCAGTAACATCACCAGGTGTCTGTATAGACTGCTGACCGCCAGCCCTCGAGGCCACCTTTGCCGTTCAAACCGTTTGTGGCGGCGATCTGCAGGTAGCCAGAGAACATTGGCGCCACTTGCACGGCGAGCTGCAAAAGCGCAGAGCGTTTGCCAAGCTCTCTCTGGCATGCAGTCAGCGCATAGCCATGCTGCAAGCTCCCACTGCTGCTTACCTTGTTGTACCAAGATCCCAGGAGCCAGTACAGCGCCGGCCAGTACCCGGCCTCAACTGCGCTGGGTCAGACTCTCGTCCTTGAAGTGCATGTCGCTTACAGAGGCCGACGATGAAGCGCAGCGCAGCAAGAGTCTGCCAGTTCTTAGCACCGGCCAGTGCAAAGGTGAAGATAGTCCAGCCTAGTTCCTGAAATGGGATCCAGATGTGCGGGCGAAATCTGCATAAATCAGCTTGCGTTTCTGGAGCCAGTTCATACATACTTGTTGAGCAGTAGCGAGCTGGGAATCTGGCCAATGATATATCCAACTGTCCAGGAAGTGACAACGTAATTGTACTCGTTTCCTTTCATATTGAGGCTTTCTTGCATGCCCGAGACGTAAGCACTGCATGGTTCGTCAGTGCTCGCGTCCCTGCCTCGAGGGGTGTATGGGGGGCGAACTTTACGATATTGTTAGTGTCGAGGAACTAGTATATAGCTGTCAATTATATGTCGTTCATCATGGAAAAGTCGCCGGGCTCACTTTGATGAACATGCCGATTGCGCCAAAAGTCAAAAGTGTCGAATCCAGCTTGAACAGCATGCGTCTTTCTGCCGGTGGGTCTGTCTCAATCAGCCCGAGCTATGGCGTGTACAAACACCCACAATCAAGAGTGTCCCATACCCAAGACCATCGCGCTTTTTTAACGGGAGACGAAGGCGCCGCATTTGCCACCGAGCGGTTGTATGGAACCTCTTCGAGCGGTGTTCCTTCTGCAAAGTGCAGATCCTTCTTGTCTGTCATCTGGCTGCAATTTATAGTAGGTACAGTATGTACAAGTGCAAGGAACGTCTGAATATATACGATGCATCTCAGTCAAGATGCCAAGTCCCTGAGGCTTGCGATTTCTGTTGCAAGCGCTTTGCCTGACAAGCCGACAGGATGAGCAGCAAGCACGCCTTGGATATACACGGCAGATAAAGGCGGACCTAGACCCGCTCGTTGATTTCATACATAGAATCAAGCTTGATAACTCGGACCGAACCCCGCTCGTGACGGCACGCCATCGCCCACGGACAAGCCCGAAGCCGACGGGCTCACCCGGTTGAGTCACATTTCCTGGCAGACTACATAGACTTGCCTCTCAGCCCCAAACAGTCACAGAATGACAGTCATTCCCCAGGCAGGACAGGTCCAAGCCGTGCCGGATCAAAAGGCGCGTCTCCCGCTTGTCGTCTGATCCGCCACTAATCTCAAAGGTGGCGAATTTGGCGTTCGTCCCGGTTGCTGTGCCCGGTCAGCGCACCCACAACGGACATGTCTTTCCCCTGGTACTTGCCAGGGATGCAGAGACAGCTATACCTAGTGTGGAGTCTGGCGCGCGGTACTTGCACCAGCTAGCAGCCTCTGGCGAGCTCACGCGGCTGCTCGACAATCACGGCGCCGTCCTCTTTCGTGGATTCGGTCATGCCTCTCCCGATACGTTTTCCGAGCTTGTCCTGGCGGCAGAGGAAGGTCGTGGGTCACGACCTTTCGAGCAAATTGGACTAGCAGGCAAACGAAACAATCTCGCTCGCGAGGTCTTTACAGCAAACGAAGGGCCGAAGGAACGCCGCTTCTACCAGCACAACGAGGTTGGTCGTGTGCCCTTTGATCGGCTGAGCTTACACTTTTTAGTATGCCAGGTACACACACTTTCCGTCCAATATTCACTTTTATTGCCATGTCGCTGCGACGAAAGGTTGGTCCTGAGCGTAGCGTTCGCGGCTCGCTGACGGGTTCAGGCGGAGAGACGCCACTAGCAAATAGTCTCGAGGTGTTTGAGCGTATTAATGCCGAGCTGCCAGACTTTATCACCGACCTGGCTACACGGGGACTATCGATGAAGCAGGTGTATCGCGCCCCCGGAAACGAGGGCAAGGTGCGGATCAGACTGATGCTCGGCACTTGCTTACGCGTGTAGGGTAATGAGTTTTCCTGGGAAGGCCCAGACGCCTTCGGGCAGAAAATCCAGCCAGGAGATAGCCCTAAAGTCAGGCGGGAAAAGGCAGAAGTGCAAGCCCGTCGCCTCACAGACGACTTTCGCTGGCTGGACGACGGCAGCTTGGAGATCGTGCAGCATGTACCAGGTGAGTGGAGTATTGCCTTGACATCTGGTCTGAGATATGGTAGCATTTCGCCGCCTGAAGAAATCCGGCTTGCCAGTATGGTTCAACGGCCTTGCTGGGCGGCATGGCACTACTCGCGATCTTGGTGCACTCGACCTGCCGCATATCGGTCGCGATGGCATGACCTGTGAGTTCTGCTCCTGCATGAGGTCGACAACTTATCTTGAAGACCTGCCATCGACGTACGACGATGGCACCCCGATCCCGCGCATCTACCTGGATCGGACGCTCGAGATCATTGCAGAGCTCGAAGTGGAATTGTCCTGGGAAGAGGGAGATCTCGTACTTGTCAACAACTACCGCACATCTCACGGCCGCTGTCCGTGGCAAGAAGGAGACAGGCGGATTCTCGTCAGCATGTGGGAGACCGACGAAGGAATCGACAAGTACTGAAAAGTCGGCGCGTCGCAATGAACGTTCGCTTGCGTTCGTGAGCATGATGTATTCAATCTAGTCTGGTGATCTGTAGCGTATCGTACGCCGAGTTGCAGAGAGACCAAGCCAGGCAGAGTGTCGGAGAATTGACCCGGGGGGAAAGATCCCAAAAAAGCCAAAAAACGCAAAAAAGAAATACTAGATTTGGGTGTCGATCCCAAGACCTTATGCGAACTTGGTTTATCCAACCTGTTAAGCATACGCGCTAACCAACTGCGCCAATCCAGCTTGTAGAAGCCACTCGCCTAATTGGAATATATTCCAAAACAACATATAGCATTTAGCTTTCGTCCCTACTACCTTTCGGTTGCATGCACGGTTGCCAGGTCAAAATCATGTCGACTCTTCGGTAGTAAGTTGTCTGCCGGAGGACACTTTGTCAGTTCCCGAATACACCTGCACGTGTGTTGTAGATGATTGCACCCATGCGATACACTACACGTGTGTCTTTGCCGGCTCTGCGCCTCTTGGCAAGTCCAAACGGATAATAATGTCGACGCTGGTGTCAGGGATGCCCCGCACCTACACTTACCATGCTCGTTGCAGGGGTCATCGCTTTGTCCGTCGCCACCGGTGCGCTTGCGCAAGCAGGCTACGAGCCGTTGCCGTACCCATCCTTGTCCAAGTACAATCACACGTGCTCGCTGGCTGCTCCGGTGCTGTCGTGTCCAAGCGAGAATGCAACGGCAGTAGACAGCTGCTGCGTCGAGACGTATGGTAGGTAGATATCGGCCTGAGCGAAAGTGGCACTGACACCGTAGGCGGCTTGGTGTTGCTGACCCAGTTCTGGAGCACTTATACCGGGCTGGAGGATGAGGGGCAACTGCTACCACCGCAGACGTGGTCGCTGCATGGGCTCTGGCCCGACTTTTGCAATGGCTCTTACACAGGTGGGTTGTGTGCCGTCTGGGTCACAGGAGGCTGAACAAGCTAGGCTACTGCGACATCTCACGCCAATACGACCCAGCGCCAAGGTAGGCGAATGCAGTCAAAGTGGAAGTCTCTGATAGGTCCAGCCCAAACGTATCGTCCAACGGTGCCACCCTGCAATCCGGGAACGAATCCATCGTCGTCGACTCGCTCGATCGCTTTGGCGCATACGATCTGCTCGCATACATGACCCAATACTGGATTAACCAAGGCGCCAGCAACGCCATCTTTTGGGCGCACGAGTTTTCAAAGCACGCGACTTGCTTTTCGACTTTCCAGACGGCATGCTACGGTCCGCGATACGTCGAGGGCCAAGACCAGGTCGAGTTTTTCGAGACGGCCGTCGAGGCGTACAAGCGGTACCCGACGTACGATTGGTTGAGCGAAGCGGGCATCGTCCCGAGCAACGAGACAACGTATGGTCTAGAGGAGATTGTTAGTGTGTTGGCGGACAAGAGTGGGGCAGTGCCGTACATTGGCTGCTCGGGGCCGAGATACAACACTGTGAGTAGCTGACCAGATGCGCGTTGCGTGCTGACGATGCCCAGACTGTCGCAGGCTACGCTGGCAACGACACTGGACGAACCGTCATCTCCGAGGTGTGGTACTACAACCACGCAGTCGGACGGGTCCAAGAGCTCGACCTGATCCCCATTGTGCGTTCATACGACTGATAGTCAGCAGCTGCTGATCTGCGTAGAACTCGACTTCAAAGTCTGGTTGCGCCACGTCTGCCGGAGCACTCCTGTACCCTTTGCGTGGCAATGGCACCGAATGGTCTGCTTGACGATCTGCTTAGGAAGGAATGATAATTAGCTTGAGCCCAAGATGCATAATACAGTGGTTTACAACATGCAAGCATCTTCAGAACACGCTGCGATCCGCTAACCGCCACTCGCGCAACGGACCCCACCAAGACCACGTCGCTTTGGTCTTGTCAGTCCGAGGTGCTGGTGTGGTAGGTTGGCCCGGTGCCTCGGGCTGCGGATCACTCGCATCGACCCAAGCCGACTCGTCTTGCGCCTCGTGAATCTCACCAGACGCCGATGTCGTCGAGTCTGTCGGCTCGCCGGCGGCCGTAGGTGGAATCAGCCGATTCTCGCGTACTTGCCTGTCGGCCTCCTCGACCCGTTGTCGGCCTTCTTGTTGTGCGCGCAGACCAAAACTGCCCAATCCCCAGCCATACCCGTCGCCCTCGTCCGCAGCGCCGCCCGCCGTATCTACTCGCCGCTCTTGACGATTGCGTGTGACCGGCGTCGTGCCGGGGTTGGCGAGTGTAGCACCCGCAAACACTTTGAGGCGCAGATTCTCCCGCTCGGCTGCCTTTTTGGTCGCGGCCAGCTCGTGTGCGTTGCGAAGTTTGCGGAAGTACACTTGAAGCCATGTGGCGGGGTATGCGAGCATGCTACCGATGGAGCCTGGAGCGTGCAGGGATGGGGTTTGTGAGGTCGAGGAATCGGTCGAAGTGGATGTCCCGGGGCTGTTGGACGTCCCTGCGCGAGGTGCTTCGTTGCGCTCCACTGGATTCTCAGCCACGGTCACCCTAGGCCGGGGCCGCTCTGATTCATCTGCCGCTGGTCCGCCTACATGGCCCATCTCCTCGTCCGGGACGCGATCCGAGTGATTCGATGCCGGCGTCCTTCGACGCATTGAATCACCCGTCGTACGCCAGATGCCAGCAACGCCGCTTGTGATACCGACAATCGCCGAGGTCACGGAGCCTGGGGCGTCACCACCGTTCTGCGAGGGATCGCCCCCTGCACGGTCCAACGCTGCTTGCACTCGAGAGGCGCGGGCCGACTTGCGAGCTGACCGTCGTTTGCGTCGTTCAGATCGTCGTACGAGATCCTGTAGGCATCAGCACGAGTCCATATGTGACATCGACTCACCTCGACTTCGCCGATACCCATCCCGCTGCCCACCCACCACCACCAACCCAGCCATGTTTGCCAAAGCACCGCGGCCCAGAGTAGATGCTGGAGCCATTCTATGCCATCCTCTCTAACGGCGATAAAGTTGCCAACAGTGCCTACTAGAGCCAGACCCAGCGCACCGGCACCGAATACTGCAGTGCCGCCGTCGAAACGCCATGCTCTGCGACGATTGACTAGGAAGCCCCAGATGAACAGAGCGGCGGTGAAGATGAGGAGTAGAGTCGAGTTGAAGACGTTTCGGATCGCATCGCCTAGATCGAGAGTTGCACGAGAGTTTGAGAGTGAGGTAAAAACCAGGCCGGATGATGCGAGTGCGAGCGGGCCGAGGACGAGAAAGATGATGCGGGCTTCAGTACGCGAGGGGAAGAGGAGGGTCAGGAATTGGATATGCGTGACCTGAGCTGATCAGCTAGCGAGTCGACGCATACTCTGAACTGACATTGGCAAAGCCGCTATTCAAGGCTTGGAGCACGAACCAGACCGCATTCTTGCCAAGCCCCCACTTGTCCGGAGGGATCGAGATGAAGACGTAGTCGAGGTTGTATGGCCAATGGTCGCCTTGGCGAGAGCAGCTCTGCAAGATGATGATGACCTTTGCGATCACGGAGGCGAGGACGACGAGCACGCCGCAGAGCTGGAGGATGTAGTTGAGCGGAGCCAGCGGGTAGTGGTATTGAGTAGTGACTGCAAGTGTCAGCACAAGTGCGGCTTGGAATCGCCTACTGACACAAGATGTGGATGAGGAGGACGGAGAGCAGGGTGAGGGTGATGCCATTCACGAGCAACTGGATCGGCAGACTGTACGCAAACGTCGGCTGAAAGACGAGGTACGGGTCTGAGCTCATCGCGCCGAGTGCTCAGCGGGTCTGCGAGCGCGTGCGCATGAGCTGAACAACGCTGGCTGTGGTTGTCGTTTACAAAGGTCTGTGCGGGGGCACTTTGCTGTTGGGTCACCTTGAGCTTGGGCTTCGACCATGCCCTTGCACCGAGATATGGCGCACACGAGTGACTGCAGCGTCTGTTGGACACTCCGTTGTGCATCTCGCTTGCTCGCGGCAGAGCCGTCAGTCTCAGCTTGGGTTTGGTGTCATCCCCAGCTCGAAGACAGGAAGCTCGCATCCCGGTCTTCGCCGTGGCTCGCATCTCGCCCGGCGCTACTACAGCTACAGTAGTCGACTCCGTACTCGGTCCGACGGGTTGTCGTCTGCACAGCCGCGTCGATGACCATCCAACCTACAAGCCTGACCGGTCGGTTCACAGGGAACGGCAGTGTGGCCGCCGGGAAAGGCAGTCCAGCGTCCCTTGGGCCGAGCGACCGACGTCTGCCCGCTCGCTACGGGCCATGTTGACCAACTCTCGATACGTTCCGAGAGCTAGTGTAGCACCCCAAGGACAATGAGGAAGAGATGTGCACCGCCGCCGTCGACGTCGGCTGCCCACGTCGGCCGATTCTCGTCAGCTGCTCCGGGTCCGCCACGGCATCATTGCTCGATCAGGATGCACGCAACTGGCTAGACTGCATCAGCCGGAGCGAGACATCGAGGTCTGACTCGAGCATGCTCCACTGCTGCAGGCCGTCGCTCCCAAGGCGCTGCAAAGAGGTATTCCCAGCTCGCGCACCGTACGCCGGCTCAGGCGCAACGTTAAGCTTGTCAGCTGCCGGTGCCCGCCGTCACAATCCGGGGCACACGGCGGACCTGACGATACAACGAATCTCCGGTGCACAGCACACGGCGTTGATGCCCTCGTTTGCCTGCCGGCCGAACACTGTCCACGTCCAAAGGCGTCCCTTGCTCCTTCGCGGCACCTGACCCGCTGTTGCCTCGCATGGCCGTGTTGACATTCGGGGGTCCCACGCTGACGGCCGCAGAGGTATATAGCTGCCCCTGTACTGACCTGCACTCTCTCACCTACTCACCCTTTCTCCCTCATATAATTATTGAGCGGCTCACCGAACCACCATGCTTGCCTTTACCGCCCTCTTCACACTCTTGCCCTTGTTGGCTGCAGCTGCCCCGCAGCCAGTCAAGCGCGCCGACAACCAGCTGATCCAGGTCGGCCAGGTCCCTCAGCAGGTTGGTCGTTGTCCGATCATTCGTAGGCGCTGGTTAACAGCCTCAGTGCTTGGGCGTGCGCAACGCAGCCGATGGCGTACTCGTCGAGTACGTTCCGTGCCAGTCGGCTCCCGCAGCGGGCGTCATCAACCGCTGGTCCATCTCGCGCGGTGATGGCCTCGTCCGCCTAGCCGGCACAAACTTTTGCCTTGACGCCGGCTCCAACCCGGCCAACAATGTCCGCGCAAAGGTCTGGACCTGCTACCCCGGCCTGGGCAACCAGCAATGGTTCTACACTGATGGTCCGTCTTGTATGCCAGTCGAACATCCAGCTAACGAGGTGCAGACAACCGCATCGCGATCACTGGCGGCACCCAGTGCCTCGACAACGACGGCAGCAACCCGCAAACTTACCAGTGCACGACTGGCAACACCAACCAGATCTGGTATGCGATCGATGGCCCCGCCACCCCTTCATCCTCTGTCTCTGCTTCGGCTTCGGCCACCTCGTCGGCTTCAGCTTCTGTGACGTCCTCGAGCGCAGGCCCCGGACCCAGCCAAGTTCCCGGCGGCGGTCAGCAGATCCACCGTGCGTTGCCATGTTCATGCTTGGGCGCCCCAACTCACATTAACAGCCTACGGCGACAACACGCTCTGCATCATGCCCAACAACGGCTACGCCGCGATCGGAACCAACATTATCGTGTACGTCTCCTGCACGTTCAAGCGCTTCCCACTGACAGAGTCTACAGCAACAAGTGCTCGCAGACCCCCAGCGGTACTTATGACGAGCTTCAGCGCTGGGACATTCAGCGCGGATCGACCACTGTCCGCCTGCACGGCACCAACTTGTGTCTCGACGCCGGCTCGACCCCTGCCAACGGCAACATTGGCAAGATCTGGACCTGCTACGAGTAAGCCTCTTTTTGTGCAGTGCCCGAAAGCTAAACGGCGTGTAGTGGTCTTGCGGCTCAAAAGTGGTACTTGACCGACGACAACCACATTGCGCTCGAGGGTGGCAGTGAGTTTCGAGCATAAAGTCGTTCGCAGACATTACTGACATCACTCAGACCAGTGCCTCGACGTACGCGCCGAATCGGGCCCAACCTCTGCCAAGCCTTAGTACGTTTTCACTCGATCGTTGGGACACGACTGACATCAAACAGCGGTCAATTGAAGGACACCCAAACCTGGCAATGCAGCGGCACGGACAACAACCAGGTTCGTCGGCCTACCCTTCTACCTATCTACGCTGACACACCTGGTGCAGATCTTCACCGTGACCGACTTTATCCAGTACTGAAGGATTGAACAAGCATCACGGACATTTGCGAAGGACACTGAAGGACATTGAAGAGTTACATATAGTTGAATGAAATTCCATGGCATATTGTGATACCACTCCGGTGCAGCTGTGGTCGATGCCTATGGTGACCTGGCTAGACGAGACGAAGTGCCCCTGACAGCCGAGCCGTACAGTCAAGCAGATCCTCATGGGCGACCCGATCTGCACGGAGTAAGCGGCGTCCTTGCCGCGAGGCGGTCCAGGCGCACACTAGCAAGGTTCAAAGGTCGTTCCCTACGTGACCGGTTCTCCAAGTTGGCTTCGATTTGACGGATAGCCGCTGCATCCGTCGAATCCAGGACAATGAAGACACAGTTATCGGTAGCTTCAGCATGCGTTGGCACCAATGCTCTGAGTTGCACCCTTGGTCACCACCTTGAGCTGTGGGCATGTGTCCGTGCGTGAGCTTGAGCGCAAGGGATCGCCTGCCCGCGTGCATCGCCACAGCACGCGGAACGCATCGCTCGGGTCAGCAGCGAGGTCCGACCACGACGGACTGCGTCGGTCGCACTCAGGTATAAATGCCGTCGGTGCACAACATGCGTTGCCCAGCACTCCCATATTTGCCTATAGTTACACCCACCCTTCACATGCTCGCTTTCACTGCCTTGTTCACCTTGCTTCCTTTCCTCGTAAGCGCGGCTCCTACCAAGCGCGCAGGGGGTGTTCCCGATGCCGGCTTCCAGATCCACCGTTGGTAACCAGTAGTCATGTGAGCTGTAGCTGATCTTCGTAGCCTACGGTAACACTTCGCTTTGCTTGATGCCAAACAACGGCGCCGCTGAAGTCGGCACCAACATTGTCGTGTGCGTTTTGGGTAATGTTCAGTTAGCTCGCGACTGATAATAACCGTCAGCAACCTATGCTCCGACACCGTGGGTGGACACTACGAGAACCTGCAGCGCTGGGACATTGTCGCTGGCCAAACCCAAGTCAAGCCTCATGGTTCCAACCTTTGCCTCGACTCGGGACCCGGCCCAGGCAACGGTGTCGTTCCTGTGCTTCGCGAGTGCACATTGTGAGTCACTCGATACGGGTGGGCTACGTGTTCACCTCGCAGCTACTCGGGGCCTCAGCGGTGGTATCTCACAGACGATAACCACATTGCGCTTGTGACCAGCGGTAAGCACGGTGGTGCTCTTCCGTGCTCGGGCTGATCGCGTGCAGACCAATGCCTCAACGTCCGCGCCGAGTCCGGCCCAATCGGCAACAGCCCCTAGTACGTTCACTATCGCCTTGACACCGGTGCGGTGCTGACACGCACAAAGCGGGCAACTCAAGGATATACAGATGTGGCACTGTGACGGCAACGACATCAACCAGGTCAGTGCACCACTGCCAAGCACAGACTTTTCCCTGACTCCGGACGACAGATCTTCACTGTTACCGACTTTGTCATTCAGCCTACGGCCTGAAGATGATCTGACTTGAGACGCCGACGAACTGAGATGGACATTTATGACCCGTATGCGTTATGTCGTTCCGTTAGCCGCTATGCATATCTGCCATGTCGCTTGTACTACGTGATGCAAGGGCAGAAGAGCTGGCCGATCCCAATATCCTACGTAGACGGTCAAGTCAAGTCCTAGTTGTTATGGCGAGACGCCGGTCAAGTCATTGCTCAGTTTGGCAGCGCACCATCACAGCCCCCGGCATAACCATCGGCAATACGAATGCACCGCACGTTCGTGCGATGAGCTCGTTAGCCTGAAGCCGATCGATGTGACCGGAGACATGCTAGTTAGGAGTGTCGGTGCGTCGCAAGGCGACGCGCGCACACAGATCGCCGCCACGAAGGCACTAGCGCGAGGCGGTGACCAGATCAAAGGAGACGAACGGCTTCAACATACCGCAAGAGCATGGCAGCACCACGAGTGCCGAGCTAGTGGAGCGCACTAACGGCGTGGCCGTGCAAGCTTGCGTCGACCGTTCTCAGGTATAAAAGAGTGCTCTGATCGGCCTCTCTTTATCACCCACCTACCTCTCTATACTTTACTTTACTTACGAACGTATTCACGAAATCTACTAAACACGATCAAGATGGTTGCCTTCAAGACTCTGTTCGCTGCGCTTGCAGTTGTTGGTGTGAGCGCTGCGGCGCCAAGCAAGCGCGCACCCACGAGCCAGGTGCAAATCCACCGTCAGT
This sequence comes from Holtermannia corniformis, assembly GCA_001599935.1. Lineage (NCBI taxonomy): Eukaryota > Fungi > Basidiomycota > Tremellomycetes > Holtermanniales > Holtermannia > Holtermannia corniformis. Next base: position 1,032,773 of record BCIJ01000003.1, on the reverse strand, counting down.
ACAGTCAACGATCGATCTGGGCGCAGGTTGACGATTGCATCTAGCCAACGGCAACGTTACACTGTGCTTGATGCCCAACAATGGCTATGCCGGCGCTGGCACGAACGTTGTAGTGTATGTCCCTGAACCTGGAGCCGTGCGCTGCAGCTTACTCTTACGTTCAGCAACCGCTGCTCGGACACCCAAGGCGGCCCGTACGAGGCGTTGCAGCGATGGGACATTCAAGAGGGCGAGACCCAGATCAAGCCGTCTGGGACTGATCTCTGCCTTGACGGCGGTGCAGACGTCACCGAGGGGTCTGTGCCAGTGCTTCGTGCTTGTGACGAGTCGGTCCCTTTTTCATTGCACTTTGAGACAAAACTGACTCGCCTTGAATAGGGCTGTGACGTCCCAGCTCTGGTATCGCAAGATTGGCGGTAGCATCGGCTTGGACATCACCCACACGGGTAAGTGTGGCTACCCCTTTGCATGGGGCAGGCTCATTCGAAGCAGACTACTGCTTCTCCGTCGATCCCAACTCGGGCCCTTCGACCAGCAAGCCCTAGTGCGTATTTTCTGTGCTGATCAGCTCAAGGACTCACGCGTCGCAGCGGCTCGCTCAAGAACATGAATCTCTCTCGCTGCGTTGACGGCGACCGTGACCAGGTGAGGGAAAAGCAAAGCTTTGCCAGGTTGAGCTGATCCCTGGATAGTTCTTCACGATCACTGGCTTCATCGGCAACACTGCTGCTTGATTGTCGTCTACGATGACATTTGCGATGAAGAATGAACAGTAGTTAGGACTTTGCGATGCAACGATTTTTACATTTATCAGTCAGACTGCTGCGCACTGCACCTCGCTTGCAAAGCGCTATCACACGCCACACTGGTTCCACATCGATCAAGTCGCTGGCCTCGGACGGCGGCACGCGCTCGTCCCACGCGTAGCAAGCGCAATCCCCTGTCAGACCCGTGCCACAAGGTTCAAGTTCGATTCACAGGACCACGGGCGCTGATATTGAGGTTGCAGACGCTCCACATTTCCTACGTGTTAGTCCCCTTGTCAGACGATGAACAATGGAAGCGATACGCCCGACAACCCCGCAAGACGGTCTTCTGTGCCCGTGTCGATCGTTGCTGATGTCACTAGCGCGTGGCGGTGCGTCCGACCAAAAAGGAGGTCAAGCTTCTGCACGGTCATGCATCGCTTGGGTACGAGTCACAACTCTGGGTCGCGCTAGTGGGGTGGCCGTGCAAAGGGACACGAGGGCGGTCACTAGGTATAAACAGGGTCGTCAAGGAGCTCGTCTGACCGTCGCCCACTCACGATTCACGACTGATATATTCTTTACTCTACTATACTCATAACTTCTACCTCGAGTCGCTATCATGCTTGCCTTTGCCAAGATCTTGACCTTTTTGCCGGTGCTTGCTCTTGCTGCTCCTGCCAAGCGAGCTTCGACCGAAGCCGTGCAGATCCACCGTGAGTCCAACTGCTCCAGTCCTGTCAATCCAGGTTGACGTTCTCAGCCGGTGGTAATGGTACACTGTGCCTCATGCCCAACGGCGGCTACGCAGGAAGCGGCACCAACGTTGTAGTGTAAGTCGGTTTAGTGCATGTCAACCTGTGATCCAAGCTAATAGTCCAAAGCAACCGTTGTTCGTCGACTGTCGGTGGTCCGTACGACAATCTCCAGCGCTGGGACATCCAGATGGGTGAGACCCAGATCAAAGCGTCTGGTACCGACCTGTGCTTGGATGGCGGGGATTCACCGCACAACGGGACCGTGCCAGTCTTGCGTCCGTGCGACTCGTGAGTCTGGCGCACGGAGGTGTCGAAGGTTGGACGCTTATCTGGCGGTAGCACCAAGACGTCGCAGTCGTGGTACCGCTACGAACAAGGCCAGATCGGCTTGGACATCCACCGTACCGGTGAGCAGGTGTTTTGAAGAGTTGCGGCTTGTGCTGAATATGCTCAGACCAGTGCCTTTCTGTCGATCCGGCGTCCGGACCCACGACTGGCAAGCCTTAGTACGTTGTCAGCACACGCAAAGAGTTTGGCCACTGACTTGTCAACCCAGTGGCTCCCTCAAGGACGTGTACACCGCACACTGCTCCAAGGATGACCTCAACCAGGTACGTGCAATGGCTGCAGGCAACGATCGGGCCAAGCTTACCTGCTCCAGTTCTACATCGTTACCGACTGGATTCCTCAGGACTCTGCCTAGGCTTGCCTTCCATGTCAGCCACGATACCAGTACTCTAGTAACTTGATGAAATGGACTTTTGCGATGGATGTTTGCGTGTACCCAAAAGTGCTCGCCTCGTCGGTCGGGACGATGCCACTCCAGATCCACACCGCCTTGGACGCAAAGTTGCAACGCGGTGCTTCATGACTGCTCTCAACCACACTGGCGACCGGGGCGGTGCTGCATGCTCTCCTGCGACGCTTGACGCTCGACTAGCGTCCCTGAAACCCGGCGCCTTCGTCAGCCCCCCTTTGTCCATCGCTCCGACGCCCTCCTTTGTCGGCTTCCGCCTTCGCTTCAAAGCAAGGCATCGCATCTGGTCATGGTCTTCCCGTTCATGACCAGCACAGGCGAGCATACACGGCTGCAATGTTTACCAGACGGCGCGGGCTGTACGCCAGCTTCGCCATCGTCGGCTCGCTCACCATGACGGGCTACCTGTACACGCACCACACGCGTTCTCGGTCGCTTCCGACCTCATCTCAACTTGATGGGCAGAGCTCACAGAGCATCCCGCCACACCCTTGGGCACCCTACACGATCTCTCAGTGCGTGCCCAACCTTCCGAAGGAGTTTGCGCCCTGCCAAGCCGAACACCTTGCGAATTGCGTCTACGCAGAGGAGCTCGTGTACCCCGACTTTCAGATCCGGATCCCCGACTTTGTGCAGAAGGAGCATCGTGAGCGGTTTGTAGAGGCTGCCAAGAAGGAGCTGGCGGGCAGAGCAGTGGTGCATGCGGACCGCCAATGGTGGGCATACCTTGGGCAGCACGGACAGAACTTTGTGCGTTGTCCTTGCTCCTGTCTGCGACTCGGGCTGACATCTGATAGATCTTTGAGAATGTCGCGTTCGAGCCAGACACTTCCTACGACTCGTGGTCAGACCAAGCCGCGATGGGTACTCGCACCAATCCCACGGCCATCCATCCCCTCACTCTACTCGATCAAGTCCCCGAGCGTGACACGGTGGTCATCGCTAACAACCCCGACTCATGGTCGTTCCAGCACTTTATCGACCGCGGTGCTCGCATCGTCAGCCAAGCAAGGCATCTGATCTTCCCATCCGCAACGGAAGACGTCACGCTCGTCACCGGTCGCAAGAGCGATGCTGTCGTCAGCGAGATGTGGGGAATGCTCGGCTTCAACGAAGAGCACATCTTGCACTCGCCGAAGCGGGTCGAGGCGGAGCGGTTGGTGTGGAGCGCGAGGACCGTCTTGATTCACCCGTGGGTCAGCCTGCGTATCTCTGAAGGGTTGGGCATCGACCACGAGCTTGTCTCAACTACAAGGAACAAAGTGAGCTTTTACAAACCAGTGGTGAGCGAACTGACGCTTCCTAGATCATGTACATTTCCCGGTCAGACGGCAGCGCACGCAATGGCGGCCGCCGCGTGCTCAACGAGCCAGATGTGCTCGCCGCCATCCGTACCCGTCTCGAGGAGCGGAACAAAGACGAGCAGCTCGAAATGTTCGACTTTTCCTCATACGAAACACAAGCCGACTTGATCCACGACTTCCTACACAACGTCAAGGCACTTGTCGGTCCTCACGGCGGCGGCCTGATGAATCATCGATTCATGGCGCGTGACACGGCCGTCGTCGAGTTCATCCCGACATCATGGGCTTGCCTGGAGAACTTTGAAGAGAGCAGGGTGCTTGGACAACGGTATGGCGCAGTAGTCGTCGAACCTGCCGAGGGGACCAAGACCGACATGTATGTCGATCCGGAGGACGTTGTGAGGCTGCTAGAGCGTGGGCTGGACGGGACGGAAGCTGGCATAGAAAAGGTATACCCATGGGCGGTTGACGGGTAGATGTATCAATAGCTCTTCGTGAGACCCCATCAAGGCCGCACGTGCCGACACAATTGATTACGGCTGTGATGACACGTGACCGCAAGTGGCACTCGCTCGAGATTAGAATCGTCGAGACGAGTGTTCCGAGAGCGAAGAACCGCGATGCATC
>BCIJ01000003.1:766423-1028336 GCA_001599935.1 Holtermannia corniformis | reverse complement strand
GTGGCACTCGCTCGAGATTAGAATCGTCGAGACGAGTGTTCCGAGAGCGAAGAACCGCGATGCATCCGTGCGAATCTACTCTAGAACGGCCAAACCCGCCACAAAGGGTCGAGCGGCGTCCCAAAGCAGGAGACGAAGGAGTGCAAGGGGCCAACGGTCGCGAGAAAGGAAAAGAGGAGGACGCACGGTGTTGGGCGTCATAGGTCGCCCATCCAGACTTGGTCGGGGACGATGATGCCGCGTGGCAAGTCGGCGTGGCCGTTGACGAGAGCGGCGCGTGCCAGGGCAGCGACATGGCCCTGGGGCGCGTCTTGGTAGAGTTTGACGGCCTCAGAGGACCAGCGGCCGAGGAGCTTGATGTCGTCGTCGCCCAAGCCGCCCGCGATCTTGGCCCAGGTCGCGAGACCTCGTCGGAAGGAATGTCCAGCGTAGTCGAGCGGCGGGAAGCCGGCGCGGAGCAGGGCGCGGCGGAGGCAGTCGACGAACCAAGCGCGTGGGAAAGCGGGTGCTGCGTTGGACTGGACGGCTCGAGTGTTTCGCGGTCGCGCGAACAGGGGTGCAGACGCGGGGCAGCCGCGCCGGAAGACGAGGTAGGCCGAGAGGAGGCGGTAGGGGTCGACTGGGCAGCCAGGGGCATCGGGGACGGTGATGCGGACGCCGCGACGAAACGGGTCGGTCTTGGACGCGGGTAGGCGTACGATGAAGTAGCTGCCGAAGTCGGAAACGTCGCCGAGCGACATGTGGTAGTCGGGGGAAAAGGCGCCAGGGTCGTAGGTGATCTCGCCGCACCGCATGGCGCCAGAGTAGGCGACGGCAAAGGCTGCCGAGAGGCACGCGACAGTCTCGAGGCCGAGGCCAAGCTGCGGCAGAGTATCGAGGACGCGCTTGAGGACGGGGAGGGTGATCGGGAGGCGCCGACGCCGGGCGGCTTCGCCGTACACCTTGCGGATGCCCTGTATGACACGGGCAAGCCGGGCGGACTCGAAGGCGGAGTGGTCGGCCCCGGTATCGACGTGGAAACTTCGGAGGCCACTGAGATAGTTCCGGACCGAGCCGGGGCGGATATCGCGATGGACCCGAAGGTAGGCGACCCAATTGCAGAGGAGATCCTCGCGGGCTGGGTATGGGCGCCTGATGCGGAGGCCCCTGCACCACGCCTCGTACGAGGAGCGAGCAGAGGCGTAGGTGGCCCGGGTACCTTTTGCGATGCCAGCGTAGAGGAAGGCGCGGGCGTCGTCGGAGAGGCTGGGGGCGAGGGAGGCGAAGGCGGAGGGCGGAGCTGGAGCGGCGCGGGAGGGAGCGTGCTGCAGGGCGGCAGGCGGCGGGATGCGCGGCGGTCTAGGGCGAGGGCGGCGGCCTGCGGGTCAAGGTTGGCGGCGCGAGCGAAATCGAAGCGAGAGAGAGCGTCAGCGAGACCATTCTCAGCGGAGGGGAGCCACACGGAGGAAAAGGAGAAGCCCAGTCGTGCCGCTGCCAGCCAAAGATGCCGGAGGAGTGCCTGAGCAGAAGCCATGCGCAGGGAGCCTGAAGCGAGGCCCGCCACGACCGCTGCGTTGTCGTTGTGAAAGACGACGTGCTTTCCAGCCCAAGTGTGGCCGAAACAGTCAAAGGCATGCAGTACGGCGTGCAGCTCTTTGAAGGTGATGTGCTTGCCCATGTGGCGACGGGGAAAGCGGTACGAGAAGGCTGCGGAGGCCGAGCCGGCGGGACCGACATGCCCTCCCGCTCCCTTGACGCCGCTAGCGTCGGTCCATATGTGGACGATGGTGCGCGGCGGCAAGGCAAAGTAGTGCACACCGTTCCAATGGGGGAGCAGGCTGGCCCACCAGCGCAAGTCTTGCAGGGCGGGCGAGGGGATGCGACGGCGCGTGGCTGCGCGGCCGGTTGCCAGCGAAGAGAAGGCGTTCCAAATGCGGCGGAGGAACGCCCGGCCCAGGGGGAACACCCGGGTGGCGAAGACGAGATGGCCCGCGGCCTGCTGCATCTCGAGGCGAGTAGCAGTCCCACGATGCACCAGGGTGGCGATGAGGGACAGTACAAGCTCAAGGCGAGCGCGGCTGAGGCGGGCGGATTGGGTCACCGTGTCGATCTCGATGCCCAAGATAGACAGGCGCTGGGCGGGGCCCAGGCATTTCTTGCTGTTGACGGACAGGCCAAGACATGACGCGACCATAAGGAAGGTCTCGGCGGCCCAGCGAGCCGATGCGGGGGAAGCGGCGGCGCCATAGAAGTCGTCCAGGTAATGGTCGAAGCCGACAAGTCCGCAGCGCTGCAGGACCCAGTGCAGCGCCTCAGCAAAGAGGTTGAAGGTGAACGGCGCAATGCGAGAGCCGAAGGGGAGACAGTTGTCGATGTAAGACACGCCGTCCAGGGTGAAGCCGGCCTGGAGAGCGGCTGACGGAGCCAATCGAACATGACGGAACGCGTTCGAAAGATCGACTTTCCACAGCCATGATCCGCGGGGCAGCGAGGCCAGGTGGGAAAGGAAGTCATCGAAAACCGCGTATCGAATCGCGCCGAACGATCGTGGGACCAAGTCGTTGAGGGAGCGCATGTCGTGGATCGCCCGAAAGGAGGAAACGTCCTTGGGAACTGCCGCGAGGGGCATGATCGCCCTAGGAGCAGCGTGGATGCGGACCTCGCCGATCTTCAGGCGCCGTGCCACTTCCGTTCGCAAAAACCGGGTCTCGAGCTCACCCAGGGGATAGGGGTGTTCGAGGAACGCGGGCGCGTCCAACGGGGCACCGAGCGAGGCGCCGTTGGACAGGATGCGGAGTAGCAGGCGGGGAAACGCCGGATCGGGGTAATCGCGGAGGGCTTGCGCCCATTCGTGGGCTGCAGCATGCAGCGTGCCAGGCAGCTTGGCAGGAGCCGGACCGAAGGGGATGAATCCGTCGGCTGGGCGTGTGTTGGGGCGCGCAGGAGGGACCGGCCTGTCTTGCCAAAGGGATCCGAGGAGGGAAAACGCCGACACGGAGGGACCAGCCGTGGGCGTGCTATCCGGCTGCCGAAGGAGCGGGAAGCGGGGAAGCAGGGGAGCAGGGACTGCTGCGAGGCAGAGGAGCGAGCCGATGTACGGCAGGGAGGCGAGCGAAGCGAGAAGGCCGGGAAGATGGGCGAGGAGGAGGCTCGGCGAGGTGACAGGCGCGGGCGACGAGGAGGCAGCGAGGCCGAGAACAGAGCTGCCGCGTCGCGGGCGCCCGTTTCAAGGGCGCGTTGGGCAGGAGGCGCGATGGTGGCCTACCTGCTTGCACGCCGAGCACTCGTGCTTGTACTTGCAAGGCCATCTTTTGCACCGGCTGCCCTCGTTCCAGGCGTGGCAGTGCTGGAACGAGGTTGTAGAGCCAGGGAGGGAAAGCGACCAGGCGGGGCTAGCGCCCGAGCCGCCCGAGCTCGATGGTTGGCGGCGGGAGGAGCCGCTCGAGGAGGCCCCAGGAACGGGAGGAGGCGGAGCCGAGTGGAGGTGGTTGGAGCGAGCCTCAAGGTCGCCGGCGAGCCACTCGGAGAGAGGGAGGGAGGATCCCATGTTTAGGCGGCCGCCGGCCACCTGCATGTGGTACGCCAAGACGTTTGGCCAGGCGTGGCGGTATGCGTCGTTGACGCGGAGCAGCTCCTGTGCGTACCCGATCAAGTACAAGAGGGCGCCCGGCTGGGCGATCTCCCGGAGCTGGCAGAAGACGATCCAAGGCCGCAAGACACTGCCGATGTCGGGGTAGCGGCTGGTATCGCGCATGCGCTGCGATTCCTCGGAGCGTATGAGCGCCTCCAGCGCCGAAGGCTGGCGCACGGTGGAATCGGCCGGGCGCGCGGGATCGAGCTTGTAGAGGTCCCTAATCTCCATGGTGTTGTTGAGGACCGCATCCAGGGCAGATGCGGGTACGTGGCGGTGGAAACCGCGGGCGGTGGCGACCGCAGAGTCGTGCGGCGGCGCAGCGCCGAGGCCCGAGGCAGCGACAGACGGGGCATGGGGCGGAGCGTGGACGATGGACCCACCTTGCTGTGAGTCATCCTGCGCCTGCTGCAGGCCGAGGACGTCGTTCTGCAGAGTGCGCAGCTCCTGAATGAAAGGCTGCAGGCGGTCCAAGACGGCGTCTGCGACTGCAGCCATCTGGACCGGTGCCGGAGGAGGCGCCGGCTGGCCACCAGCGGGACCCAGGCGCTGAAGCAGCGGGATATTCGAGCCCGCCAGCGCCCGGATATCGTCGGGTTGGACCCGGGGATTGTCGAGGACGGCGGTGACGAAGTCGGCTTTTCGCCACCCCTTTTCGATGGCGACTTCGCCAGCGGAAAGCCACGCCTTGAGCGTAGCGATGTTCTTGGCCGCCACCGCGGTGCGTACGGCAGCAGCGACAGGTGCCGGCACCGCGGGAGCGGGAGCCGCCATATCACGTCTGCAGATCGGTTGGAAAGAGTGATCGACCGATCAGAGCCTAGACGATCGCGAAATTGGTGCTCTCGTCCCTAGAACAGAGAGGCAGAGCACATGAGCGACTGCACACCCTGGCTCCCCATGGCCTACCTAGAACAGAGAGGCAGAGCACATGGGGAGAAGAAGGGAAAGAGGCGAAGAGGATTTCGAGGGAGTGGCGAGGTGCCATAACGCCGTAATCCCGGGTTATGCTCTAACCCCCCACTTGCCGCGATGGCTGTCACTGCTATCGTCACTCGTCTTCCACCATCGTACCACTGGCGGCCGACTAACATCTCACCGGCTGCCTACTGACATCATCATACCTTTCGGGCTTGGCTGACCAGCGGGCTTGGGCGGCGCTTGGGGGCAATACTGACTTCAGGAGGTGTTTCGAACTCGCACTGACAGCACGTCTCGATGCGCCCCACTTTACGGGCTCGCAGATCGGCAGAGACGACGCCAGCTGCGACTGACACCAATCAGATACTAGGCGGCTTGAAAAGCCGCTACGGCCCGGTCGGTGCTGATCGCCCTCAGGGAACGCCGGATGTTTCATCCTCAGCATAACGTCTCCTATGGCGACGCCGCTGCCGCCCCTCACGACCTTGCACGCTATCCGTGCTCCAACCCCTCTTGTCCCTTCAGCCGTTACACAGCTTGGCAGGGTGGACGACGTTACGGGTGACCTCTTCAGCTTCGGACTCGCTCTTTCTGTGCCCGACAATCATGTAGAGGACGATGACCCCCGCGGAAGGACGGTTTCAAGAGGCAACAGGAGGGCCTTTGGTACGTAGTAACCTTGTCATCGTCTCCTTGGCACCTGACAAACAACTACACACCTCAGGGTCGTGCCGATCCGGTAACCTTGCCATCGACAATGGCACACTGGCATGTTTCAGTGTGCGCCATTTCCCCACGGTTCCGGCGCCGTGAGGTATATAGCAGAGGCCTTTCTTGCGCTCTGTCTGCATCGGTCTTCCTTGCCTGCATCAACACCCACACTCTCTTCTTTCACACTCTTTCGGCTTGACGCCACCTTGTACTCACCAACCTCTTCATCAACCCCAATCACCTCCAGGAGCAGTCAAACATTAAGCATGTCTTTCATTGCCAAGTACGTTGCTGCCTTGCCTGGATAGACTGCGCTGACATGTGCTAGAAACAAGCTCGCCCTTGCTGGGATCGTTGCGCTTTCGGCCCTGCCGTCCACCCTCGCGCACGGCCATGTCGCTTACTGGAAGATCGGCAGCAACGGCTACAATGGCTTCAACCCGTCCAACGCGGCCCAGTATGGCGCGACGCCTGAGCGCCCGACCGACAACTCGGATCAGGGTTTCGCCGACTTCACCAGCCCGATCGTCGCGACTGGTGGCCTAGGTGCCGGCTCGGGACTCCTTGTCGCGGACGGCAAGGCCGGTGACACTGTCTCCGCCAACTGGAACACGGTGGGTATCTCTTGGATATAATTCCTTGTCATATTGACATGATCGACATTCCTAGTGGCCAGAGAGCCACAAGGGCTCAATCTCCGAGTACATGGCTCGTTGCCCCAACGATGCCTGCGACGGTGTTGCCGGGGCAAGTCTCGACTGGTTCAAGATTAGTCAGGCGAACTTTGACTCTGCCACTGGTCTTTGGCCCACCGACCAGCTCACCCAGGCAAACAACTTTACCTGGACCTTTACTCTTCCCACCGACCTTCCCGGCGGGTGAGCCGAAAGCACAAGCAATCTTCGGTTGACTGACCACACATGCAGGCAGTACCTCCTCCGTCACGAGTTGCTCGCGATGCACTCTACTGGTGCTGTATGTACCCCGCCATGTTCATTGATCCATGTTTACGCTCGCCTCAGCCCCAATTCTACCCTGTCGCCATTCAGCTCCAGCTCGAATCGTCCGGCACGACAGTGCCTTCGCCAACAGGCAAGTTCCCTGACATGTACCTGACGAACAACGCTGCGACGACGCACAACTTGTACGCCGGTGCCGCGAACAACGCTGCTTTCGTCGTTCCAGGTGTTGCCGTCTAGTGAGTGTCCGGGCTACATTCGCACACTGTACTGAACCATGTCAGTGGCTCTGGTGGTGCTACTGCCCCGTCCGCGTCAGCGTCCGCTCCAGCATCAAGCTCGGCAGCCTCGTCGCAAGCTGCACCTTCGGTCACCGCGTCCGCATCCGGCGCTGCGCCTTCCGCTTCCAACTCGGCTCCTGCCAGCTCTGCCAGCTCGTCGAACCCTGCCCCAACCGCCTCGGCATCCGGCGCTGCTCCATCGGCTTCGTCCGCACCGGGCGTGCCCGCCTCCAGCTCAGTTGCCGCTCCTTCGTCGGCTGCTGCTTCTTCGACCTCCTCCGCTTCGTGAGTACTTTTCATTGCTGTAAATGTTTCTCACTCTGTCAGCGCCCCTGTCACCACCGGTACCAACTTGCAGCCGTACACTGGCGCCGTCGAGGGCATTGCCGCACCTGCCGTCACCGGTATGTATCCATCACGCTCAATGACCTCGCCGCTGATGACCTACCGCAGCCAACGGTGACAAATTCGAGACGAACGGCGTCGTCTTCAACTTCAAGGCGGATGCAATCGGTCGCAGCTGTGACATCCAGCGCGTGAGTCCAGTCCCGTGGGCTGCAACGACAGCTAACCGTTCAGAACAAATGCATGGACGCCGGCAACGCCAAGCCCAACGCCGAGGTCGCAGGCGTGCTCTCGCAGTGCGAAACTCAGGCTTCAGAGTGCAGGGCGGCAGCCGCGACCGCTATGCGCCGCGACGCTGTTGCAGCACGCTACGCCAAGCGCGCTTTCTGAGCCACCATTGCATCAATTTCCGGATACACGCCTTGTCTCCTCATGTCTGCTTTTGCTATGCAGCGTTGATCGCAAGTTACATGACTTGGCGGGTTCTGACGTCCCAGCTACCCTTTGGCGAGCTTACGACGACTAATTGTTGATCTGGAAGCAGACGCAGCCTAGAGCTGACAGCAAGGCCGGTTGAACACCCTCGACCGGGCATCGGCCGCAAAGGAGGGTCACGCGGTAGCGTCCGGCTGGTGTGTGTACGTGCTTGCGACAGGCGGCCGACAACTTTGATCTTGGTGTGCACATCCCCGACGCTACGTGTCTCGCGGCAATGTCCTTGACCGGTGCGTGTCCCTGGCCGGAGCTACGTTGATCTCATTGCAGACGAGCAGGCCGCGTCGTCCAAGCGCGTACCCTCGAACCGTCTGTGCATACATGGCCGTCAGGACGTGCGGTATCACCGGTACTTCACGGCAAACACGTATAAACGCCTGCGCCCCCCCGGTGAGTTCCGCAAACGAAGAGTATACACTTCCACATGTTGACACCTCCCATCATGTCGAGACCTCCCAACATGTTGAAACCCCCCAACAGGTTCGCCATTGAGAATGTGCCAGGCAAGGGGAGTGGTGCTGTTGCAAAGCAGTACATTCCTCGTGGGACCTGTATCGTGGCCGAGAAACCATTCGCAACCGTACCGGCACGCAGCTCCAGCGCTAGCATACAGGAAATATACGAGAAGCTTTCTCCCACAGAGCGCAAGACCTTTGACTCCATGCACAACGCATATCCCCAACTTGGGATCATTGGAGTCTGCAAGACCAACGCTATCATCATGCCGGAGCGAAACCGCGGCGGGCTATTTGCCAACACCTGCTTCTTGAACCACTCTTGTGCACCCAATGCGCTTTACTTCTGGGACGACGGGTGTGGACAAGAAGGTCTGTACCATCTCCAGAGTCGGACGGTGGCTGACATTCACAATCAGTGGTTCACGCTCTTGTCGACATCCTGGAGGGTCAGGAGATCCTTGTCACCTACTCGGAGCTTACTGCCGGATCTGCCGAGCGACAGATGGAGCTCAAAGCGTCCTTCGCTTTTGACTGCGCCTGTGTTGTCTGCGCTCTGCCCTCCGAACAGCTCAAGGAGAGCGATCAACACCGAGCGCAGTATGCGCATATTGTCGACATCTACCCCTCCCTGATGCAAGCCTCACGCAGTACCGTGAAAACAGCTCTCGCGCAGCTCGCCGTGGCTCTATGCCTTCTGGCAAAAGAGGGGTTGTGGTACGATCTCCCGGCACGCTTCTACGATGGCTTTCAGGCTTGTGCGGCTTGGGGGGACCTGGCCAACGCCAAGGCATGGGCCGCCAAGGCTCAAGAGGCGTATGCAATCACTCGAGGTGCTGAAGGCGAGGATTCCATGCGTATGGCATCACTGCATGCGGATCCGACCGAGCACCGCCTATGGGCAGTACTAGGTCGACTGCGCCTCTCACCTCCTCCGCATGTCTCGGTGAGTGCTGCCCTTGGTACTTGTATTGGTGCATGCTCATGCCAGTTAGTTGACCTCGTTTCTCTACCCACCACCGCGATTGGATTCGGTCGACCCTCCTACTCTGGCGTTCGCGTCTCTGGCTATTGAAGTAGCGACTTCCTCAGACGCGTCGTCTAAGGGACACGAAGAAGGGGAAGCAAGCGCAATGACGCCGCCCAAAGCCTTGTCCAAGTCCCAGAAGAAGAAGGCCAAGGCTCGAGCAAGGCTCGCTACCGCCGAGGTAGCCAGCTAGCACCACTTGCAGGAAGCAGCAAGCTCGATGTGTGTATAGGAGATGAGGCCTGTGGATGTTGATAGCAGGCGATCGATGCTTTGTGAATTAACTTCGTCGATGATTTCCTTGAGCTGTGGTAGAGGTTGTTGCGCTACAGGGCGCGTACTACAGAGTCTGAGGCTGAAAATGATTGTCACGGAGCAAAGTGCCCAAGTGAACCGCTGCACAAACTCTTTTGCCACCGAATGCACGTCGGAGGGAGGGCAGACATTGAACTGTACAGCTCATAACGGCCACAGCCATCTGGCGCAAGTCACTCAGAGGAACAATGACCAGATCTTGTTTCTCAAAGCTCTTCCGGATCCAGTCGATAGCAGATAAAGGAGGAGGCCGCGGTGCCGTCGCGATCGACTTCATCCCCGCCGGGACCTGCCTCGTCGCCGAGCCCCCTTTCCTGATGGTGCGCGAACACATTTCCAAGTCTCACCTCAAGAGCACGTATCGCAATCTGTCTGGGACCGAGCGTGAGGCATTCGACTCGCTGCACAACGCACAGCCTGAACGCGGTCTGGAAGGCGTGCTCGTCACCAACGCGCTCCCCTCGGCGCACGACAACCTCGGACTGTTCACGACGGTTTGCATGTTCAACCACTCGTGTTCGGCCAACGCTACGTATATATGGGACGAGGTTGAAGGTGTTGCCTGTGAGTGTCCGTATGACTGATGTCAAGCGTGGGCCATGTCACTCACGCGGGCGCTGCAGGTGTGATCACTCTCGCTGACATTGCTGCAAACAAAGAGATCTTCGTCGACTACATCGAGACCATGCAACGTACTTCAGAGCGCAAAGAGCTGCTCGCGTCGATATTCCGCTTCAACTGCCAATGCCATGTGTGCTTTTTGCCGCCCGAGCTCCTGCAGCAGAGCGACCGCAACCGCGAAAAGCTCCAGCGTCTTGTGGTCCGCTGCAAGTTGGCGGGGGCGACGTCGCGGCCCGACAAGAGCATTCGAAACCTCAATCACACAATCAAGCTGCTCATCGAAGAGGAGCTCTGGTATGAGATCCCTTGGGTATTCCAACTCGGCTTTCAGCTGTGTGCCACTCGCTCTGACCTCGACAACGCTCGCATCTGGGCTACTCAAGCAGAAGAAGGCTACGCGTTGACCAGGGGCTCGCACTCAGGGGATGCCGTGAAGATGTCACAGCTCCGTTTGACTCCAACGTTGTTTGCGGATTGGGGGTGTTTTGGCAGCATGAAGCTTGCGCCTCCTGCACATCTCTGGGTTAGTCCACGCCAAGTCCAGTATACCCACTGACATTCACAGCCGGGACCCCGTGGAACTGCTGTCGCCACCCACGCGCGACCACGCCGATCCAGTATCGATCGCCACACGATCACGTCGGCTTTGACAGAGCGCGCTGCATCGACTTTAACCATCCCGAGCAGTGGCTCGTCTGCCGACTTGATGGACGCGAGCAAAGTCGGAGAGATTGTTGGCTCTCCAGAGCTTCCAGCGCCAACGCCACGCGTGGTCCGCGGCGATCCGTGCGCGAGCGTAACGCCAAGCGTTGAGAGTACGGACGCGTGAGGCGGATCACGTTGTATAGTGACAGTAGACGGCAGCGACTTGAAGCATTGCACAGCATGTAGATAGCATAGAGCATGATGTACCCCTGTCTATACACACAAGATGGCAAGATGACCAGCTTGACCTACGACGGCCGAGCACTGACCGAGAAGAGGAGCTCCTTCTTCTTGCCCTTCTTCTTGCTTGCTCGCTCCTCCGTCTGCTCCTCGACTGGGCTCTCGGCGGCCACGTCGAGGTTGCCAACGCCGGAGATCACCTTGCCCCAGCCATTGACAGGCTGCGGGTTGGTGGTCCCCCGTATCCTGCTGATTGTCTCCTCCCGAACATTGGGTCCGGTCAGAAGTGCTTTGCGCTGCTCGGCGGTGAGACGGCTCGATGATGACGCTGTTGGTAGGCTGGGAAAAGCGGTTTGGGAAGGTGGCTTGGCTTTTGAGGAAGACGCTGCGGGGAAATTGACAGAGCGGATGGTGGGGGCGACAGCAGGCGCGGAACTCCGTGAGGCGGAGTTGTTGGCCCATGGCGTTGGGCTCAAGCCTTTTGGCTGGGTGGAGCTCGCCGCCGATGAAAGCGCAGGGAAGGCTGAAGGTGGCAGAGCGCCAGGGACGGCACGTCGCGAGGCCTGTGCGGCCATGACGGCACCAGCAGGTCTTCGAACAGGGTTGGACGAAGCGGCTTGTTCGACGCGGTCCCAGACTTGCCTTGACGAGCCGACATGGTTCTGGGTGGCACGCTTGGCGGACAGGACCCGGCCGGATGAGACGTCCGCATATCCGTTGCCGAGACCGGTCGGAGCACTGCCCAACTGGGGGAACTGTTCCCGTTGCTGGGCGCATTAGCACGACTGCTGTAGTCTGGGTGGTCGACGCACCTCGACACGGAAGGCGTTCAATGCTGCCAAAACGATCTGCGTCTTCTCTGGGTCGTCCTTGAACAAGTTGGCAACCTCTTTGACAACGCCCGCGGTGGAGTCAACATCGCGGTCAAAGACGTGGAAGATGGTGTCAATCATGTCCTTGGCGCCACTCTCATTGTTCTTGAACTGGCGGACGGCAGAGCGGAAAGAGGACAGCTTGGTCTCTGAATGGCCGACAATGAAGGAGACGCGGGTCACAAGCGCATTGTGACGCCTGTGAGTGTCAGATTGACCGTCAAGTTGAACCGACTACTGACTCGACGGTAGCATCATCTGCGTCGTCGCGCGGCGTGGCAGTGCCACTGTTCGCACCGGATCTAGGCGCGCTCGAAGACGGTTCGTCGCCCGTGAGGTTGGCACCGAACGCGGCACGTCGGTCATTTTGAATTTGGCGACGCTGCTGCGCCTCTTGGGCCGGGGTGAAGCCAGCGTCGTGGCGAATTTGCTGCTGCATTGGTCCACGGCCAAGTGCACTGAGTCCCACGCCCGCAGTTTGACCGCGACCGCCGTTGCCATTTCTTCGCGAGGTTTCGGCGGGAGTGCCTGAGAACTCGAGCTGGATCTGGCGGGCTGATGCTCGGTCCTTCGCTGACATGCTCTCGCCGTGCTATCCCGAGGGTCAGAACACCGCACTCAGTGGCGCTGACAAACCTCGGAGACCATGTGACCGGACAGGTCCATTGTGCTGCCAAACACGACAAACTTCTTCTCCAGACATGCCGGCTGGGTGCATGGGAAATGAGCCTGGTTGAAGTGCTTGTCGAGCTGTTCGTAGTTGCGAAAGCTGAAGAGGGTCAGTTGGATGTTGATCCGCAGCTGTGAACCCACTAGACATCGCGGTGGCCTGCCTGCTTGCAGACGAAGCACTCTTCATGGCGATTCCGCATGTGTTTGAACAGCTCGTCGGATGAGAAAAAGGCCTCGTGGCAGAACTGCGGATGTCAATGGCCGCTGATGTCGCCACGAAAGCACACACCTCGCACATCGGGTGGGGCTCACCCCAACCCGCGACCATTTCCTCCTCTCTCTTGCCTCGAGGCCGCGGAGGTCGCTGCCCCCGAGCAAGTCGTGAGGGGTCATGCAGGGCAAGAAGGTGAGGGGGATACAAGACCTGCTCATGTGCAAAGCGCGACAGCTGTCGTCGGCATAGATTGCTGTCCACGTCAGCAGCTGCCGTTCAGCCAAGGTGGTGGACGCACCAAAGGACAAGACTATGCACCGAAGCCGTGTGCTTCTCCAGTCCATCCCAGCTCGCAGCCATGTGCGCACAGTCTGGGAATGGACAGTTGAAGCGGAGCAACAGCAGCGTCGTCTCCATCTGCAGTCTGTTAGCAGTGGAACAAAGCTGGCAGCCAGCACATACCATATCCTCGCTCTCAAACACTACCTGCAACTTTGCATCCGTATGCTCGAAACGCCCCAAATCCAGCGTGCCAGGTTCTGCGGGTGGCGGCAACAATGCATCCGTCGGAAAGGGTGTATCCGGTGAAGACGAGAATTGCATGGAGGGATTGACCGTCTGGGTAGAGTCAGTGTCGTTCCCGCCGTGCAGCAAAAGGTCGTACTTTACAAAAGGTGCAATCATTCTTCCTGAGACGTTGGGTCAGCTCCGGTCGATGCCAAGCGGCCAAGGCTTACTTGTAGAAGATTCGCAAGCGCAATGCGCAGATGCTGCGGTTTGTCAGCATTCGTCTTGTTGGGAGTGAATCGCTGAGATGAGAGATTCGTCTAGATGGAAAGCGGTCCGTGTCATCTGAAACGTGCTTCGAGGCCGGCAGACCCCGATCACAGAGCGGTACGGACCACCCTTCGCCATCACTTGTCATGATCGCGAGGCGCGAGGCATTATCGGTCGAGGCTCTGATACTGACGCGCTTGACGCATGTCCATCCTAATCAAAGGCGGCGTAACGCAAAGGCTGAAGCGTTTACTTGTTCCCAAGCGTACGACTTGGAATAGGCTCAGCTACTTGGTTCGACTCCGAGCGCTGCCCTTTTGCGGGCGCCGGGCACCTCGTAGCCGTTTGCGCTGGCTGCTCTGTGTTGACAGCAATCGAAGACAAATCTAGGTGTGCTCGCTGATGACTAGCATGCGTAATCGTAACAACGTCAACGTCCAAAAGGTCATTACACGCATTGTCGTGCGACTAATATGGTGAACGGCCGAGGTCGGAGTCCGCAGAATCGTCGAGGTGATATCGCCAAGCAACATCCGTTCAACGACTGCCGATGCAATTTCCGATTGATATGGAACCGACGTACTATCACTATGAAGAGACAGCTGCCTGCGGCTATCATCTCGGGTGGTAGATACGCAGATGCATCGTACGAATCGGTGTTGTTGGGCCAGCCGCGAGATGATCGCTTGCGGACGATACAGGACATTCTGCAGTCGCAAGGTGCCAGAACTCTGGAAAGCAAGGTCTCAGCCCAGGCCATCATCACGACGGATCCGCACCTCACGCGGCAATACGCGATGAGAAGATTAACACATGCAGCCGACAGAGATGGGCTAGCGACCAAGTGCCGATGACGCTGAGCTGTACACCTCTGGCATATCGCTTCTCAGCGATATTACCTCGGGGACCCAGCTCTACGGTCTAGGCTCTGACTTTACAGCGCGCTCTGGATTGCCGTTGCCGTGAAAGGCCTCGTCCCGGATCAAGCACCTGGCTTGTAGATTTGTTGTCTTGGAAGAGCAAGAAAAAGCTTGCTCTTGTGACTCTGGGACGTCATCCTGTCCGAAGAACGGTGTCACGAGCGGGAAGCACTGAGGTCTGGATGAGATCGCGATGGCGAATGAGACGCCGTGTGCTTTTCGAACGATGACAAGTTGGATGATGAGCCGTGGTCTAGGGTGCTGACGGATTCCACTTCGGATCACAAGCTATCGAGCGACAGCTTGCGGGACCCGAAGGCTTGCGTAGCACAAGGGCCTGCTGAGGTTCTGCAACTGCGATTGCTACGCCGTTGAATCACCGCGTTTAATTGCACGGTCGCCGCTTTCGCTCCAGCGATTCCGGTATCCGTCATGAATCTTCACGCAGAGGACTACAGCAACAGGTAGCTCGCCAGCTCTGTATCGCCAAGCCTCGCGAACCAAGCAGATTCAGTAGCTACCACCGGCACAAAGGACCGCCGTGATTTCCAACTCCCTCGGGATCCTCACTACTCACTGGCAAGTCTTGTGGCCGCACACGCCCTGAGCCCAGTACTGGATCTGTTCGGCACAGATGAAGCATTGGTAGCGATCGTCGATTTCGGGCGGCATAATGTCGCCGTCTGCGTCGGGTTGGGGTCCTGCTGCTGCCGCTGGGGTTGGTTCGACGGGCGGGCTTGGGCTTGCTGGTTTGACTGCTATTTGCTGTTGTGTAGGTCTTGGAGCGGCGGGAGCAGCAGCAGCAGCAGATTGTTGCGCTGGTTCAGACAGCGCGCCGTCGAATGCTGTACGCGGTCAGCCCGGCTCCGTACCACGGCTTGCTCGTCATCGTGCATACCTCTTCGACGGGACATTTCCGCTTGGGTTTCGTGATAGATATCGTACGTTTTCTCGCTCGTGTGCGTCTCGACGGCGCCTGGGACAGTGTCAAGGTGTAAAGTCAAGCTGCCAGAGTGAAGATGTCAATGTCGAGGTTGTGCGAGTGTGATTACGTAATCACCTCATCACCATCATCACCAGCGACGGCGCTCTTAGTGATCACATTCACCATAGCAATCTCTGTGCTCCCAGTGCTCCCAGTGCGCAGCCATGGCGTCGTCGATGCGCGGTTTGACACAGGTCAGTCGACTCGATCCGGCTCGCGAGGTGAAGCATCTCTTACGGCCCGGGTCAAGGGTCCAGCTGGACAATAAGCACAGACCCTTTGGCTCGAGCTCGAGTGCTACACCTCGCTGGACACGGCTGGGATCAACAGAGATACATGCTGACGTTGGATCTACCCTTGCCGTTCTACGTTCTTTGCCGCGCTCCGCACGCTGTACACGCACCACCCTGACTAACAGTACATCTCCGACATCCGAGCATGCCGCGTCCGCGAGCTCGAAGAGAAACGAATCAACAAGGAGATGGCGCATATCCGGCAAAAGTTCAAAGGTCCGTCCTTGGCCCTGGCCTTCCGTTTGTATGGACTGCGCACGGAGCGCATCGAGACGTAGCGCATGGCCGCGACAGCTCATTCAGGCCGCTTGCCGCACGCACGCGTAATGCAGACCACGATGACCTACGAGGATCGGTCGAGACGGCCAGGGACGCGGCACAAACAGGACCGTAGCCGCACACCACGAATCCGTATGGTTCGAGCGACTCTGCTCTTCTTCCCGTGCCGTGTCCCTCGGTTCGTTCAACCGCGGCATAGCTCAGACTTGGTTCTCTCGTGTGCGTACGCGGCAATTGCTACCGAATTGTCTGCTAGTTCGATACTCTCAACAGCCTTGTCGCTCTGCAGAACATTGCGTCGCTTCAGCTGGATCAATGTTTCTCGTTCTCATCACGTACAGACATCTGATCGGGATTCGATGACATGATCCACTCGGTCAGGGAGGCATGCAGTCTGTAGGAAACATTCATTCAACTGGATAAAACCCTTCGCCGACGTGTACACTCTCGCACTCGATCTCCGTATAGGCGTATCCCTAGTGCTTTGTTGATCTGCGCCTCGCCGGACTGCGCAATACGACCGGCTTGCAGACTACAGGCTGCAGGCGGCTGTTCTGGAATATCCGGGACAAGAGTCCCGCTTGCACTCAATCAGTACCTGTCGGCGAGTCTGTGCGTCTCCAGCGAGCGGCGATCTATCCTACTCTCATGAGATGTGTGCGGTTCGAGAGACCTTTTGTCGGCATCTAGCCCCTCTCGCGATCCGGGTGGGCTGACGCTATGTGTACGGGAGCCAGCAGTAGATTCCCTGCTGATCTCGTTCGGATGATTTCGTCGGCCTATACGTCGGGTACATTTGGGAATCAGTCTGCCGCTGCAAGGTGGTGCCAGATTGAGCTCCCATGCTGCAGCAGCCTATAGACCAGATGACAGGTAGATGGCGGACACTTCTAGCTGTCTGTCTGCTAGGCTCTTGGAACTTCCCGCACGCCAGCAAGTGTACGCGCCCTTGGATCAGGGCTGCTGTCCTGTGGTAGTCGTTGGTGACATCTGGGAGCTGATTACACCCTCGGCCACGATTGCGTCAAAGCTGTGTTGTCGCTTGGTGAAACGTCATCGTCGGAGCATAGTATTCTGTATTGGCAATCAGCGCCGCGGACGGTGTCGCTTGCACGTCAGGCGATTGTCTGCAGTCCAAAGAATCGACGTGTCGGACCAAGGCGATGTCTGCGAATCGCATGTCTCTGACTGACGATCCCAGATGGCAACCTGGATGGCTACCAAAAGAAAAAATACCTCAGCAAGGTCGTCTTCACCTACATTCTCGGCTACAAGGTCGATGTCGGCCACATGGAGGCCGTCAACCTCATCTCGTCGCCGAAATACTCTGAAAAGCAGATTGGCTACCTCGCCCTCACCCTCCTCCTGCACGAAAACAGCGACCTGATCCGGCTCGTCATCAACTCGATTCGAAAAGACCTGGATGGGAGTAATGAAGTCAACGAGTGCTTGGCACTGCATGCGATCGCCAACATTGGTGGCAAGGAGATGGCAGAGGCAATCAGTGAGGACGTGCACCGGTTGATGATCAGCGCGTAGGTGGACTGAGCGCGGAAGGATGCAGCTGACGGCGATAGCACGTCGTCGTCTTTCGTGAAGAAGAAAGCGGCTTTGACGCTGCTGCGGCTGTACCGTAAACACCCTACTGTGATCCCGGTGGAAGAGTGGGCCGAGCGGATCGTCTCGGTCATGGACGACGAGAACCCGGTGCGCGCGTTTGGCAGCGGGAAAGAACCGTGCTAAAATCGTGACAGGGTGTCGCATTGACCGTCACGACCTTGATCACGGCCATTGCGCAGGACCACCTCGATGCGTATTCGGGCTGCTATGCAAAAGCTGTCGATCGGCTATCCAGCGTACGTGATCGTTCTTGCCGCATTTTCACCCTCAAGGTTGACTCGAGATCAGCTCGTGTTTGATCGCAATTACCCCGTCGATTACATCTACTACAAGGTACGTGGTCGGCTTGACGGGATTGCTGGCGCTGACGAAACAAGGTGCCGAACCCCTGGATGCAGATCAAGCTATTGCGACTGTTGCAGTACTACCCGCCGCCGGGTATGCCCCTTCGGCTAACGCTCTACCGCAGCTGACATGCGCAGACAACCAAAACGTCATTTCCGCCATCCACAACTGTTTGCAGGCGATCATTGACAATTCACAAGAGGCTCCGAGGGTGTGTGAGCTTTGGGCCTCGGATGGCTAGCTGACGACAGTAGAATGTGCAACACAACAATGCCCAGAATGCCGTTTTGTTCGAGGCCATCAACCTTGCTATTCACCTCGATCCCGAATCGTCCGTCGTGCAAGCCGCCGCTGTCCTGCTTGGTCGCTTCATCCTCGCCAAGGAGACGAACGTGCGGTACCTCGGTCTTGACGCGATGGCCCACTTGGCGGCGTGCTCGACTAGCCTGGAGCCGGTCAAGAAGCACCAAGATACCATCATCTTGTCGTTGAAAGACCGCGACATCTCGGTGCGCCGACGAGCGCTCGATCTACTCTACTCGATGTGCGACGCCTCCAACGCCAAGGTCATCGTTGGCGAGCTGCTACGCTACCTCAACATCGCAGACTACAACTTGCGTGAGGAGATGGTTCTCAAGATGGCTATTCTGACCGAGCGATTTGCTACCGAGGTGGGTGTCGTGTGACTACGCGATCGGGACTGACTTTGGCAGTATGAGTGGTATGTCGATACCGTTCTGCAACTCATCTCCTCTGCGGGAGATCACGTTGGATCAGAGGTTTGGTGGCGAGTCGTCCAGCTCGTGACGAACAACGAAGACGTGCAGCACTATGCTGCGACTGTCGTCTTTAAACATCTGCAGGTCGCGCAGTGCCACGAAAACCTCATCAAGGTATCTGGTGAGTGATTTAGCATTGCATGTGACATGGCTGATGTCGCCAGGCGCCATCCTTGGCGAGTTTGGACACTTGATCGCCAACGAACCTGGATGCAGTCCGGTTGAACAATTCCATGCACTTCACTCCAAGATCAACCTCTGCACGGCGTCGACGCGAGCTTTGTTGCTAACCACTTATCTCAAGGTGAGTGATCGGCGGTGTGAGAGCTCACCTGACACGTACAGTGGGTCAACCTCTTTCCCGAGATCAAAGACCTCCTCGTCAACATCTTTGATCGCTACCGACATGTCTTGGATGCCGAGCTGCAACAGCGAGCGTGCGAGTACTACGCTATCGCCCTACGTGAAGACAACGACGAGCTCATTCAAATCGTCTGCGAAGAGATGCCGATCTATCCCGAGCGGGAATCGGCCCTCCTCAGCCGCCTGCACAGCAAAGGTGCTACTTCGCATGACAAGCGCACATGGGTCATCGGAGGCAAGGATGAGAACAAGGAGCGCGAGGCGGCACGATTCAAAAACTTCCGCAAGGGATCTGGATCTCTCACCAATGGGTCTTCGAATGCCCCGGCGCAGAGCAACATCCCGCAAGAGCAAGCTCGTCCGTCACTGCCAGCTCCACAGAGAAGCGAGACGGTCGACACGATGATGGGTGCCGGCTCGTCTGGCGCAACAGAGGATATCATGAGCTCCTTGGCTGGTCTCGACTTGACTGGAACCGCTCCGCAGGAACAGCCTTTGCTGCCCACGCAGCTGACACAATCGCCTTCAGCGTACGAACCAACGAACGGGCTCGACTCGGCCCTGTTTGCTCAGGTGAACCCGGCCCAGAATGCCCCGTTGACTCTTGGACCCAACATTGACAAGGTGAGCCTGCACACGACAGCGACGTCAGCTGACGTCGCTACAGTGGCGAGAGCGCTTGAGCTACTCGTCCGAAGGTGTCCTGTACGAGGACGGTCAGCTGCAAATCGGTGTCAAAGCCGAGTATCACGGATCGCTTGGCCGACTGGCATTGTTCTTTGGCAACAAGACGTCTGTCCCTCTCACCTCGTTCCATGCGACGATCGACAATCCCCAGGTCAGCGTGCTCTCTGCACGCTTCCACGACACACCTGTCGGCGAGATCGGCGCCCTTGCACAGGTGCAGGAGATGATCCACATCGAGTGCAAAGACTTCTTCTCCGAACCCCCGGTCCTCCGAATCGCGTTCAAGGCGGTCACGCTGCAGGCTGTAGTGCTCAAGCTGCCAGTGTTCCTCTGCAAGTTTGTCGAGGGCGTGCAACTCGATCAGGCCGCATTCTTTGAGCGATGGAAGATCATTGGTGGTACGTTTTCGCATCTCGCATACGCTTGGGCTGATGAGAAAGGCCCACCCCGCGAATCCCAGCTCATCTTCCCGATCAAGCTGACCGAGACGGGTGAGGTTGATCTCGCTCGGAATCGCAAAGTGCTGGGCGGTCAACGCTTGGCGTTGTTGGACGCTATCGATCCCAACCCATCTAACGTGAGTTCCGATCCGTGCCGGATCGCCAAGCAGCTGACATCGGTCCCAAGCTCGTGGTTGCTGGTGTCCTTCACATGTCTTCGACCGGCAAAGTGTGAGTTTACCCGTGGAAACACATGGCGTTGTCTGATATCTCTGTCACTAGCGGCATCTTGGGCCGTCTCGAGCCGAACAAGGACGCCAAGCTCTGTCGGTTGACGATCCGAAGCACCAACGATGAGGTCTCGGCCGAGATTCAGAGATTAGCGTCGACGCCTCTCAACGCGGATGTGGCGGCTTCGTGAGGCGCGAGACACGGCGCTGCTATCTTGTTGTACTTCTACGATGATGCATTGCATGGACGGCTACGTACGACTATGTGCTATTGCTCTCGTCCGGCAATTGGTGTCGACGCGGGGATAAGCCCCGGGCAATACAGGCGTCGTTGCGGGCGCTTGGCAGGGTAAAGACCTCATCTTAGCTCACGCTTGGCAAGTTGAGGCAAGCAGAGGCTCTGCCGCTACAGCTCGTACGCACATCAGGTCTAATCTCATCTAATCTAAGCTACAATCAGATGGGACCTAGGCGCTCGCTTATCAGCTCGCAATGGAGCCGGGTGGACCCCTGGTTCGTTTTTTGTGCGCTTGGCGTTGTACATGTAGCCTAAGTGCACCCTTGTCCTGGGTATATAAGCTGATGCATCCGTGTCTCGCTCGTCTCGACACGCACAGCATTGACTATTCGCACATTACATATCCGCCAGCTGTACGATGAAGTGCACCGCTTCTGCCTCCCTTGCTCTCATCACTGCTGGTGTTGTACATGCAGCAGCTGTGCAACCGCGGGCTGCCCCCGTCGGTCGTGGGGCCGGTACATTACTGCTGCTCATCATGCCAGGCTGACGGATGCTTCAGTCCAGTTCTCATACCCTGCCAACCGCGAATACAACGCCGACACTAGGAGCGAGCAGCCGTGTGGCAACCCGGCTGTCTCGAGCTCGCCGGCCTCGTTCCCACTTTGCGAGTAGCGACGAGTATGCTGGTTCACATATTGATCCTGCACTCAAGCTGGCGGTGATGTCGTGCTCGACTTGGTCCGCGACATGGCAAATGTGACCTTTGAGTATGCACCGACTTCCGGTCAGTGCTGTGCCGGTCTGCCCCCCAGGGACGAACCTGCTCAATACGCATAGAATCCGGTGATGTATCCGCGTTCACCCAGTTCCTCCCGGACATCCTCTTCCTGTGTGGGTAACGCACAAACCCACACCACGCTTGACTAACACCGTTCAGACCCAGGAACTTCGTGCAATCAAGCTCCTGACTTTTCAGCGCTTGGCTTCGTAGCCGGAGACGCGATCACCTTGCGCACCACTGGACGTGGCGGTGCCCAAAACAGCCTTGCCAACTTTGTACGCCCACCGTATACTTTATAGCCCTCGACTGACCTCGCCTCAGTGCGCAGACGTCATCTTGACCGCCAACGCCGACTACACCGCCCCAGACTCTACGTGTGCAAACACGGTCTTATCGACCTCCATCAACGGTGCAGGAAACCAGGACCCGAACCGTGGCCCAACCGGCTGGGACACGGTCGCGAAGCAGCCTATCACACCTGTACGACGATACGTAAACGGAATCGAGCATCGCTGATCGCATCGCAGCTTCAGGCAGGGTTCATCGGCGCTTGCGTGGTGATTGCGCTTGCTGCGCTCGGCACTGCAGGCTCCTACTTGGCAGGCTACAAGATTGACAAGGGCAATAAGGAGAATGTCGCATCTATGGGGCAGTCGACCGCCTTGCGCTCGGGCGCTTCGGTGAGCAGTCTTGAAGGGACGGCACGACTTGAAGCGCTGACGGACCATGCAGAGCTTCAACTCGACCCAGAAGGCTTAGATGTCGATCGCAGTCCCTTTCTTTCCGTTTCGTAGCCGTCATTGAGGTTAGATTAGCCAGTCATGATATGCCTTCTTGCCATCACCGGACGCGAGCACGAGAGCAGGGATGATATGATTGATACATGGGCGTCTAAGGTCGTACATGTCCATCACCGCTGCCTTTGCTGCTGATGCGGCAAAGTGCTTTGCCAACCGTCCGGCGGCGCGATGGAAGCCGGCAAAGCCGGCGGTGGGGTGTACCACTCGTTCGCCGCTGGCTGGGCTAGCGGGTTGGCAGAACCAGCCATGTAGGCTTTCCAGGCTGCCTTGCCGGTATTGCTCTGAACGGGCGGCGCGGTAGGTTGATAATGCGCGGGTTGGTAGGATTGTTGGGGCGGCGGTTCTTGCTGAGGTTGTTGGGGAGGGTAGTAGGGGTCCGGCTGGGGTAGTGAGGGCTGTTGCTGGTGCTGGGGCGGTTGATAGCCCGGTTCCCATGGTGCTGGTGCTGGTGCCGGAGCCGGGGCCGGAGCAGCATAATACTGCTGTTGTGGTTGCGGAGGGTACGTCGATGGAGGCGGTGCCGAAGCATACGCCTGCGTCTGCGAATAATGAGCGACGGGAGGTGCAGGCGAGTAAGCTCGAGGTGGATCCTGTTGCCAGTTGCCGTGATGCGGCGGCGCACTCGAGCTCTGCTCATGAAGTGATGTATAGACGCCAGGAGTCGATACCCTCTGAGGCACCGATGGAGGTGCTTGCATGTATTGCTGTTGCGGCTGCGGCTGCGGCTGCGTCTGCTGATGCCATGGCACATGGCCCTGTGACTGCATCGGTGGTGGCTGGTGTACCGAGCCCGGGGACGCATCGATCGTCGAGCTGCTGCTGTACGAGTAGCTGTCCTGCGATCGTGGCGCATACGGATCCGCCCATTGACGTTCCGGGGGAGGCGTCTGCTGCAGTGAAGGCTGCTGCTGCTGGACGTTGTGAAAGCTCGACAACGGAACCTGATAGTGCGACGAAGAGGTAGGCATTGGCGACACAGGGCGTTGCGAGTTGACGATTGGCGGCGCCGAGTTTGGGTGTGGAGGGGGTGTAGCCGCATACTGTGGCTGCAGCTGCGGTGCTGGTGTCGCCGACGGTGGTGGGATATACCCGTTCTGCGTTGCTGGCGGGTTCGAAGAGTACCCGTGCGGGGCAGCGCCTGGCAGCAGAGAGGACGGGATCGGCTGAGGCTGCAATTGCGGCGGGGCTTGTGGGTGACCATACGAGCTCGACGGAGGTAGGTAGGAAGCTTGGGAGACTGGACGCGGCGTCGGCGCCGACGACGTCGTTGCCGCGTTATACTGTTCCCACGGCGCTTGATTTGCCGCTGAAGTGGGTCGCGGATACTCCGGGATGGGTGCAGGCGGATTGACAGCCTGATAGGATACCCATGGTGGCTCGCTGCCTGGTGGCCCAGTGAGCGAGTGTCGGTGCTGGTGTCCGACCTGAGCTGGTGGCGGCGCAGGTGTCGGGGTGTTTGACGGGCGAGAAGCCTGGGAAATCCCCAGTGACAACGAAGAAAAGGGGCGATTAAGCGCCTCAAGGTCATGCGAAGTTGAGCTAGCCGCCAGATAGGTGGCTGACGTTGTCGGCACCGCTTGCGGGAACGCATTGACCGACTGTGAATGAAGATGGTGGTGCACCGGCGGCTGCGGTGTAGATGAGCAACGATTCCCATCTTGCGCAAATCAACTTACAGGATAAGACTCTCTTCTCGAAGGCTGGCCCGAGAAGCGTCCCGCTCCGCTCCCAACCTCTGCTGCCAACGTCTCCAGTCCGCCTCCAACACTGCCTGAAGCCGAGGACGCGACATATGGCGGGATATACAGGCTCATGCCCGATACACTGCCCGATGTACTGAGCGACGACGAGGACTGAAAGGTGCCCGCACCCCCGTAGTTGGACCCTTGGAGTTGCTGAGGCTGTCGTCGCGCAGGCGGGCGCCCCTACCAGAGTATTAGCTAGCGTTCAAGGGCCACCATACGCCACGTACATTGGAGAAGAAGGTCAACTCGAGGTAGATTTCACCGGTGAATCTCTCCTTGTTCTGGAGACGATACCACTCTGCGAGCGACGGTGAGCAGAGCTCTCGCCTCTGTAGGGCCTCGCACCGGGACGCACCTTCTACTTCACCCGTCTTCAAGACCTCGTCCAGATTGACGACGCAGTCGCCGATCAGCTCGGGTTCCTTTGAGTCATCTGCGTAGCAAGCAACCCGCATCGCCTTGTTCCCCTTTCCTGCCTTTTTGCGCGACTTGGCCGCGAGCTCGGCTGTCGTGGTTGTCCCTGGCAAGATGCAGTTGGATCCGTCCTTGGGTGGTACGGGTGGAATGGAGCTCATCGAGCCTGAAGCCGAGAGGACATCCTCCACGTCCTCATAGATGGTGAATCGCAGCTCTTCATCCCATTCCGGATGTTGTCCACCTCTTCAGACCATGAGCTCACATCAATGGTGGTCAGGGCGCACTCACCGCTTGATCGGCTTGGTCTTTTGCCTGTCGTCACCGATCCTGACGCTGCAGAATGGATCTTGCTTTCCGAACCGAGACTTATTAGGAAGGTGTCGCTGCATTTGCGTGAGCCCTCCGAGTCTGTACAGCTACTACTTTCACTCACAGCCTTACCAACAACGACTACCAACGTCCCCATCGCCCTTGCGTTCTCCATTCTGGGCAGCTCACTCCGAGCCACAAGGCGATGAAGGTGGCTTGGCGGTTCCGGCACCGTCACCTACCGACTCGCAGCTCTTGCACCTCGGACTTGTACGCTGTCTCCCTTCACTCTACAAGATCCCCAAGCCTGATCCGAGCCGCCTTGGTCGTTGAACGCGTCGGTTGCGCGACGATCACCGCGAGCGACGAGCTGGCTGGGCGCGTTCGGTGCGGAAATTGCTAGCGGGGTGCTAGCGCATCTCGATTTGTTGCGGTTTATCCGCGTGTGGCAGTCGCCCTGTACGAGCAGTGATACATAAACCGTCTAGTGTCCTATGTACGAGTCTCTACTGGAGCGGGATGATTTGACACACCGAAGTGGGGTTGTTGGACCAGCTCTACTTCTTCTCCTTGGTCGTCTCCTTGTCGCCAGACGCCTGCTTGCCTTTGCCCTTGTTGACCTGACGGGCCTTGCGGCCTGCACTGAGAGACTTGAACGGGTTCTCTTGCGTGCGGAATGCCCAAGTGAGGATGAACTGTGACAGACTGGTCAGTATTGAAGTCGACAAACGAGTTCCTACGCACGACCATCTGAAATCGTTGGTCAGTATCTGATCAATCATGCAGCAGAGCGAGTACTTACGATCCAGTTGAAAGCGACAAACGCGAACACGTATCCGACGTAGACCCAGCGCAAGCTCCACTTGATCTGCAGAGTCGAGAGGTACTCATCGCCCGCTGCGGCATGTCAGCGCTGCCGACCGCGCAGTGTGGGCCACCACTTACAAGAGTACTGGCAGTACTGGCAGTCACTCGTAGCCGCGTTGTCCTGAATGTAGCCCAGAGCTGACGGGTTCGAGAAGAAGTCGGTCATGTACTGGCCGCAAGTCTGCCCAGGTGGCGGGTTGAACACCAGGAATTCCTTGGGCTTGCAGTTGATCGGCTTGCCGTGGAGGACCTGAGCAAGCAGAGCGCTGAGGATCCATCGAAGCGGGTTGATGTTTGGCTGTTGCGAAACTGGTCAGTAGTGCCCGATCAGGGAAGATGGAACCTGATACTTGCCAGCCACGAGCGGTAGAAGGGGATCATTTGCGAGATTGGCTGCAGTACGCCAGAGAACAGGAACAGGATCGAGATGAAGAGCGGGACCAGCAGCGACGCTACAAAGGCATTGGGGGAAACGGCCGCGAGCATTTCTGTCGACGTCAGTACCCGGCAGCCGACAGTGGAACAGGCAGCGACGTACGACCCAAGCTGACGTAGAAGAGCCTACGAATGGGTTCAGCGAGGCGATCAACAATGAATGATCCGGGGACTCACGAGAACTGGATGAGGACCAGGAGGCAGACTGCCGCGTTGCCGCCGAGTGGGAAGCCAACGAGCGGGTAGAAGATGCAAAAGTAGACGATGATGCAAAAGATCGTGAACGGGATCTCCACAAGGATGGTCGAGAAAATCAACGGCACCCATGACTGAATAGTCAGCGCTGTGCTTGTCAAATCACCAGATTAGACTCACGTAGATCTTCGACTTGCCCTCGCGAGCTTCCCATAGCGCACGCGAGTTGAGGAACTTGGGTTGCAGTTGCTGAATCAGGGGCGGGCTGATCGTCAAAGTCAAGAACCAGGCGAACAGGCGCGACTGGGTATCGGCAACAGCGTCTCCAAGCTGAGAAGTTAGTCGCTGGGCGCTGTGGTATCGTGTAATAGACGTACCCTGAAGAATGTGAAGCCTGACCCCGAGCATCAGTACTGGTCTGCAAAAGGTTCATCGACGTACCGGTGAAGAGACCTAGGAGATACAGTCAATACCAATGCCATAGCGCGTGCTCACTTGCACTCACCCAAAAGAATGTGAATCATGAGCTTGCCGACGAGGTAGTTCATGTCACGCCAGGTCCCGATGAATGTGCGCCGGGTGACGAGGTTGAATTGAGTCGCCCAGGATGCGGCATAACTCGATTCAGTGTCGACCTCGCTGGGCACGGTCTCGTTCTGGCGCTCATCTCGCAGCTCTTGGATCTTCTTGCTGACGGCCTTGATCTGCTCGCTGCTGTTCCACTTGCCAGGCCAGTCCTTGTCTTTCTGAGCGGCGCGAGCCACCATGTACTCGGCTGGGTTCTCGCCGTCCCTAATCTTCCGCGAGCTATTCTCTGTCAGCTCGGCTTCTTGGACTTGGATATGGACTTGCTTGTGGCTCTCAAAGTAGCCGGTCAGTGTCTTGGCGTCCTTGCCAATCTCGCCAAAGTAGATTGTGCGACCCCCGGGACCGAGGAGAAGAACCTCGTCGAATTGTTGAAACTGCGAGTGTCAATGACGATCAGCACAGAGGAGGCAACGGACCAGCTCGGACGAAGGCTGGTGGATCGTGGCAAGGATACTCATACCCTGAGCGGCAAGTTTGCGAAGAAGTCGGACCAAGTTCCATGCACCTTGACCATCGAGACCAGACTGAAAAGTGTCAGCTATGCGTGCTGCCATTCAGGTGTTGTGGATAATCACTGTTGGCTCGTCCAGAAAAAGCATCAAGGCAGGACGTGCGGCGAGTTCGACACCGATAGTGACGCGCTTTTGAAGCTCGATCGACAAGCCAGAGCCAATGCGCGCTTCGGCAATGTCCTCGATCTCGAGCAGCTGAAAGACATCAGCGACGATCCTTTTCACGTGCATCGACTCACTCTGATGACCTCCTCGACATACGCCAGCTTGTCTTCCTTGCTGACGGCCTTGGGTTGACGTAGAAGGGCGGAAAATTGCAGCGCCTCGCGCACAGTGGAGAAAGGCTCGTGGATCTAGCGCACGCGTCAGTCTCAATGATACGCACTCCGAGCAGTCACCCACATCAGCTTGCTCGACAAAACCAATGAGACGCTGGAAAGCAGGCGGCAGAGGCTTGCCGTCGATCTGGAAGTCGCCTTCGGCGGTGGGCAAACGCTGCGAAAGAGCTGATAACAGGGTAGTCTGGGAGAACAGTCAGCAGCGGCCGTGACGTGGATCACTCAACATACCTTGCCTGCACCAGACGCGCCGACCAGAGCGGTAAGACGACCCGGCCGGACCCAGCCTTGTACATTGTTGAGTAATTGCCGAGTGCCACCCTTGACTTTGACCGTATAGTTAATTTCGGAGAACGTGAAAACCGAGGTGTTGCCTGCGATCTGCTCTTCGTCGTGCGCGGTAGCATTGCTGGAACGGCCCGAGTCTTCACCTGCTTCGACAGCCTCTTCCTCGTCTGCTTCAGCATCGCCCGCTTCGAGAGCCTTGGAAAGGTGCTTGGGAGCGAACCCGCGCTTGTACTCGATGACGCTGCCGCTTGCTGCAGTAGGCTTTGCGAGAACCGAGAGACCAAAGACGCCGATGAGCAAGAAGAGGATGAAACTGGGCCATGTCAGTGATCAGATCGGGACGAGACTCAAGCACGCACAAGCCGATGAGCGCTCCAAAGTTGCGCCACAGGTGGCGGCGCGTGTAGCTGAACGACGCTTGAATGTAGCTTCCACCCTCGATCACCTGCTGACCAGCGCGTGCACCAGCGATGGCACAAACACCGTACTGAGGGTCGGTGTATGATGGTCCAGAGGGGATGTATTGCGCGCATGGCATCTGGAGACCAGTGAACTGGTTCGAAGACAGTGCTAGAGACTGTCAGTAGCGATCGGCATGAATTTGCAACAGCCCACCTTCATAGCCGTAGTAGACAGCTATCCATTTTGTCAGTTTGGCATCTGCGGAAGAATCGGCCGTCAACACGTACGGCTGACATAGGGGATGAAGCTGCGGCTCTTGTCAGCACAGCCCGACGCGTGTTGTCGCGAAGACTCACCGGAAGTAGTAGCGCATATTGGGGTACGGGATGACATAGCCAGAGTATTGCACCAGCGCGTTAAGCAGGATACCACCGAACGCCGTCGCGCCGTCGAGGCTTGACGCGCAAGCGGCAAGGGCACGGTACATGGCAAATGCTGCGGCGTGTCAGCCTCGTGCAACGCAGGATGCAGCAGACTGACTCGTGAGACAGGTAAAGTAGATGAACAGGTACTGTACAGTCGTTAGCTTCAACGGAACACCGGGCAAGGTGTCACGCACAAAGATGAAGAATTTGCTGGCATCCACATCGAGGTTGGTCATGACTGCTCGCGTCAGTAACCACGCCCGCGAAGACACGAAGCAACGCACAGTATAGGATGATGCCGAACAGTGCATTCTGAACCGCAATCAATGGCACATCGGCGAGCATCTGTGCTAGGGGGTAGGCCGCTGGCGAATAGAAAGCGAAAGCCTTGTGGCGCATGATGATTGCACGCGCTTCAAACGCAGCCGAGAGCTCGGAGAGACCTTGGAGCGCTTGGCTGCAGTCGACCAGTCAGCACTCTGAATCCGTTGTGAGCGGTGCCAACGTACAAAAGCAGAGCAAAGAACAGAACACCACCCCAAGAGAAGGCACTGCTCGTCACGTTTTTGGTGTCGTAGAAGCAAGAACCGACCTGGACGCAGTCAGGTCCCAGCCTGTCAGGTGCGCTGAAGACTCACGATGAGCGCTTGGGCGACTGCACCACCATTCTTGGCAATGAGGGCAGTCTTGTCACCCCAGATGAGCTGGTACTGCCTGATGGTCAAGTAGTAGACCTGGCGCCAGAGCCTAAGTCGTGTCAGTAGCGGCACCTGTTGTACAAATCAACGCACGGAATCGTGTAGTTGCCGCCCGCGCGGCCCTTCTTGCTCGTCTTCTCCTTTTCGGTTACAGCGTCGATCTCGTCCCGACGAGGACGAGAATCAATCATCTTCTTGTAATCTGCAAGATCTTCGAGCGAAGCTTTGCGCTCGTCCGAGTCATTCCAAGCCTTCATCAGGTCGTCGGTCGACTGCGGCGCCGTGTCCTTGTGGCTGTCCTTTACGACCCGTGCGTTTGGGTCTGTGCAGGATGCGAGGTAGTCTGTCGACGTTTGGCGCGGGTTGTGCTCGAACCCAAGGTTCTCAAAGCTGTTGGCGTCAGCCGAGCGCTACTATAGCGCGGCGAGCGCGACTCACTAGGCGACAGCGGTCTCTGCGGGTCCAAAGTAGATCATCTTGCCTTGGTCGATCAGCATGACCTTGTCGAATTGGTCGTAGAGCGCCTCGGACGCTTGGTAAAGCGAAACGAGGGTCGAGCCGCGAGTCAGGTTGGTGAGAGCGCGGAGAGACTTGACGTAGCCGACGGCGGAAGACGAGTCGAGGCCGCGTGTGGAGTTGTCCCTGCGGTGTGTGTGAGCGAGCTGCGCGGGCGAAGCGAGAAGGAAGTTTGGGACGGCAAATGGCACCGTGGCCAGATGGTATCACAAGCGGGTGAAGTAGTGAGGTCAAGGTTGCGCATGTACTCAGTACCGCCAAAAGCGCCCGCCGTTGCCTCTTGATGGCAAGTCCAAACAGCGCACTGCAACTCACCACATGGTCACCAGCGCCCGACAAGCCAAGACTTCTGAGATCGACACGCGCTTCTTCTCGCCGCCCGAAACGCCACGAATCAAATCGTTGCCGACCTGTTTACATATCCATAAGCACCCGTGCCCTCATATCCCCGCCAAAGACGTACCTTTGTATCCATCACATGGCTGAGGCCAAATACCGTGCCCAGGACATTCAAGAAGACGTTGACGAACCCTTTGCGGGTGTTGGCTTCGCCTTGTGGGCGCTGAGCTGAGCGCGGGGTCCGGCACGCGGCGGCGAATTGCAGTGTTTGCTTGACGGTGAGTGTGGCGAGGTGTTGGTCTTTTTCGTCGTTGAATGCTACTTCGCCGCTGGGTGGGTTGGGGTCAGCGCGGCGCAGCGATACGGAAAGAGGTGAGGGCACTGCTTGGTGGTAATACGGCGATGACAGGTGATTCAATCATCACCCGACAAGCCAACCCGACACCAAAGTATAGCAAGCACAAGCGACGACAACTCCACACGAGTCTCCAAACTAGCTCCACCAATCCCCAAATCCCCACTCACCGATATTTCTTCTTCATCTCCTCCATCCCGACATCGCCGTACCTCACCACGCCCTCAACCCCCGCATAGCCTTCATCATAGCCCGACAACGCTCTCAGCGTCGTGGTCGTGCCACTGCCCGGCTGTCCGAGCACCAACACCATCTCACCCGGTCTGACGACGCCGGAAAACTTGTCGAGGATGACGCGTGTGGGCGTTTTGGATTTGGTGCGGAGGGCGCGCAGGGTGCGGAGCGGGTGCAGGAACGGTTGCGCGAACAGGGCGGGGGTGGGGTAAAAGCTCGCGCCGAGGCCAGCGCCGTGCACTGTCAGGTCTTCGAAGATGAGGCCGACTGTGGGATGATGGGTGTAGACAAGACCAAGACGTAGTACGAGAGTGGAAGGGTATTGATCAGTTTTGCGCTGGGCTGTCACGTCACGCTACGCACTGTCTTGCTTGACCTGGCTCGACTCTTCATCCCCGGCCGTGCCAAAGATCTGCTGCAGCAGGTTCTCCGTCTCGAGGTCTGGGCCAATGTCAGCTTTGTTCATGTTGTCCAGACCTCTTTCTGCTCTCTGTGTCTTGCACATTGCACGCGGCGCCAACCCAGCCCTACACGCCCCAGACTTACCATCCTCGCCCTCATCCTCCTCTTCAATCTCGTCATCACTCCCTTCGGTCGCCTCAAACCGACTTTGCTTCCTGCCCAAGCCCAAGCCCGATCGGTTCGATCTCCTCGATTCGGTGTTGTTCAATCCCTGGCCGCCTTGGAAGCCAGTGGCCGCGGAGGTCTTCTCTGCGGTCGGCGAGGCGACTTCGTTCTCTGGCACGGCGTCGTCGAGCACGTTGTGCTTCTCGACCACCGGAGATGAAGTCTGACGAGCATAGATACTGCTGCTGGTGCTGATCGCCCTTCCGAGCGGGTAGCCGTGCGTGTTGCCTGCTTCGACGGACGAGCGAGAGGACCTGCGCGAGAGCTGGCGTGTGAGCTGAGCGAGGTGCTGTGGGTTGTTTAGGTCGGCGTGGGGCCGATGAGCCTGCGCCATCGTGCACTGCTGATGACAACTGCACTGGCTGGCGATCTTGCGCTACACGGCCTGGGGAAATCGAATGTATCCAGCGACTCGCCTGCGTGTTATGATCTCGTCGAGATTTCAGAGTTGCGCATGGAGTTGCGAGTCCGATCGCCGCAAACGCTAAGCGCGCGACCAATGACGCCGGTTCCTGGCGTGTTCTCACGTGGCTTTCGCCCGATCACCGAACATTTGAACGCTCGGACTCTCCGGATCCGGTAAGCGCGGGCACGGACAGGGAGGTTGTGTCCGTTGGTCGGTCGGGCGGTTGCGGCTTGGCGTCGCAGCGGTTTGTCAGCTTGAGTAAACAAGGTGACTAATGCAATGAGAGACGCGCGGTTCTCATCGACGGCGGTCTACGCTGGCTCACCGACAGAACGCGCTAGCACCGAGCTGACGGGCTTGCTAGCGAGCTGGCAGGGGGAGTAGTGTCAGCCGGACGAAGACGTTGCTAGACATGCTAGCAACTCTCGCTAGCACTATGTTACCTCCCGCAAGCCATACCCCGACACGACAAGTACTGTACAGAGAGCATGGCGCCGGCTGACAAGCACAGGGGTACGTCGAGCTCAAGATCCACTCACTCGGTACTGACACCACACAGCCCCAATGGGCCAACCAACGCTAGGCGGGTCAGACTACCCATCTCGCCGGCTGCAACGTCGACTAGACGACCTCGAGGTACGTTCACCCAGCGATCAACGCCCTCCACCGTGGTGAAAACCGTAGCAAGCTCAATCCTCGCTACACGGGTAGGAGTTGATCCGAGCTGACGTCCCAGCGCACAAACCCAACAGACTACCCAGCGTCCTCCTTCCTCCCCCAATTCCAAACCCACTCTCAAAATCAACCGACACCAGACACAGCGCCAAGGAAAGACGCAAAACGAAAACAATCCGCCAATGTCAAGAGGGTGCTGACGGCCAGAAAGGGGTTGAAGGATTGGTTGGGTGAATTGGTGAGTTTCGTGGTGGGTTGCCTAAGCGGCGACTTGTCGAGACGTAGAGGAACGGTGCTGGAGATGGGAGATGGAGCTCGTGAGTCCGGGAGTGGATTCAACGGCGGGCGGAAAGTTCGCCGCTCGCGTCTGTG
The DNA here is from genome assembly GCA_001599935.1 of Holtermannia corniformis. Classification (NCBI taxonomy): domain Eukaryota; kingdom Fungi; phylum Basidiomycota; class Tremellomycetes; order Holtermanniales; genus Holtermannia; species Holtermannia corniformis. The sequence goes on along the minus strand of BCIJ01000003.1, from coordinate 995,670 downwards.
CTGTCTCCACTGTTGACATTGGTTGCGCACAGACATCAGAGACGTGTAACGGGTCGCCCGGTTCGGCTGCTGTCATCTGACTTCTCGACTCCCAGCCACAGCGAGCAAGCTCTGGAGCAGTCTGAGCTGCCTTGACAGCTTGTGTTGCCTGTGGTTCAGATACGTTCTCGCATACTGCAAACCCGCTTACTGGTTTAAACCGCTCTTCTCGGTTGCATACATGTTGACTTGATATCGAGACTCAGAGCCGACAGTGCTGGTCAGCTTCAAGCTGATGTCGTACTCCTGTTCGAGTTGCACACCTGTCGAACGGCCACTAGTGCGCTCGAGGCAATATCGTCCTGGTCGGGGCTCGCTTAGCTGCCGCTCAGCTCAAGCTGCGCACCGTGAAACGGCGCCCAAATGATCGCTCTGTTGACCAGCCACGGATCTGAGCCCCGTACAGCTTGGTGAGCTGCGACGCTGTTGTCAAGGATTCGTAGCTGTGCTCGGGATTGCATCACAGCCATCTGACGGCAAGCGCTTCTCTGCTTTGGCTGTGTTTTTGACTACGGTAACTATAAGTCCGACGAAGCATGTTCATTGGGAAGCGCGATGGAGATCTGGCAATCGTCCGTCGCATTGCGATATGTGTGCCACTACTCTCTCGGCTACATACGGTCGTATCGCCACTTTGAGCTCGAGGAGCCTGTTCAGCTGCTATGTTGTGCTCAGTCTAGCGCACATTGCGGCGCACTCACTCCGCGCCGAGGTTCGGTTTCAATGCCTGCGCCCGGCTGAAGCAGACTCTGCTGCACAGCTCCAAACGCTCGGCGCAATGCACGGTAGATCAGACACTGCAACTGCATGGATGGCTTTCGGTCACTGTCCGAGAAGCTCCGTAGGAATCCAGCAGCTACGCCCCCTTGAGCTGAAATATCGGTAGCTTTGCATGGCCACAATCCGCCCCTGCCTGGCGGCTCGGCAGCGGCTCACTGCGCTGGCCAAGCAAAGCTGTACTCTGATCTCCTCGAATTCATGCATCCCGTCCGTCCCCGTCCCATCAAGCAGACACCCGAGCTAACCCATCACCCAGCCACAAAACCCAAGTCCACTATACAGCCGCGCGTCCTCTGTCGCGCCCCCTCCACGCGCCCCACCGCGCAAGCTGTGCTCGAGCTGCGGCTACCTGGGCGCGTACAAGTGCCCGCGCTGTTTAGAGTGGAGTTGTTCCAGAGAGTGCTTGGGCGTGCATGAGCGCGATGGCGGGTGTGGGATTGGGGGCTGATCAAGGGCTGGGTTGTATCTGTCAGGTCGGGATGGATGATAGATACTGTAAATGCAGTGATCGAGGCAGAGCTTGAGCCACTCGCCGACTACATTGCAAGCAGCAGTAGCTTTCTACAAGCATCGCACCACACTTGATCGGACCTATAACGACCTTGGGCTCGGTCGCTCGCATGGGAATCGTTCGGTTGGGTATGGCACAGTGAATCTCGAGCTGCGAGCTTGGATTCGAGGCGATGTGGGTCTCACTGTTTACCCGTGTGGGAGAGCGTGAGCGTGAGCGTGGCCGTTGCTTCAGGTCGGGGTCAGGGAACGAACGTCACCTTGGCGATGTATAAGTTATGGCCTATTCCCAGCTACGCTGACGATGAAAACGAGGACTTGGATGCCAAGAAATACAGCATTGCATGGCGCACGGCATGAGCCTCTGCTAATACCAATCTCCAAGCCCAAGCCCAAGCCCAGCCCGACGTGGATCACTCAAGATCCCGCCGAGGGTTTTCATCCCCATTCCGCTTGGCAGCAGTGGCGGTGACGATTAGATCAGCAAGCGCTCAATCTCATTCTACGCAGATTGTCAGCTAGCGAGCCCGAGCGGACAAGAGAGCAAGCGACAGACCTTGATGGCAATGATCTGAGCGTTGAGTTCTCTCGTCTCGTTGGTGGTGACGCTGGCTGCGATGACGGGCCTCGAGACGCCACAGGCGCGACCGAGGGCCGTCTTGGACGGGACAAAAATGTAGGGCACGTTCTAAGGAGCGAGCGGGCGTCAGTGAGGGCGCATAAAGGGCGACGGGACCGACCTTGTCCTCGCACAAGAGCGGGAGGTGGAGCACAATCTCAATCGGCTCGACGTCGGCCGTCATGATGATGAATTCACAGATGCCGCGGTTGAGCGTCTTGGTCGCTTCGTTGGCGCTGCGAGCGAGTCGTCAGCACCGAGCTCCATGCTAGGCGGTAGCGTGAGACTGACCCCTTTTTGAGCTGCTTGTAGTGGGAAGCCTGCTGGACGAGATCGAGGATCTGCAGTGGGTCAGTTTGACTGCTGGCGCTGGCGGGACGATCGACCGACCTTGTTGGTGAGCGCGGCATCGGCCAGAGGGAAAGCCTTGGGGTTGGGTGCTGACATTGCTGCTTGTTTGGTGTGGTGTGGTGGGAGAGTGCCTCACTGGAAAGATCCCTGGCGGTGGTTTGGTGGTGGTGGTGGTGTCGGTGGTGAGTGGAAATGCTGATTAGCGTTGGAGGAATGTGAATTTAATAGGAAAAGTTATAAAAGTACCACTGTGGCGCCAAGTGTAATAGCGCCACCCTGTTTAGCCCGCAACGCGGCGCGGGATCAACCACGCGCAGCACCACCACCACCAGCGACTGTACTGTACTGACCAGGGCATCCTCACTGACTCGCAGCATCACCACCACGCCAAGCAACACCATCAGGGTGCAGGCAGCAATGCCAACACGTCACGCTACAGCCTAGAACCACACGACCCTCACAATGACAGGATCAGGCTTCATCCTGCCCTCAACCGACGAAGACCACCCGCGCAGCCATCATGTGCAGTGGCTCGGCAACCCGGGCGTAAAAGGCCCCGAATGGGGTCGCATGCCACTGCTGACCGTCGGCATGCTCGGACTGCAGGTGAGTGCCGTGCTGCGGACTGTGGACGGCGCGGTCAGAGAGAGCATGGACCATGGATGCGTCCAGCTACGCTTGCAAGACGTTGTGCTATCGATCGGCGCCTGCGTTCGCGAGCGCCAGCTGGCGTCGCTGACTTATTTCGCCTTCGGAGACATATGAGCGAAAGGCCACGCGTTGATATGGGTCTAGCTACGGTCGCTCGAATCGCGAGACCCTCTCAGCTCCTCGTCGAGCTTGGGCAACTTTGAGAGAGCGGCTACTCGCTGGCAGACTTGATCGGTCATCGGAAGTCTGCACCTCACGCGCATCCGGTCAATATCCGTCGAGAGTGCCTGTGGTCCTGCGAAGAGGCAATGGCTTACTCGCTCGTGGAGATGTCTGGCCGGCGTGTATGAGGTCTGCAGATATCTGCACCACGCTCACAATCATATCCTCGCCAGTACACGCACGTGATACCGGACCTCGAGCTCGTCAGAGCTGGAGTCGATGGATGTCTACCATTACATGTCTGGATATGTCGTACGGCGCAATCGCCGCTCAACTCCGCGCACAAGATATGCTTTCTTCAGTGGCCGTTTGAAAGCTGCCTTAAGGCAGCTTGCTCACGTCTGTCTGCTCAGATGGCACGTACGCGGTTTCGCGCGAGTGTAGACGGTCCCGAAGAGCACAAGTGTCGATATCCTCGAGCCCCTGAGCACCCTCGTCGGTCCAGGCTGAGGCTATGAGTGTCTCTAGAGCCGTAGCTTGGTATAGCTACGCTCTGCGGACTCTGTTAGCTGTGGCAGGTCGGACTAGGCAACGTTCACATGTTAGTGTCCCGTACGGGGTTATCTCTTGCTCATTATTGCCATATCTTTCAAAGGTCGATCATGATCGTTGTCAAGTGGTCCAAGACGTCGGCGCTCAGATGCGGAGATGTTGCCGCAGGAGAGATTGTATGACGGCTTGGTCATTAATCAATAAGGCGCAAGTTGCCGGCTTGGTCTAGTCACTCGTGTTCGGCCTCCGGCGCTGAAGATTGTAGAAGAGTGCTGCGCCAGTGGCATCGCAACGTTCCGACTTGTGCTCGTAGCCACGCTCGGGTTTCGAGCCCAGCGTGTGAGCCAGCACAAGCTAGGTGGCGTGTCGGCTTTGAGATACAATTTAAAATGGTGGCGGCTAGTAGAGATGGGCCTTTGCGAAGCACTGCAGCGACCCAACCCTCTCCACCGCTAGAAGCGCGTCCCGTACCACTCAACTCGTCCTACCTGCAGACCACGCCTGTACTCAAAACTCGGTGGCTACGAGCTGATATCACAGCGCGTCAGCCCTCTGCGCACGGACGCCGCGGACGAGTGGCTTGATCAAGCCGGCAACTTGAGATCTTGTGACCGAGTCAGAGGCGCAAGCTGGTGGCGATTAGCTTTTGTGAGCTGACTGGTCATTTGCCGTCGTCTCTGCATACCGGGTGACTAGGGGTATCATCCTGTCTGGCATTAAAAAGTCGATCTGCGACTGCGTTGACCATCGGGCTGTGAGCAGCTTTCGATGGTCTAGGGCATACGTAGTGGCCGTCGTGCGCTTGTATCGTCAGGTTCCGAAGGGGTCGCACTAGCGTTACAACACGAGCTGTAGCTGTTGCGTTGGCCTGCGTCAGACTAAAGTGCAGCTGGTTGCCAGTCACGGCCTCACGTCAGCTGCTGGTACGCCGTCGAAAAACGATGCCGATCTAGCCGACCCATGCCTGGCGCTGATCGACTGGAAGGTATTGCGGAGCTCCGAGAACCTCTGATGTTCACGCCGTAGAATCCTCGCTAAGAATTGTCTGCCAAGCTTGTCGAAGTGCCAACTCGTGCGCCATGAAAGTTAGGTGGCGTCAACCGAGTTTGGGCATCTGCTCGATCCGAGCACTGAGCTCGACTTGGGGAGCGATTTGTCGGGATTTTGACCTGATATTTGGTGCAAGTTAGCTGTCGAGTAGCCGACAGCCGGCTGTGTCCATGATCAGGTGCGATGCGCCTCGTATCGATTGGTTCCTATCCTGCCAAGACTTGGCTTGGTCAAAGGATACGGAGATGGAGGCGGCGTGGCATGCCGCGCCAAATCTGCTGTCTGGGCCGACCATACCTCTCTGTGGCGACGACCAAAGGCATCGCCGAGCTTGTTCCGATCGAATGAACATAGTCCATGTTCTGTGATACATCCTGCAACTGGATTTGCTCGCTCCGGGCCGGAAGCGTCTCTCGTCACAGCCTTGAGCATCATATCTCAAACCGATAACGGTTCCATTTAAGGGTGTCTCGCGTGCACAGCTCGCAGCAGCTGCTTGGCAGAGCCGTGGCTCAACGGTGCTGGTCAATTCCACAGCGTACCTCGAGCGGTGTTCAGAAGTCTCAGTGGCAGTCGCATAGCTATGTCTAATGGATGATTCGACTGTCACACGCCTCATAGGACCAGCAGCTAGCCTCGAGCTAGTCTGTTTCCGAATATCGATGGGCGTGTTGCAGTCGTTGCGACTATGAGACGGCTTGTGAATGTGGCGCCCATAGGAAAGACAGCCACCGCCAAGGACAGCATACCGTCGTTCACAGCTTGCCCATCTACGTCATCGCTAGTATCACATCTATCGCTGCCAGCTTGAAGAAGCCATGTCTTCTGCTGATGGTTGCAAAGGTGTGCGCAGCGCTGAGGCTTACCTGGATCGGCTCGAGACGATCTGTGCGATCTGTCGCTCATGCTGAGGCCCAAGTGCTTTGAGGAACCTCGGCGGTCGGCTCGATGACATCTGTCTGGTGGCAGTCTGCCAGACTAGTCTGTGGCCATTGGATCACGGCACAGCCCTGTGCTGCAGGCATTTCTCTCGTCCTGTAGCCCTTACAGCAATAGTCAGCGAATTGTCAATTCAAAATCCCGTCTGCCCTGAGTTGAAGCCCTCTTGGGTGTGCACATTGCGTCTGAGGAGCTCAGTACGTCAGGTAGACGTCGCTCGGATTCGGTGCGCATCAATGCACATTTGCGTCTAGGGCCGAATTGATGTTGCTTACCAGGACGCGGGTGCTGACATCACTCTTAGTGCGTTTGGTCAATCGAGATGGGCTACGGTGAGTTCTCTGCAGTAGATCAAAGGCAGCGCTGACGATTCGCAGCCTCGCCATACCTGCTCGAGCTTGGCTTATCGAAGTCCTTGATGTCGCTCGTGTTCGTAGCCGGTCCATTGTCGGGCCTCATCATGCAGCCTCTGATAGGTCTGTCCCCCAGCTCGTACGACCATTGTAGTACTATGCTGACGTGACCGCAGGCATGCTCGCTGATCGCTCGAAGAGCCGATTGGGTCGACGGCGACCATATATGCTGGGTGGCTGTGCTATCGCCGTTGTAGCCATGATGCTGCTCGGTTGGGCGAGGGAGATTGCAGGTGGTGTCAGTGCACAATTCTTCGGCAGTGGACACTGCGAATGCTGATTATTCGCACAGATCTCAACACTGGCCATCATCATAGCGGTATGGGCCATCTACTTGATCGACTTTGTACGTACGGAGCTATGCATCTATCTCGGCCTAACACGCTTGTTGCACAGTCCATCAATGCTGGTTCGTAACCGTCGTGTTTGCGTTCGCACAAAGACTGAGCCTGGTCCGCAGTGCAAGCGACTGATCGAGCGCTTGTGGTCGACACGCTGCCGCCATCGCAACAGGAGCATGGCAATGCCTGGGCGGGCCGGATGTTCGGCTTCGGCAGCGTCATGGGTTTCTTTGTGTGCGCCGGTTGCTAGTCCGTGTGCGCATCCCCGCTAACCCAACGCAGTGGCAACATTGATCTTCCGCCGCTTCTCCCTTTTCTTGGCAAGACGCAACTGCAAGTGCTGTCGTTCTTGACCAGCATCATCCTAGTCGTCACCCATACGTTCACTGCTTGGGCGGTCAAGGAGCGAGTGCTCCTCCGCGATAAGTGCGTACGTTCGACCGCTCGTTGATGGTTGCTAACGACCACAGCCGCCCCTCATCGCAGGGCAACTTCCTCGCTAATCTCAAATCGATCTGGGACAACATCTTCACTCTGCCGCCTGCCATCCGCACACTCTGCTTTGTACAGTTCTTCTCTTGGATCGGCTGGTTCCCCATCATGTTCTTCACCACGGTCTGGGTCGGTGAGATCTACAAAGGTGCTCAACCCGTCTCGGATCCCCCTATCGACCCCGAGATACTAGCGAACGAGGCAACGCGCGCAGGGTCACGAGCCATGTTCGTCCAAGCGCTCGTCTCGTTTGTCACCTCGATCATCCTTCCGATCCTCGTCGAACACTCGGGTGTGCAATCGGCATCAAGTCGCGCTCAATACAGCTTGGAGCCGCCACCAAACTCTGCGACATGGAAACGCGGTCGAGAGGAGGGCCGCTATGGTCAAGTCATTGAAAAGATCAAAGACCTCAAGCGGCTGATGGAGGCCGTCCCGGTTCGGGGGCTGACATTGGTAAACGTCTGGGCGGCTAGTCAATGTCTGTTCGCGGTCAGCATGGGGTTGACGTGGTCAGTACTGGGTGCCGCCTCGGCGCATTGCCAAAGGATGATCCAGCTCACGCATTGCAGGTTCGTCTCTAGCGTTGGTGGTGCTTACCTTGTCATTGGACTGACTGGGTTTTGTTGGGCCATCTCCCAATGTACGAGTTTCGTCGAGTTTGCAACACCTTACTGACTCTGACAGGGGCACCGTTCTCGTTGCTTGGCGAGCTTATCCTGCTCGACACCCAGCCAGGAGTCTCGGACCAATCTATCGCGTTGCGGGCCGTGCACCATCCGCTCGCTGCCGACTATCCTCTGCCAGAGTCGCAGGGGGGATCCCTCGACAATACGCCGTCTGGTTCTCGACCGCCTTCGCGCCGCATAAGCCGGGAAGAGCAGTTCAAGCTCGAAGACGACGATGACGAGGAGCCAATCGAAAAGGTGCCGCGACATCAGCGGAGTTCAACGCCATTGACTGTGGTCATTCGGCACAGCGACGAGAGTTCACGAAGTGGGTTCGAGGATTCATTTCGCGAGGATGAGGAGACGTTGGTGGACGGTCGCAGAGGCGGGCACAGCCGCGAGTCGAGTGGTGGGCAGGATGCAGGGCAAAGCACGGCAGAAAAGGCAGGTGTTATCTTGGTGAGTACTTCACAGGGCCACGGGAGGAAACGGTTGATGAGCTACCAGGGCATTCACAACATTTTCATCGTTCTTCCGCAATTTCTCGTTACTTTCTTGTCGGCCATCATCTTCTACCTCATGGAACCGAATCGATCCCCTCTGCCAGAGCATCACCCCGCTGCGATCCCACCGACAGCCAATGTCACTTTGACCGACGGCGATGTGGACGATGCCATTGCGGCAGCGGGAGAGGTGGTTGCGCGTTGGATAAAGCGGGAGGCTGTAGGAGGCGAGGCTAGTAGCCCCGACTCGGTCGGGCTCATCTTCAGGTCAGCGCATATGGCAGTCCAACTGGCGTGAGCTGACAAATCGGCAGGATCGGGGGGATCAGCGCCGCTTTTGCCGCTTTCCTTTGCTGGCGAATGGGTCAAAATTGGGCACGCGGCCGCGCATAACGGATGTAGGCTTGCTCGAGACCTTACTGTGTATAGGACATTGTATTCTAGTGGCATAGACGCATGCACAAAATCCACGCTGCCACTCGACAGAGGTTAGCGGCGATACGGCGTTTACTGCTGACGTAAGCAGTCTCGCCCCTGCTCGCCCGCCAAATAGCTGAGATGCTGTGCTCACTGCTCTTCACATATTCGATCCTGGCTAACCAGGAGGCAGCTTCTCAAACGCACGCTGAACCTCGTAATGGCGCTGGGAGAGACGGAAGCTACGGCTCAACCTGTTATAATTCAACCCCTCTGTTTCGACTTGGACGCTGTTCGGGTGGGAAGTGGGGACGTTGTTTCGCTTAAGGATGACATTTGGCCTTGGCACGTAGTACGTATGGAGATGGATATCAATGAAGTCAAAACCAGCTTGTGAGCTACCAGTCTGATGGGACCTGAATTGGAGTGATCTTCTCGCATCGCTTCAAGGCAAGTCTTGAGAGCCCGTCGCTACGTAGGAGCGACGAATGCCTGATCCTTGGCTGTGAGCTCATCGAACGCTGGGGATTCTAGGCCCTCGCGCGTCTTATACCAGGTTCTCGCGCTTTGCCGGTCTCCACCACAGAGATTCCATGGTCGAGGCAAGCATTGGCAAAGCGAGTTCTTACGCGCAACACGCTGCATGAGTCTGACTATGATTAGGAAATATCATTTGCGTCACGCATTGACGAAGTTCTTGTCCCGCTCCGACAGGTTTTCCACAGTATCCGCATAACCTTGGCCAGTGGTCTGTTCGTACCAGGTGCGCCAGGATTCTCGAGCGACATTCTGTGGTAGTCCAAGTTCGACACACGCTTTGGTGTACTCCTTGCTTTCGTACAGCAGTTGTGCGTCGGTACATCTTGCTGTGTAGGGCTCGCTGGCCCTAATCGTATCAGTATTATCCTGTAAAGCGCGCACGACGTCATATTGCTGAGAACGGCTGTTCACGCCTATGGGTCTTGTCAGTGCCATACGACTTTGGGATAGACCTGACAATTCACCTGCTGCGGTCAGAAACTCTCGTACGGTTGAAGAGGTCAGCGACATCCTGAACTGGATGATGCTCAGCTTCTAGTGAGAAGTGGTAGTCCGAGTGGGGAAGGGCTTTGTGGGGCTAGCGCCGTCAATATATACCTCTGCGCTGACTAGCTGCCGTTCCGAAGGGACCCAGTAATGATTCTCGCAGAGTACGCCGGTTATGTCTCAAGGCAAAGACAACTTCTTTATAAAAAGGTAAGACCGGCGCTAGCTGCGATCCATTATCGTCATTGTCTGGTCTGGCCGGGTCTGGCCGAGCCAGAGGCGACATAGGAAGGACACGGACCATCAGCTTGAGCCGAGCGTTGGCACGGAACTTACCGTGGCCAGCACAAAGGTATGAGGGGTGCGTTCACGGCGGGCGGGTGACGAAGGAGTGAGCTTGGGTCGCTATGGTACGGGACGCTGGGTCATCCCATACGTACTTCACAAACGTAGCAGACGAATGCGATGTGCATTGATAAGGGGTTGCCGAACATGTGGAAGAGATGGGGACAGCTCACTGGTACGAAAATCGCATACAGTCTCGCTATTTGACAATCGTGCAATTCTGTCATGGTTCTTCAAACAATTGATCCACTGTAGACAAACTTTCGGTCGCGCTCTGACATGTTAGCGAGATCATCGGTACAGCTTGACCCAGTGGTGTCCTTGTGCCACTTGCGCCATGCGCTTGTCACCACGTCTTCCGGGACACCAAGGTCATAGCACGCCTTAGAGATCACTTTGCTTTCGTAGAGCAGCGTAGAATCTGTCAAATGGGCATTGCATGAGCTGCTTTTCTCAATAGTGGTGCCGTTCGCCTGTAGGGCTGTGAGCAGCGTGTAATGGGTAGCAGCAGAGTCGATCCCTGTCGGCCGTTGTGAGCGCGCTGGGTCAGAGACAAGGCCTGCTCAAGTTCACCTGCGCCCTTCAGGAAAGCTGTTGCGTTCGCGACTGTGATAGACATGTGAGAGTAGTAGCAGTCGGTGATTAGACTGTCGGCGCGGGGTTGATTCTTATACAATTTGCGACTGTCGAAATTTGGGTTTGGGCTAAAGGAGTAGGGGATAAAGGCCCTGCACGTCATCACGAAGAGACCTCTTCCATTGTGCGTGTACGTGGTACCAATCGTTCCCCTACCTTCCAAGATCGAACAAAGGTAGTGATGGACGGTGAGAGCATGTGTTAGCGACTAGGAGCTTGCCAGCCGCCTCCGCCTTTTGGCATTTCTGGCAGTTTCGCCAGAATCGCCAAAGGGACGGCTTTCAAGATTGGCTCAACCGTCTTTCGCCATCATCGAGGGCGGCTGCAAGCTCAAGGCTCACCCGCCATCCTCCCCTTCTTCCTCCTCTTTGTCTGCACTCCGTTTCAGTCGCCTATGAGTTGTACTTTATGGCCTGTTGGAGCCACGTCCTGCGTCATGCATCACGTGTCTGCCGGTGCGGGTGGGCGGGAACACCTTCGACACGACGCCAGCCGAGCTAAAACACCTCTGGCAGCAGTTGATCGTGTCTCTTGTTAGAACGGTGGCGACTTGGATGCAGCTTGGCCCTCTTCCGATCCCCTCATGGACGCGTTGGCGTACAGATTGACAAGAGAGGGCACACTGCGAGTGCTTCTGCGAGTGCTTCTCCAGTTATGATACTCGAGTCAACAGCCCACCCTTCACATGTACTCCTTTGTCGCAGTCTTCTTTGAGAGCCAGTAGCCTGCGTAAACGCTTAAGCTGAAGGCGTCGTACCTAGCATCGAGCAATATGAGTGACGATACAGAACAGATAGCAGACGGCGGTGACGTGGCTTCGATGGCAAGCGGGCAGCCAACGCTCTCACACGATCCGCACACCAACGAGTGCTTCACCTTACGCACGTTAGTGAGCTACGATTTCATGCCCGACGACAGCGGTGACTACAAGGGTGTGCAAGTACAAGGCTCGTGCTCGGTCGATAACTCGCGCATCACTTCGTTTCTCGACCTCAATTGGCAGCATCCTGACCACCCGCAATACAGTGCCGACTTGAACCCTCGGGACGCGATTCATCACATGGATTCGGAAGAGCATCAGCAGTGGCTGAACCGTCTGACTTTCACGCGTTTCGGGCCCGCGCCCGAACGATGGGTGTCGCATGATCCATATGCAAACAAGTTGTAGTAGCAATGCAATGCGAGTGCTCACAGCGTATTACATACATTTGGTATGAGCTGATCCCTAACGAACACAGTGAGAGAGGCTTATAAGTGTATTGAATCAGATACAGCTACTCAGACACGCTTGGAGGTGCGGTTGTTGAGCACGATACCGGCGTTGAGGTAGGTTGCGTAGCCGAGCCACGCGCTGTCATCACCATGTCAATGCAGTCGCAAATCTTCTCCGTTGAAGACTGACCAGTACGGGATCGTGATCCAGTTAGTTGAGATAGGGTACGTGTCAAGCTTTGACATCTGCACGGCCATGGCGACGCTCGTGCCCGTCAACGCAACTAGGTTGACGAGTGCGGCTTCAGTCTGCTTGGCGCCGAAGAAGAGTGGCGTCCAGAGCGTGTTGAGGACGAGCTGGGCGTAGTAGAGTTGGATGGCCTGGTCGGCCTGGTTCGTACCACCGGGGGTCAGGGCGGCGTCAAAGGCCTTGACGGAGAGATGCGAGACGTAACCGAGGCCTGGATAGTCAGTTGCCACCCAACCAGCTTAAGCTTCCAGCTCACCAAGATACAGAGCAGTCCACACTGGACCGAATGCCTCCCGAGGAGGACTGAAGGAAGGCTGGTTCAACCGCTGCATCGAACAAGGTTAGCGTCGAACGCACAGACGGCTGCGCATGTACAGTGTACCACTCGCTCTTGGCAGACTGGCCAGTGATGTAGCCTGAGCCCATACCGACGACGAGGGGAAGCCCGACAGCCGTCAAAGGCGAGCGAAGGACAGAGAAGCAGAGCTCGGGAAGACTGCGGGCGAGTTAGCTTGGGCTGCCAATCCGACAGTCGGTCGTGTCACGCACGGAGACTGAGTTGGCATGTCAACTGTCATTCGCAGCATCTCGAACCTCAAGACGGACCATGATAGCTGTTTGAAGGTGGTAACAGGTTGCAGCGAGGACAGGGATAAGAACCGAAGCGAGTGGCGGGGTCCTGCTGTTGCCGTTACGTCATGACAAGGACGTCACGAGGCACAGCCAAACTTCGGATCACGGGTCAAAGTGGCAAAACGGCTAGCTAGGCGCAGAGATGGTACATAGCCGAGGTCTAGACAGAGATACCATGGCGTCTGAGCACGTCGTTGAGCTCGGATCCGGCTTTCGCATTGTCATACTCGACGTATCGTTTGTCTTCGGTCAGTTGAAACACTTGCTGACCGTATACGTCGTGCATGCTGACGTCCGGGTTAAAGCAAGTGTCGCAGTCCTACCAACGATCAGCTGCTAATCCATCATCCAGCAGAACGTTGACGCACCGTGCAATAGTAAATACTTCCATCAGTGGTCCGGTGGCGCAGTCCTGCCATCTTCTTTCGGCCGTCGGGATCAGTGTCAGTCGATGGCACTACGGTAAAGTTGTTGCACCATTCGTAGATGTTATATCTGTTTTTAGAATCATCATCGACGAAATAGTTGTACAACTTTGGAGCTCGACCTGTTGTACTGAGCGTCTCTGACCGGGCGGGCTCTCGAGATCCGTTGGACGTAATGCGCTTGACTTCGACCGGCATCTTGGTGAGTCGTACAAGAAGAGCTGTGCGCAGTGGTTCGTTGCCCCGTATACTGGTACCAACCGACACCGGTTACGAGTGGGCTAACAGCCCGCCATGTTAGAACAGCGAACAAAGGAGGGCAGTGATGCTCGCTCCGCCGCACAATTTGTCACCTACCAATCTTCCCAATCTCAGAAGCGAGACGCAAACGCTACGCTAATGACGTCGAAGCCAGGGAGATAACTTGGAGAGCCATTTAGCAGATTGGGCAATGGGCGGTGGTTGCTCTCTTCAACGCAATCAAGCTAGAGCCAACCGACACCTAGATGCATCGGAACAACGATGACCACGATATGGTGACAGTGGCGGGGCCGCCAACCCGCTTCAGTGATCAGCGGATCGGAAGCACGCTACAAAGTAGTCTCGGAAGGATCTGTGGTGGCTTGTACAACGACCTCGCCCAACATGGGTTCTGTTCGAGGCCTGACGATGATCAGATCGCGAGCTCACACCAGTATCTTCTTGTACTCACTTTAATTGACTTGAATGCATATATTTGAGGTGGGAAGCGTCGAATTGGTAGCCGTTTGCCACTTGTTCGATCTCTGGGCAATACTCGTCTCGAAACCCGGTCTGGGCACCATATCAGCACGGCAAGTGCGTAGTACGCTAGAAGACCAACCTGTCCGACCGGAATATATTCCTTGAGCTTACCTACTGACCAATCCGTGGTGGACGCTATGGTGAAGCAGTATTTCCACTTGGCGATATAATACGTCTGACCAGGCTGTCCATTGACTTTGTACTTGCCATCGCCTATGGCTGTTGGTGTGACGCTCATGCTGTGGCTGATGCTGTCACCGCTTGTCCCCTTTATCAGCACATCACCTTGCTGAGCCTTGTTATTGCGAAGGCCCTTACAACATAGGATGGCGGGGTACTTTGGATGAACCCTTGTTACATTGCACTGTGTCTTCGATTGACCCACAGGGGTTGACTGCGTCACTAGCCAACGAACGGAGGGGAGTGGAGGGGAACGGAGGGCGCTCGAAGCAGTGCATTCACCAGCCGCAAGATCGTGGCTAGTACGCCAGTCGAAGCCGAGGTTGAATTAGTGGATGCTGCATGGCTCTATAGCTACAGGCATTCTCTAGACCTGGGCCTTTGGCGAGGGCGACCTGCTCGCCTGCGCAGTCTCCAAGTGCTCGGCGTCGTCGGCGTAGCGACGTTTCGACTTGTCGCTCTTGGCGACGACGGTCGCGAGGTCGTAGTCCTTCCACTCGCGAGTTGGGATACCGGCCTCCATCATGAAGCTGTGGACAGTCAGCAGATGCACCAGCCTGTATCGCGCAAACGCACTTGATCTCCTCGAGGGTACGGCCTTGTGTCTCGGGGATGACAAAGTAGGTGAAGACGATCGAAATGGCGGCGCCGAAGCAGTAGACGAAGCCAACCATGGGACCCAGACCGGCTTCATCGGCGCGGAACCTGGCAAAGTTAGCCATGACACCGACCAGCCGCAATAACACTCACAAGTCTGTAAAGGAGGAAGAAGAAGCCAACGGTTAGCAGTGCACGGCCAGGAAGGCGATCCTAAGCTTACACTGCCGGTCATTGTCAGCTATGCCACTGGATGTGCAATCGGTACTTACAGGAAGGGTAAACGAAACGACAAAGGCAGCAAGCCAGAAGCAAGCGGTGGCAATCGACATGATCTTCTGCCTGTTACGACCAGTGCAAAGCTTTGCGATAGTCAGTCTCTTTGCCTTTTCCCCAGCGAGCGGTGCGCACCTCGGAAGCAACGACCCAAGCTGTGCATGGCGAATCAGCTACCCAACCGGATATGCTCAGCACTCAAACCCACCAAGAGGACCCCAGGCAACGTTGAATGCAAAGACATAGAGGCAGATCATACTGGATACCATTAGCCGACTGATCGGTAGGCAGGCAGGTGTACTCACGCCGCAACGGCCTTGCTGAACGCAGGGTGGGCACGGAGGTAGGTCTCGAACTCGCCGTGACCGGCCTTGGCACCAAGGCACCCGCAGACGAGAAGGCAGGCGAACATGAAGTAACCGCTGCAGCGCGTCAGTCACACGCCAGCGATTCGGGGAAACCACGCACGTCCAGAGGAGCAAGGGGCGGCGGCCGAAGCGGTTCACGACGAAGAACGACGCGACGACGCCGAGGACCTCGAGGATGTCGACAATAATCTGCGGTTGTCAGCACGGCCGTGCTGAGCCTTGAATCGTACTCACGGTGATGATGAACGGGTCGTCAATGCCGGCGGCACTCAGGAAGGTAGTGGTGTAGCTGAAAATGAATTGGACACCAGAAATCTGCTGCGAGACAAGAATGCCAACGACACAGCCAAACTTGCGGCGCTCGACACCCTCTGATACAAACGTCAGACATGGCGGTAGCGTAGTAGGTTGTTGACGTACTGAAGAGATCGCTCCACTTCGACTCGCTGCTGCTGCTTTGACGCTCCTCCTCGCGGGACTTGTTGATGATGGCAAGCTGAGACTGTCAGCGAGGAAGTGAAGATTTGATCTCACTAACCTGCTCTTGGACGAGAACATCGCGGTCCTCGCTACCGTTGTGGATGCGCTCAAGGGCACGTTCGGCCTTCTCCGGCTGGTTCTTGTACAGCAACCAACGCGCTAGAGATCGTCAGCCGGTCCAGGCAACACAAGGTCGAACATACGCGACTCGGGAATGAAGAGCAGACCAATGGCAATAACGAGAACAATGGCCCAGTTGACGGCGATGGGGATGCGCCAGGCACTGAGGACGGTTAGCGCGTGACGAGGCGACTGGTTGCAACACAAACCCGGTGTCACTACGCAAGTGCGTGCCCTGACCGACGCAAGCGCCGATGACCTGGCCGATGGCGAGGAGCAGCTGCCAGCACGAGACGACACCACCACGGAGTTCCATTGGCGGGATCTCGGACAAGTAAAGAGGGACCGCGTTTGACACGATGCCGACACCGCCACCCAAGATCAGACGACCGACGGTCAGGAGACTGCGCTACTTCAGCAATGGGACTAGCTTGATGCGATTTATACTGACGCAGAGCTGCCAACGAGGATGACTTGGAGCAATGCACCAAGAGTGACGAGCGAGATGGCGGCGATCATGCCTCCCTTGCGACCAAAGCGGTCACCGATGAAACCAGCGGCGAGGGCACCGCAGAATTCGCCGACCTGCACAATTGAGGTCCACTGCGCAGATCAGTCAGCAAAGTCGGGGCCCAGGCGCGCAATCACTTACAAGCGACTGGTTGGAACCAGAGTACTCGTACGAAGGTGGGTTGGATCCCGGAGTTTGGAAGCCAAAGTCCTTCTCTGCGTGGCGTGTTAGCGCCAAAGCCGTTGTATGCCAGCCGGAGACTGACTGAATTGGTCCATCTCCAGACTGCCGAAAGGCGTCAGCGAAGTAGACTTTTGTAAACAACTGTCCCACAAACATGGAGGTAAAATGTGTTCCGTCTAGACAATGTCAGCGCCAGCAACCATCAGCGCGGCAAACTCACCATAACCATAGAGGAAAGCACCCAATACCTGTTGATCTCTGTCAGAGACACAAATCACGCGCACAGCGGACGTACGGCTACACCGCAGAAAAACAAGGGTGTGCGATATTCCCTCTTGAAGAGCGACGCGAACGAAACGCCTGAGACCGCGCCACCTGAAGCGACAACTGCGACCATCTTGCTGCTTGAGTGAAGGTTGTTGGTTGCTGAGACGAAGTGCGAACTGCCCCGGATCCCCAAAAATGATCTGTGACGACGTAAGGGCCGGTTTGGCAAACAGAGAATAAAATCTGACGGGGACGACGCATGTAGTGGCCCGAGAGCCGCCGGCAATCTGGTCGGCTCCCATGCCGTGACTGCCCGGGCGGAACGTCCAAGGATGGTCAGGGTCGTTGATCCTGAAATCCCTCACATGTCCAGCCGGCGGCAGTGGCGGAAGCACCGATCAGGAAATTGTCCATCCTGCCACACACGTCATGCCCGCTTGCGGCCTGGACAGCGGCATTGGGTCTCCTGCGGGTTTATGCGGCACAAGGGCATACAGATGTGTCTCTATATTTGGGGTCTCCATAAATGAGATGTCTCTATAAATGGACCTCAAGATGGCAGTTTCGAGCATTCTCCTATGCATTTGGCCTCGAAATGAGAGATGTCTCTATAGTTGAGAGGTCCGCACGCGCCCAGGATCTCATTTATCCGAATCTTGAGTTTAGAGACACCTGAAGGCTTGATTTGGGTCCTGTGAGCACGTCAGCAGCCCGTACACACGCTCTGCATTCAGTGCAATGTCCCTGGCACCGTCTCCGAGGCGCCAGAGCCGCAGAAATGGTATTGGAGGGGCGTATCCAAGAGCCTCGTGCCTGTACTTGCTTACATAATGAGCTGCGATGCGACGTGATGGCCAGGGATTGGGTGACGCTGCAGAGCCTTTTGCAGCCACTCAAGGATCCCATCTCATAGCCGCAGCCGTCCAATCATAGCACCAATGTCCGATCGAGGTAGATGACGAGTGATGGGTCATGGTACTGGCTGAGATGGCGGTGGTGGCGAAAGTCGACGGCTTAACCCCATAAGCATACATGTAACGCCGTAACGCCGTGATTACGTAAATTTGCGTATTTGGAAGCCTCTCTAATTGGACTGGCCTGCCATTAGGAAATGCTCGTCTCAAATATAGAGACACATCTGTAGGGCATGAGGGGCACTCGCGACTGTCAGCTCACAGGCTGGGCCACCGCCGAGCTAGAGTTTCGTCAGACATGGGATTTTGCGGCGGCACTGAAATCTGCTGACCAGGATAATCAGAGTATTGATGGCCGAAAGCAAAGCTCTTGCATTGGCATGTCAATCAATCCATCGTTGTCGCAGACTCATCAGATCGTCACGAATGTCACGCCTCGTCTCTACGCCTCGACGATCACAATCTTCTGCTTTGTCACGCCTACGGCGGTGTCACGTGGCGAGTAGCCGCTGCGCGGCGCTCAGAGTGCCACTGGTGCTAATCGCACCATTGTCTGTGCGCTGCGGCTGTGCCGCCGCGCCCCCTCGTCTTCCGCGTCGTCTCTGTTGTATCTACATCGCTCGAATATTATAGTGTTCACCCTCTATTCTCGCTCGTCGATCCTCGAGGTTCCTCGTAGTGCGGACCCTCGCTTTCCGCTGCGCGTCCGAGAGTCTCCCCTTCGGAGGTAGATCTTCGCCGATCCCGCCTCAACCTCCCGGTCCTCGTCTTCCTTAGGCGAGGGCGTCACAGTATATTCGAGCGTCTTTACTCTCCCTCGCGCAAAAATATAGAATGCCCCGGCAAACCACCGGCTCCGTGGCCTCTATGCACCGTTCATAYGAAGCAAACCGAGCTCTCCAGGACGAGCACAGACCCGTCCAAGGAGGGGAATCAGCTGTCCCCACCCGTCAAACAAGGCCTCTACCGCCAAACCCTGGCTCACCAACCTTTGACGCATCCCCGAATGCGCAAAGACGGCCCCTACCACCCACCCCGAAGACACCTCAAGTGCGAGGCGCAACCCTGGCCAACGTTGCCGCATCTCCGAATGCGCAAGGACGGCCACTACCAACCACCTCTGGCAGCTTCACGAGCATGGCCAGAACCACCTCGCACCGCGCTGCGGAAACCCAACCCTCGCACCCGAAGGTGGYGGTGTCCGTAGTTAGTGCTGGCTCCTTCAACCAACGCGAAGAAGGAGAACCCATCGGCGTAGTATACGCTAAGTCGGTGGTAGTGGAGGCACCACCAGCGGAACAGATAGTTCCGCGCCGCTACCACCAATTTCTCGACGTCTTCTCCGAAGCGAACGCAGAGGAACTACCCCCGCACCGCCGCTTCGACCATGCGATCACGCTGAAGGAAGGAGAAACACCGGGCTACGGCCCAATCTACTCGCTGTCGGAGGTAGAGATGCGTACGTTGAAAGACTACATTGCATCCAACCTYTCGAAAGGATTCATCAGGCCATCGGAATCCCCAGCAGGATCACCAGTCCTCTTCGTTAAGAAGAAAGATGGTTCCCTGCGACTGTGCGTGGACTACCGCAAGTTGAACGCGATTACGGTAAAGAACCGTTACCCGCTCCCGCTCGTTGGRGACCTCCTCGATCGCCTTCGCACGGCGAAGATCTATTCAAAAATCGACTTGCGCGGAGCGTACAATCTGTTGCGCATCGCGAAAGGGGATGAGTGGAAAACGGCTTTCCGCACTCGATACGGGCTGTTCGAGTACCGCGTCATGCCTTTTGGTTTGACGAATGCTCCGGCCTCGTTCCARCATTTGATGAACCACATCTTTCGAGACCTGCTCGATAAGTACGTGATAATCTACCTCGACGATATCCTCATCTTTTCCGATGACGAGGAAACTCATGCGCAACACGTGGAGGAGATCCTGAGAAGACTCCGAGCGAACAACCTGTTCGCAAAACACGAGAAATGCGTCTTCCACTGCCACAAAGCGGAATTCCTTGGCTTCGTGGTGTCGCCAGAGGGTGTCACGATGGACGAAGCAAAGGTCAAAGCGATTTTGGATTGGCCAACACCGAAAACGGTCAAGGAACTACAAGCGTTTCTTGGCTTCGCAAACTTCTACCGGCGTTTCATCCGCAACTATGCCGCCATCGCCACACCGCTACACGAACTCACGAAAAAGGGAACCAAGTTTGAGTGGGGCGGAAAGCACGATTCCGCATTCAAGACTTTGCGTTCCGCCTTCACCACGGCACCGGTCCTTCGGCACTATGCGCCGGAGGACGAGACCATCATTGAAACGGATGCTTCCGACTACGCAATCGGGGCAATCCTCTCTCAGAAGAGCAGCGACGGCCACTTCCGACCGATCGCCTACTTGTCTCGCAAGATGAGCCACCCTGAGCTCAACTACCCCACCCGTGAGAAGGAACTGCTTGCAATCGTAGCAGCTTTCCGCGAGTGGCGCCATTATCTCGAGGGACTTCACAACCCTATTACAATTATAACAGATCACCGTTCCTTGGAATACTTCCAAACATCGCAACTGCAGAACCGCCGGCAGATTCGCTGGTCGGAAATGCTCTCAGGTTTCGATTTTAAGATCGTTTATCGAGCGGGAAAAGACTCAGGCAAACCGGATGCGCTGTCGCGCAGGCCGGACTTTAGACCCTCGGATGGCGGAACCTCACTCTCCGCAGAGCTCAACCCGCACAACATCCGCCCAATACTCGACCGCTCGGTGTTTGTCAACATGCTGCTCGCATCAGGACCAGCTGGAAAACTCATCGAGCGTATTCGGGCCGCCACAACACGTTGGATCCAGGAAGGCAAAACGGTACCCAAGGCTCCGCAACTCTCCGAACGCGGGGGGGTGTTCAAGACACAACAAGGAGCAATCTGGGTCCCGGATGACGCGCAACTGCGTACCGAGATCCTAGTCGATGCCCACGAAGCTCTTACCGCAGGACACCCCGGAGTAAAGCGTACATTCGCCAACGTACGCCGCAACTTCGTCTGGGGGAACCTTTTTGCCGATTGCGAAAAGCATGTTTCCGCTTGCGTGACATGCCAGCGCACCAAAGTGTCTCGTGCCAAACCATTCGGCTCCCTCAAACCACTGCCCATTCCGACGAAACCCTGGTCCTCGATTTCTACCGACATGATTGTTCAACTCCCACTCTCCGATTCGCATGACGCCGTCCTCGTGGTTGTAGATCGACTTACGAAGATGGCAGTTTTCATCCCAACAACAACGACTATGACGGCGCCTGAAATGGCGCGCTTATTCATTAAACACGTCTTCTCGAAACACGGCCTACCGGACTCCATTGTTTCCGACCGCGGGTCGGTCTACACGTCGAAATTCTGGGAAGCGCTGAGCGGAAGCCTGGGTTTCGCCCTGGATTTTAGCACGGCTTTCCACCCACAATCCGACGGGCAGACCGAGATCGTAAATCAGTGGCTCGAACAGTACCTTCGGTGCTATTCTAACTACGCACAATCGGATTGGTCGGAACTACTACCGCTGGCAGAATTTGCTTACAACAACTCCACCCACTCCGCAACCGGCGTCTCCCCTTTCGCAGCAAACAAGGGGTTCAACCCGAAGGCATCAGCTATCACGGCGGAAACTCAACTTCCGCAGTTCGTACCCGCCGCCTTCGACATGGCGAACGAGATGCTCGCGGTACAACAATTCCTCAAGGAGCAAATCCAAACGGCAAACGACAAATACTCCAAGGCGTACAACAAGCATCACCAACCGACACCTGTATTTGCACCGGGCGACCTCGTGATGCTCAAGGCCACAAACATCAAAACCCTACGACCCTCCAAGAAGCTCGACGACCGCAACTACGGCCCCTTTCCTATCATCGAAGGCGTAGGCTCCGAACCCCACCTCGCGTACCGTCTCTCCCTCCCTCCGAACCTTCGTATCCACAATGTCTTCCATGTTTCCCTCCTTCAAAAGTACAAAGCCTCCGATAACACACTTCGCCCGACACCGCCACCTCAAGTCCTAGCACCACCGACAGCAGAAGGGGATGAACGTTTCGACGTAGAAACCCTTCTCGCTTGCGAAAAGCGCGGCCGCGCCTATTACTATCTCGTCAAATGGCTCGACTACGATGCATCCGAAAACTCATGGGAACCGTACTCGAACCTCAAACACCTCACGCAAAAACTCCACCTATTCCATTCCGAACACCCCGACTCCCCCGCCCCACCAACCTATTCCGCCCTGCGGAAATGACCTTTCCGCGTCAACCAAAAACTCAATCGCCCATACCAATCACCGACAACGAACAAATCACTCAGTAATCCCGCAAGACACGTCACCGTAATTCCGCAAGAAAAGGCACCGTAATCCTGCAAGAAAAGCCACTGTAATCCCACAAGACACATACCCGTATAATCACAAGACAAGTAACCGTAATCCGGCAAGACAACTATATAACCGCAAGACTTTACATCCCCTCCCTAATACATCTCACTCCCTTTTCACATTCTTCCCTTCCACCGTGCGAAGACCCACCACCCTCCCTGCGGAAACCGCAGCTTCGCACCCCCACCTCCGCTACACGAAATCCTCCAACTCGATATCGGAGGACTCCAGCGCCGCCGCCTTTCGCTTGGTTGTCCTCGCCTTCGACTCCTTGATCGCCTTGACGAGGGATTTCGCGTGCGGCTTTGTCGCCCGGAAGGCTTGGAGTTCGGCGGCGGAAAACGTGACTCGAACCGAGCCATCTGCGCGGGCAGGGGTGTCTTCAAGCTTTGGCACCAGCGTCCCTTGCCAGAAGACCGCCATCTCCCTCGCTGACGCCGATGTTTTGGCGTGCAACACCGACGGCATACTGGCGACGCCACGTCGGGTCTTGGCGTCAGGAGGACGCAACCCGCAACCACGGCGACCGTGCATGCACCGCACGCAGCTAAKGGYCATGTGTCAGCACAAGAATTTTCGCAGTGCGAAAACCACCCTTTCGCACGTCGACGTACCACTTCCCGGTMACCGAAAACTCCTCCCCCGCCGCAACATTCGTGCATTCGACGAAGCAGTATGAGACCGCAGCCTTGCACTTCCCGCAACGCCGCGCACCCCCAACCGCCATGAGCCGGTCACTACCGCACAGCGCCAAACCACGAGTACGGTGGCCAACACTGGCACTATCCTCAAAGCGATCGACCCACTCCTGGAGCTCGTCCTCGAGCTCAGGCTCGCCCTGGATGACGGCGCAAATGTTGGCCTCGACGGCAGCCTGATGCTCAGCCGAGAGGACGGCGGGATCCACCGCCGGCGTCGGCACTGGCGCCGCGGGGACTGGTGCCGGCGTGGGCGCGGGCGAGGGCGAGGGCGAAGAAGGCGAGGATGACGAACTCGAAGAAGACGAGCTCGAGGGCGCGGGCGTCAAGTCAGATTCAGACTCAGCCATGGTGGTTGTTCTCGAAGAAGACGACTGCGCGGCCTCGAGGGTTTTTATGGCATCTCAAAGCCAGCGCACAGACCCGCCGGCGAAACACCTGTTTCAGCACCATCACGACAGTCGCGGTTTTGAAACACCGAACCGTTTCAAGTCCATCCTTTGGGGTTCGATCGCAATCGAACAGACCGCCCTGCGGAAAGACCCTTTCCGCACAAGCAGGGTCCTCTTTGAGGAAGGGAATTTTGGACTCACGGAGCTCGTCCTCGTAGGGGGGGGCGACTGTCACGCCTACGGCGGTGTCACGTGGCGAGTAGCCGCTGCGCGGCGCTCAGAGTGCCACTGGTGCTAATCGCACCATTGTCTGTGCGCTGCGGCTGTGCCGCCGCGCCCCCTCGTCTTCCGCGTCGTCTCTGTTGTATCTACATCGCTCGAATATTATAGTGTTCACCCTCTATTCTCGCTCGTCGATCCTCGAGGTTCCTCGTAGTGCGGAACCTCGCTTTCCGCTGCGCGTCCGAGAGTCTCCCCTTCGGAGGTAGATCTTCGCCGATCCCGCCTCAACCTCCCGGTCCTCGTCTTCCTTAGGCGAGGGCGTCACACTTTGCTAGACGATCATGATAAGTATCCAGAAAGTGCTGGTCCAGGTCTTCGGATGTGGATACAACAAACGCGTACTCGCAGTTGTGTCCAAACTGCATTTGCAGGCGAACACCGTTCAAGTCATGTGACTCTCCAACATGGGCAAGGCGATGAGTCTGAGCACTGCGGCTTGCCCAGCTGTACATATAGATGAGTATACATGTATATGTATTGGTGGATCAAGCCACGCACAAGAAACCAGGGTTGGTGAGATCAACTTTGCGCTCGTCGAAGGTCTTGATGAGAATGCTCATAACCTCAGTACCCGTGGCAGTACTCTGGGGCACAGCGCATGTCGTGATGTACTGCAGATCTTCCAAGAGACCCATGAAGACTTTGTTTGCTGGGCCACGAAGCTGATAGTCCTTGTCGAAGATGGCCCTGGAAGGGACGTAGGCAATCTGCCAATATTCAGCTAGCCGCAGCTGGTGGGCGCTAACATACCTTCTGCTCCCGGCCGAAATGAACCAATTTCTCTGCAGTAATTGCCTTGGGACGAGCGACCGTACTGGGGGTCTTGACTTTTGCCTTTGCATAACCAGCGCTGGCCCCTTTCGGTGCAGAGCCCGCTGCCGCAAAACGACTGGTAGAGAAAGCAGGTGCAACCGGGGCAGCAACTGGGATGCCCACGCTTGCAGAGGCAACGGGTACATGCGTTGCAGCACCTGCAAAGCCGGGTGCTGGCGCTGTGCTGGCACCAGAGCCTGACCCAGGCTGGTACGCAGATAACATGGCGCGAAACTGAGATGTCAGCTCACATCACACTTGGGCGCCTTTACACCGACCATCTTCTCGTAGTCTGGCTGGCTGCTCATCTTGCAAGCAGTGCGTAGTAGACGAGCGTCTTTGGAAAGAAGAGGGGCCGAGCAACGTGAAGTGGGGATACGCAAGCACAGCTTTCAGGGCAGTCTGCACGGACATATGCACAGACGCAGTGCCTCAACAGCACAGCGGTGACCATTGAATGCATACTACGCCGCATCTAGCATGGGCTGCTCATGCGAAAAGAAGACAGCCCCGTGGCGCTGCCCTTCAAAACGTCCTAATGCGTGAGTGAGGAGAGCCGATCTGAAGAGCACAAAGTCGCCAGGAGCGTACGCCAGCTTCAAACCACGCTCTCCCACCTCTGGAAGCAGAAGCTCACCGCCTGTGTACGCTCCAAATGGAGTCATGCCGACAAAACCATCATGGCAGTCGGCCTTGTCTCGATGAGGCCCCACCTGCAGGTTGGCCAGCAAAGCCAAGCCCATGAAAGCGCACCGGGAAGACGTAGCCAGGACGTCAAACCCTGCGCGGCTGGCTTGCACATCAAATGCTGCTTTGTAGCTGATCGCAGTCAGAGTCAGCCTCATGTCACGTCTGCTGCTGAGCAAAGCTTACCGGTTGTAGACGCCAGGTTCCAATGCCTCAAAGAGGAGCCCAATTGTTTGCAGGAGCGGCGCAATGGCTTGAAAGAATGTGTACACAGCCTGGCTCTTTCGAAAGGAGCTAGCTCGTGCTTGAGCTGATAGGACTGGCCCGTTCATGGCGTGGCCCTGTTCCATCCTATCGTGATTAGCTCTCTGTATCTCAAAGGTAAGGACGTACCAATAAGCAAAATGCCAGACACCTATCTCGCCCTTGGGGTGCCGCTTGAGTGACTCATGATAGTCATGATGACGCTGATCACGCTTGGGAGGTGCTGGCGGTGGATAGTCTGTCTTGAGTTCGTGAATGGCTGACGTAACTAGCTCTGTTTGCGTCAGATCTCCTTGCTCTGTGTGCCTGCTGTGCGCAGCTATACAGTAACGCTCACCTTGTAAGAGCGCTGTTCGGGTGCGGCTCCATACGCAACCAAGCGATATCTTGTAAAGCAATGGTGCCCCATCGTCGCTTCTGACAATCACAGGGCCCTGCACTGTAGGCAGACCAGCATCCACACGGTCGCGACGCTTCTGCATAGCGTTGGTGATCTCGATTGGTCGCATTCGAGCGCGATCCTGGAGCCCAGCTAGCGATAGGGACGTAGTGAACGCTGGCCCTGATCATTGTCAGTCACGCTCTGTCTGTTACAGACGCTGTACGCACCTGGCTGCGTCTCGTTTGCTTGGTCTAGCTGCTGCTGCACCTGCCGCCGTATGTCACGACTGCGAGGTACAGGCTGCCAGTCGGCTGCAGTGACCTGCGGTCTCGACAACGCTAGTGATCTTGACGTTAACGATGCTCGCTGTTGCGACGCCGCTGTATCGTCTGAGTCCAAGTGCAAGCCCGAGTCTAAGCCCTGCGCCAGCCTCGACTCAGTGGGATAACCCAGCGATCTTAGCCCGAGGTCCTGGGATAACCCAG
Source organism: Holtermannia corniformis (assembly GCA_001599935.1). NCBI lineage: Eukaryota > Fungi > Basidiomycota > Tremellomycetes > Holtermanniales > Holtermannia > Holtermannia corniformis. The sequence continues at coordinate 969,570 of BCIJ01000003.1, read as the reverse complement.
CACCCGATAGCACAGGACACTCATTCTCGTTCGGCAGGATCTCGTTCGAAATGCGCTCGACATCGCTCGCATCGCTGAGATCGTTGTCGTTTGCATGGGCCTACAGCGGTATCAGCGCAATGTACAGCAATGAACACTACTCACAGATGCCCTTCTACGCCGCCTCTCTGCACGAGTGCGATGCAGCATTGTATCGTCGGTCTCGGTCGAAAGTCGTCGTTTATGGCGTGAAAAACGGTCGTTTTTCGATCCGATTTTCGGCTCGATTTTTGGCGGAATTGGCCTCCGAAGTGGCCTCAGAGGGCCTCTATTTTCAAAATTTTCCCATGTCCGTATGCGCGACGGACTGGCGCGCCCCTGCGGGGGGCCTCCTGCGGAGGGCTTGCCCTCGCCGGGCGGGCAGCCTGCGGCTGGCTTATGGCCTTCGGCCAGAAAAAGGACAAGACGAACTAAAAACGACGCCACAAAGCAAATTCGACGACACACGGGTGTTTTTTACATTCGGCGGCGCATAGGACCCAAACTTGCGATCGCGGGCCCTATCGGCTTGAGCTGGAACTTCGGTTCGACAGCCAGCAGCAGAATGTCCAACATCGTCGCGATGTACTGCGTGTGTCATTTCCGACTATCGAACAACGTCTCACTGCCAAGACACTTACATCATGCATGACTCCATTCAGGCGAAGGACCTCAGTTCGCAGCATACTCGCTGCGGCCAATTTGTTTTCACGGAAGAGTTCGTAAACGTCACGATAAATTTGGTCCTTCATAGACGAGTCATAAGGTCAGCGAGTTCACCGCGAGTTATATGGATCATCCGTATTTACCTCGGCTGCCAATGTACCTTCAATCTCGTCCAGTGTCTGCCGGAATGGAGCACATAGTTCCACTCCCTCGGGCGCCATATAGTCATGATGCCTCGTGTCGCGGTGGGTCTGTATCCTCCGGTTCGTCTTCATGAAGCTGTAGACTTCATCGCTGGACAGTGTATCGAGGAATCGCACTACTGATGTCTACGAGCGCCTTTAAATGCGGGCACGAGCAATAGCAGCACTGACGTTGGTCTTGTCGCTGGCAGCAAAGTGCGCAGTATAGACTTTCCGAAGAGCATGATCGGGGGGAAGAGGGATGATGTTGCCTTGCATCGTCGTCGTCGTTGTCTATAATCAACACAACGGGGCGGCCAAGTCGTTGGGGCAGGATCACGCGGAGGCCCGGACCAAAGATGCACGGTGCAGTCAAGGCTCGGCTCGAGCTCACGCCTCGCTCTCTACTCAAACGTGACAAACTTCTTCTGCTCCTCGCTCCATTCCTCGTGGTCCTCGACGAGCACGAACACTCGGAAGTCGTGGTAGTGCTCAATCCAAAGAGGAGCCGGTCTAGCCTCACCCACGACTGGGGATGACTCACCCAGCGCTTGATATCCTCAACGAACCATTGCAACTGTTCGTGAACGAGTACATGTTGTAGTAGTACTCGAGAGTGTTCTTTGAAGTCAAACGGCTGGCTACATAGTAGGGGTGCGGATCACACAGGCTGACAGTACGCCCAGTGATGGAGACGTTGGTGGGACGCCAGACCATAGGTCAACATCTGGTGGAGGATATCTGCATGCTAGAGATCGGCTTCCTCTCGGCTTCTCGGCTGGCAAGGTCGACAGCTTGCATTGCGGTGCACCTAGGCAACAGCGTAACTGGAAAGGCAAGCGCGAGCACCGGCTTGCCGTCTCCCTCGTCATCTGCGAATTTTAGCTGCGGAGCGTTGAGAGTAAGGAGCGAGCGTACCGTACTCCATCATGGCTCAGCGATGAGGCGCAGCGACGTCTCCGATGCCGATGCGAGGCCCAAGGTTTGCGAACGCTGCCTCACCTGCCCAAGCCGCAACTTTGGCTTGACAGCCAGCTGTACGAACCTCAACATTGTCGCGAAGCCAACACATCCATCACGCGCCTATCGACTTCTTGTACGAGGTCGACTCGTACGGGGGTGGGGATATGCATCTAAAGTCCTCGCGCTCCTTATCCCTCACGGCCGACGTGGACGAACACCTCGGTAAAGTCCTCGTATCTGCCGATCTACAAGGTATTTTGTTGTTAGCATAATGACAGGGAAGGAGACGGGGTACGGACCAGCCTGTGCATATCTTCAACAAACCAATTGCGATGTTGAAGTAGTATTCAAGCGAGTGCGGGGTGACCTTGCTGCGGCGGCCGAGCGTTCGTGCGAACGGACCCGCCGTGCCGTTTCTTGTCCCGAAAAATGTCTTTGAGAATGTCCTTGACCTCGACTGCATCGGGCCCTTTGCGCTGCGTTCTCCGCGTCGATGGTGCGGCAACCGAGTTAGCGTCAGGGCTACCCCTGGAGCCGGCGGTAGAGAAGGACGCGGAGCTCATGTTGGGGATCACCGAGCCGTTCCCTGACCTTGTCAGCGGAGCCAGGTCCATCGCGCGAGCGACTCACCGAGAGCTTCACGCAGGTCTGCAACGTCGATTCCGCGCGAGTGTGGTCGTCCAAAGCTCTGATACGAGTAGTTCTCATTGTTCATGAGTGCCTGCCCAGACTTGAGGTGCGACCCGTTCACATCGCCCGTCACGTCGTGAGTGGAGAATCGCTCGACCGCTGCGTGGATCAGCATTGCCCCGTAGCACGTCACGACTTACAGTCTCGCAGCGCCGTCTCAACAGACCAGCTCCGAGCAAAGCGTTGGACGAGTGCTTGAGGGTCACGAGCGGTACGAGCGGCGACGTTGGGGTTCGAGGCGATGGCCGATACAATCGTGTCAGGGTCAAACACTGGCTGCGTAGAGCTCGAGCTCTCGCCCTCGACGGCAAGCTCTTCAAACGCCTCGGGCTCAGTTGGCAACGCCAGTTCGGTCGTCTCAACGACAGGCAGTGATGACGGCACGAGGGCATAGCCAGGCAGATTCGCGCGCACCTGCGTTTCCATGAGTACGTAGACTCTGACCAACGATAACATACCTTTGCCGCCTGGTCCTCGAGCACCGGGATCTCCCACTGCTTGCCCAACGTCCCCCAGACGTGAACCAACAGCTCCTTGATAGCCCTCTTGCGCTCGTTGACACTCGCCCTCGAGCGCCCGTCGTGCGGCCGCCGGACAAGCTGCTGCGCCGCATCACGATCCAAAGCCAACAGCATCGGTGCACCCGTCGCCAGCGCCTGGATCGGGACAGCTTCGTGCAGCTTGTCGAGAATCTCAATAATGGCCGTAAAGTCAAACGGCGTCGCGACGTTGTCAAACGATGCGGGTGGCGGCTGGCTCGAGTCGAGGCGGTTGAGCGGGAGGGACATGCGGCGGGATGCACGGCTCGCGGTCTGGGCTTTACGCGTTGGCGTGTGGGACTGACTGTCGCCACCTTCGGTGTCGCCTACGGGTGTTGCGGCTGGTGTCGGCTCTGTCAAGTTGAAAGCGACCTCTTTGATCCCAGCGGCGCGCACATCAGGCTCTTTGCTTTGTTTCGGTGATGGCGGGCCCGATTCGACGGCCGCGATACTCGGCGGGCGCGAGTTGCCAGGTCCAAGGCAGGAAGACATGGCGAGGGTATACACGGCCGCGTGTGTTGCGTTACAGAAGCGCATGACGAGCGGATCGGTCGGGCCCGGAAGGATTGGCGTCCCGTTGGTCATTGCAGGCCTCGATTCGCCACTCGTAGAACGGGCACCGGCCTCGTGCGGGAGCTCGTTCTCAATGAAGAGAAGGAGAGCGCGCGCATAGACTGCTCTGACGGGGAAGGAAGCTTCACATAGCAGAGGCAGAGTCTCCTGCCAGACTTCAGGACTGATCTTGTTCCGCCGGCCAGAATTGGACTGGCTGACCGACTCGGTCCGGCTGAGCGGTGTGAGCACCTGTTGCTGCTTGCCCTTATCCGCCGACGTCGACGCCGGACTCGTCGGCACCGCCGCATCCGAATGCCGATCAACGGCCGTCATGACGCCCACGACACATGTCACGAGCACGCGCAGCGTCTCGTCTCGCTCAATCGCTGTAGACGATTTCTGCGCTCCGCGTGGCCCAGTCGGAAGCGCCGCGACTTCGCTCAGACGCCCTGCGAGCTCTTCGACGATATCGTTGACTTGGTCTGCGTAGTATACGTGCGTGCCTAACGAGGACACGCAGCGGACCAGTGGGGGTAGGAGGGGATCGCGCGTGTCAAGCCTGATCCGGCGGATGATGAGGTTAACGAGTGCCGTGAGGATATCCAAGATCGGCAGACCGACGAGCGAGACTTTGCTGTTCAGCACTGTTGTGATCATTGCCAACAGCGAGGAATGACGGCCCGACGGTGGGCGATCATCAGGCAAGTCGCCAAGTAGCTCGAGGAGCTTTGTCGGCACCACGAAGCGGTATTGCAGCATTGTGAACGCGGTCAGCCGCTCTGCAAGCCAGCAGCAGCGCTCAACATCGTTCCACGCGGCACCGTTCCGCGAGTCGAGGAACTTGAAGACTGCTTCGAGGAGATGGGAAGACTGAGTGACGTGGCATTGCTTGACGAGAGCGTGCAGAGACCGCAACGCGGCCGAGAGGACATCGACTTGGCTCGGACCTTTTTCACCAGTGATGTGAGCGTGTAAGGAGGGTGCCCGACGGTCGGACAACGGTGGGCGCGCAGAGAACTCGGAGAAGAATGGCGAAGGCGAGGCGTCCATTTCAATCTTTGCCGTTCTGCGATCGTCAGCGTCATGCGCATTGCGATCTCATGACTGACTCGAGCTTGAGTTGATCCATGCTTCCCTGTTCAATGTTGGCCAGCAAGGCTGGAATGATGATCCCAACTTGACGGTCGAACTCTGTATTGCTCGAGAACATTGCTTCGGATGAGCTGGCGCCGTTGAGCGCTGCCAGGCCGATGAGCCGCGTTCTGCGTGGTCAGTCAAGTGTAGCTCGCAAGCGACCGCAAAACTGACCGATTCCGCATCTCCGTGTCAACCTTTTCGCCATGGACTGGCCCTTGGCTGAGTGCCATTGCAGCAAACTTTTGCACGACGGCAGTGTAGGCCGAGGTGAGGGAGTCGTCGACTCCAGTGTTTGCAATCTCAGAGTAGGTCGTGTATGCTGTAAACTTGAGGATGTCAGTTGTCGCCCTATGTGCAGCAGTCGTGACGTACGACTATGCCGGCCCTGCCCGCTACCTCTAAATCGACTTGGCCCCTCGACACTGGCGTATCGACGGTGAGGGCCGCATCGACAATCCGGATGATTGAGCGCGCAAACAACGCCAAGTCGCGCTTGCACTCTGATATCAGAGTGCGGAGGATCGACAGTGAGATTAAGAGGGATCTGCGACGCACGGCCCTCGTTCAGCACGACCATTCCTTCCTTTCACCGCACAACTCACGCTCTACTCTTTGCATTCCCAGCTTTAGCCCTCTGTGCCTCCTTTTGTACGCGCTTTTCTAGCTCCTCGCCGATTTTATTGAGCTTGCCGGGCTTGTTGGCGGCCGTGTAGCAGAACCGGGAGAGTTCCTGAGCGAGCGGCTTGTATTCTGGGGCGGCGTTGAGCAGCTGTTTGGACGGTGGGTAGCAGTGGTTGAGTTGGGTCGCTTCGGGCGAGAGAGAGTAGCATGGGAGGCATGAGGACATGGTAGACGGAGAGTCGGGGATGCGAGTGGTACCGGTGCCAGTCCTGGTGAGTGAGCCTGCTCTTGGCGGCTCTGGGCTGCTCTGTGGGTGATTATAGAACTGTGGGTGTGTGACAATGTACCGCGCTGCGGACAAGCCAAGTGATACGTTTTCAGTGAGTGAGCACAGTCGGGGTGGTAAACGACCCAGTCTGAGCACTCGCAGTTGCGTCGCAGTCTAAAGCCACGTTTTGCTCCCGTTGATCCTCGGCCTCGGCGCCGCGCGACGCTATGTACCTGGTCCTGGATGGCAACAAGACCTAGCATCACTGCATGTAGCCATAAGAACCCGACATCGCGCTCGTCTCCCCACCTCGTCAACAGCACGATTCTCCAACCACAGAAACGGCTCGTCGCCGTCTTGCTAGCGACTTGTTATACTCTTCAGCAACGCCACCGGTTCACATTTACCTCCGTTGGACGAAAAACCTCGACGACGCCCGCTGTTCACAACCCAACAGACAACATCATCCAACGATTATTTACGAGTGCTTCGACTGGAGGCCTGCCCCACATCGAGCTTCGAGGCAGCTTGCCCCAACCAGAGGTAATCTGTCGAGTACGTGGATTATCGATTGCAATTTTGTGGGTACCGGCTGTGGGCTAGATTACTGGGCCGGGGTTACACGATTTTAAAGGACATGCCAACGTGAACAACCGTGGAAGCGTTGCTGCGGAAATGGTCAGATCAGAATCAAGCGTGATGTTAGCGGATGATTTGCCCCGGTGGCTCAGTTGGTTAGAGCTTCGTGCTTATGGGTTACAGTCTTTTTCACGAGGGTCGAGAGTTCGACTCTCTCCCGGAGCACATTTTTGAGCGACCATCTCGGTTCTGTTCCCCGAGGATGCCGCGGGTACACGATGTTCGTGACCCAATGGTTGCTTTTTGCATCCCTAACAGCCATGACTTGTGCCGCAACCGACGTACGCCGCCGTTGTCAAGGCAGAGCAGTGACATGCTCGACCCCGGATCGCCCCACGTGGGCATGACGCCCCGCACGCACGATCGATTCCACCGGTCCAGTCGCATCGAGCAGGCCGGCACAGCTATATAATCGCCCGTACGCCATCTCCGTCAGTGCTATAAGACATCCCATGTCCATCCTGCTCACACCGCTCCGGACGCTCAGACCACTCGCACGCACTTTCACCACTACCGCTAGCAAGATGACAAGCAAGTCTTCATGGCCTGCCCCGGCGGGGTTGATGTCAAACCGGTACAAGCCAGAGGAGATGCCAGACTTGAAGGATAAAGTCTGTGTGATCACTGGTGGTTCCAGAGGTATCGGGTTTGAGATTGCAAAGGCTTTGGCGGAGAAGAATGCCGAGGGTGAGCGGGTGTGAGCTCGGCAAGGGTTGGGTGCTGAAGCAGGTGATAGTCCATATCCTGTCAGCTACCAAGGCGCACGGCGAGGTATGTCAGGTAGATCGTGGCTTGATCTATACTGACACCCATCTTAGGAAGCGATCAAGACGATTGAATCCACCATTCCGGCCGACGGCACCGGCAAAGTGATCCACCATACTATCGACCTGGGCTCCCTCTCGTCCGTTCAATCACTTGCTCGGAAACTCGCAAACGACCTGCCTAAACTCCACCTTCTGCTCAATATTGCCGGCGTCGGTGTCGCTCCATTCGGCCTGACCCAAGACGGCCTCGGGAACCACTTTGCCGTCAACCACCTCAGTCATTTCTTGATGGCCGATATCCTGTACCCCAAGCTCAAGGAGACGCAGGCGAGTGCAGGAGCGGACGACAAGAGTGTAAGGATCGTTAGCATGAGCTCGGAGCTGCACCGGACGGCACCGGGTGATGTCAAGTTTGCCAACGTCGAGGAGATGAACCAAGATCGGGACGCGAACGCACTGTGAGTTTGCTGTAGCAGGCGTGGTACGCCGAGCATTGACGCCGCGACTCAGGTATGCACGCTCCAAGCTTATGACTATCCTCTTCACGCGCGAACTCGCAAAGCGCCGGCTAGTACCCGACGGTTCCAAGGTCATCGCCATCGCGACGCACCCCGGTGCCGTCGCGACCGAACAGCAAAAAGGCGCAACCGAAGCCTACGGCTTGCTGGGGAAAGCTCTCGAGGTTGGCTCGAAGCTCGTCTTCATGTCGCCTCAGCAAGGCTCCGAGTCGGCCCTGTTCGCGGCCACGAGCCCGAAAGTTGCCGAGCGCTGGGACGAGCTTCAGGGCACTTATATCACCGAGGCGGATGGCAAAGTCGCAACCGAGACGGAGCAGGCGCAGAGTGAAGAGTTGGCGAGGAACTTGTGGGAGTTGAGCCGCACGGTTTTGAAGGACAAGATTGGATACGAGGTCAACGTCTAGTTTTGTACGAGTATTTATGCGGAAGCAGGCATATGTAGCGTGATATGGACTGTTGGCTCGTACCGATCGTCGTGGGGATGTGTACTGTCAGAAGACAAAAAGCCTCCAGATGAGAAGCAGGTCTATTGTGCCCATCCCCCCTGAGTATCGGCGTAAATCTGTGACCATGACCAGATGTACCCTCTTGCCGATAACGCATTGTATATATCACCCTCGATCCGCCCAGCTGCGATCCCAGGCAAAGGGATTGGTGTGCTGGCAACGTCCACTATCAGCCGCGGCACCCTCCTGATTGCCGAGCTTCCCATCCTCGTCGCACCCTTCGACGCCTCCGTCGCTCACCTCGAGAATCTCTACCTCGCCATGCCACCCAATCACCAAACCATCTTCCTCACACTACACAACGCCCACCCCGACCTACCGCAAGCGCGCGGCCTCTTCCAAACCAACTGCATCTCCGTCTCTGACGCTCCCGACGCCCTCTCCCTCGTGTTGCCCAACATCTCGCGCTTCAACCACTCTTGCCGGCCAACCGCAATGTTCTCGTACCAGCCTCCACACGAAGCCGTGTTCGCACTCGTCGATATCCCCCAAGGCGCAGAGATCTGCGTCGGGTACGGCGGCGAAGCCCAGAACGCGGTCTATGCGGAACGCCAGGCGTACTTTGCCAGAGTGTTTGGTTTCTGGTGTGATTGCGCTGCGTGTACGGCTCCAGTCGAGCGACGGGCGCAGTCGGACGCGCTGTTGATGGAGCTCCGGGCGCTGCAGACTGCGCTTGACGGATGGAGGCAGCTTGCCGCTGATTATGCGCTGCAGCTGGTCATGCGCTGCCTGGAGATATTTGACAAGGAGGACATCAACTCTGAGCGTGGTCTGACCTGTTGGACCGGGTTTGAGATTGCTTGTGCTGCAGGCTCGTGGGACGTGGCGCGAAGATGGCTTCAGCATGCGTTATATCACCAGACGATCGAGCGGTACGTTTTCGCCATCCGGTACGCATCAGTCTAACGCTAGCGTCAGAGGCGAATACAGTGCAAGCGCTCAGATGTCTCGAGAGCTGCTCGGGCTCTCCGACGCCGAGCTCGCGCAACGCTGGCTCGCTCAGCAGTGATCGATCAAGCCTTGTACCATGCCCTCCCATAGTGCCCCCATTATCACTGTATACAACATCCCCATCCCGCTCGACCTTGCCATCCCGCTCAGCCACCCCATCCCACTCAGCCCACCCCATCCCGGGCGCCCATGATCCCTATGATGCCTGACATCAGACGATGAATGCCTCGTTGAGCTGGAGCCGTCAGATGTGGCACAAGGCAGACGCATCAGTCCACATACGTTGTGGCGGCTACAGCACGTCAGTAGCTGTCCGTGCGTTTATGAATTCAACTCACACAATGGTGCTGTAGGTAGGATCCGGCACGGTGACAGCAAGTAGGTTTCATCGCGGGACGGTGAGGATGACGTCGATAGGGCAACAGAGAACGGGATAAGAGGACAGGTACAGGCGAACCGAGAGGATCAGTCATCTGAAGCATACACATGGTTTCAGAGCCTTTGCGTGTGTGAAGGCAGCCTTGGCTACAAGCGGGAATCGAGAGAAAAGAGACTAGAGAATGGCCATGTCGCGTAACTTGTGGCGGCTGTCAGCCGGTGCTGGCTAGTGACAAGCAGGGACGTACTTGGGTGCGGACGACGGTACTGAGCAGACCAGATAAGTGCGGCACGGCACACATGTATACAGGGGGAGGGGAAGAGAGGGAAGCAGACACTCACTCTGTGAGGTAGGTCAGCCATATTCCCTTTCGCGGTTCGTGAACGACTCACCTTGCGCAGCAGCCATAACAACCCTCAGACCGGCCGTATCCGTCGCCGTCGTCGTGCTGTCCGTGTCAGACCTACTCTGCGCCCCACCGACTCGCACTGCCACGTACTGGACATAGACCTCTTTGGAGGTTGACCGGTTGAGCCGCTTGAACCGCGTCTTGAAGTAATCCTTGCCCTTTTCATAGCTACCAGGAGTGCCTGCGGGTAAACGGCGTCAGCACGGCCTCACGCACACGGCCGTCATACGCACCCTCATAGTCTGGAAAGTACGGCTTGATCTGGCTTCGCGGGTTCTTGATCTTTTGCCGGAACAGGTCGTCCTTGTTCAAGAAGAGAATCTAAACGGCGCTCAGTCACGCCCGAGCGGTTTGCCAGCGCACCATCGACGTCTTGGTGAACCACTGCGAGTTGCAGATCGAGTCGAACAGCATCAAAGCCTCTTGCATTTGGTTCTGCGATCTCTTAGCGCCGTACGGCGGCCTTGACAGGGCATGCTACGCACCGAGTCCTTGTCCTCGATCAAACACTCGTCGTACCCGCTCAACGCGACCAAGAACAAGATGGCCGTCACGTTCTCAAAGCAGTGGACTGCACGGATCAGCCTCCGTCTGCCAGCATGCAAACAAGGGACTCGCTCCATTTCTTGCGTTCGGAACGCTGACCGCCGACATCGAACATGCTGAGGCGTGTCAGTCGTTTGCATACACAAGAAGCGTAAGAGGAAGAGAAAAGGAGAGACTCACTTGTACGTCAACTCGCCGATCACAAACTTTGTCTCTGAAATCCCAGTCGTCTTGGCACGGCAGCGAAGGATATCCTGTTCCGTAGGCTTGAAGTCGCGCGCGAATACCCGGTCCAGATCGTCGTAAAAGCTAGTTGACGCCGCCTCAGCGATCCGCGATCCAGTCGGCGTTGAACACGTACTATTCAAGGTTCTCTGGCAACGCATTCTCGTTCCCGCGCAACCAGCACGCCTGTACCTGTGGATCTTTCCAGAGCGCCTCGACCGCCGTCTTGTATTCGAGCGGGAACGCTTGACCGCTGTTGAGATCTGGCGCGTTGTCGATCTGAGAGATATACGGTCGGTTCTCTGGCGTGATTGTGAGTTCGAGAGAGTCCATGGCGTCGATGATGAGCTTCATGCCGGTGACAATGTTGAGGAACACGAGTTGACGGTAGTCTGGCGGGCGTAAGCTAAACTCGGATGGGTGGCGACTATCGCGACTGCGGGACGAGCTCACATTCAATCTCGGTGGGGGTAAAGGCGACATTGTGAATCAATCGCATTTGCTGGTTTATTCGTCAGTCCTCGATACTGCACGGCCCGAGTCATCCCAGAAGCTTACCTTGAGCACGGTCGATTTGCCCGAAGCGCCCGCGCCCAGCAAAAGCAGCTTGATTTCCTTTGCGAGCCGTTTCTCATCCTGAGCAACACCATGTCAGCGTTCTCAGCCGCTCGCTTGGTCACAGCACCCACCTCGCGAATCTGCTTCTCGATACTCTTACTCCTCGTCGACTCTTCCGAAGACCCAGCCGGTGCCGACATGCAAATGCCCATCTTGTCCGCTCCACAAGTGCAAGTCGCCGTGCAAGTGCAAGAGAGCGGCTGCGAGTGTTGAAAACGAGATGGTGTCTGCAAACGCAGCCCCTGGATCGACTGCCCAGGCCCGGGTTGCAGAGCTGTGTGCGCCCCTAGAACCTACAGCGCACCGGCAGAGCGCCTAGTCTCCGTGCCGAAGAGTGAAACGAGACGCGTGCAGGCCGTGCTGGCTTCAAGTTTGTTAGCGCCAGAGTGGGTTCACGCCCGCCTCGCCTGCGCTGCGCCCTCCTTTGCCGGTGGATCGACCCCTGTGGCAATCCAAGGGGTATCTTGAGCGTCAGTACAGTCTGCGCAGCGAGTAGGCAAGCACGCATGCATCCTGTTGCCGGGCGACTCTGGCTTTTCGACGTTCGCGTGGAGAACAATAAAGCACTGTACTGGATTGGGTTGGTGCGCGTTCGACCGGTGCCTGGCAGACGCCAACTCGAGTACATCCAAACACAACGTAGGGAACATTACAACCGCGTACAAAGGGGTCGATACACAGCAGGGAAGACACATCCTACCGGGCGGCCCAGTAGCCGACGCCGACGACGAGCACGACGCCGACGGCACATGCAACAACGGCCCGGCGCCACCCCCTTGATGTCGGGTGCGGACGTCTGGGACGCTCCGGGTCGGGGTTCGGTTGCTGCTGCGGTCGCTGTTTGTGCAGGCCAGGGTGCGCAAGCAGGCTGAAGGGATAAAACACGGCCGAGAGCAGACTCGTCCATCGGCCGCTGGTCGAGGGGAAATCCGGGCCGGCTCGCGGGAAGAGGTCGAGACCGTGGACAGGGCCGTGCCGGCGCGAGTGTCGATACAGACGCTCAGACTGCCGTCGAGCGGCGACGCGTCGACTGAGTCCCGCTTCCCATTCACCGCCCGTTCGTGCGATCGTCGGGATCGGCGGCTCAAGACTCGCTGCGGACGTTTGCGAGCTCGCGAGGTCAGCCACGGGCAGGGATACGGGTTTGCGCCAAGCGAGGAACGCATGGGTAGACGCTTGATGCAGCTCGTGAACTACGTTAGAGACTGGGTCGTTTGCAATGTCTGACGGCAGCAAGAGGTCGACGAGCTGCTGACCTGAAATCTGCGACGTCTTCGAGACCTCTGGAGACGACGCCGACGACACGGGCGTTTCGGGCCTGGACGAAAAGTAGTGATCCGCGTCGGAGCCTTGACACCTCGGCGTTGGGTCTGTCCACGTCTCTAGGCGCGCGTGCGAGGGGACTGCCAGCCGCGGCGATGGAGGCGACATCACCGGAATGGTAAACAGCGGTAGGTCGTGCGTTTGCGCAGAGCCGTTGGCTGTCGTCGACAGCAGCGTCGGGATGGCCGCACCGAGTGTGGACAGCAGCTCATGCGCTGCAAAAGTCAGCCCGCGACTCCAAGTCAAGATCGTGCAAAACTGACCTGGCTCAGCAACACGCTCGCCAGCATAGATGGCAAGATCCAGCCAGGTTCCCTGCATACCAGCACTCCGTTGACCGGTCGCCCACTTGTCTACGAGATCGGCCAGACGGGCCTGAGGGCCAGCGTTGGGATTCAACAGGCGATGCAGAGGGAGATAGGCGTCGCGTAGGATCATCTGAGCCTATACCGACATGTTAGCTGCGTGAGTACAAGCACGCGACAGACGGGACGTACGCTTTCACCCGAGGCAGGGTCTAGCAGACGCAGCTTTGCAAGCAGCAGCTGCGGCCCGTCACTGTCGTCCAGAGCGTCAATCCCGAGCCCCACGCGTGCGTGTGTGAACACGCCGAGCTCCCGGATCGCCTTGTCACCGAGTGGTAGCTCATACACTGCCACTTTCGTGTGTTCCCCCACTTCGCGCACGAATCGTGCCGTGTCCGCCTTGCAGCCGACCAGCAGGACCGTCGTGACGCCTTGAGGGGGCACACGGATCGTCTTGGCCGATCCCACGGCCGCCACCGGCAGGGCGGAAGAGCTCGCCAGACTGACCGACGGCAGGACAAGACTGGTATCGTGTCCCTGAGACTGATAGCTGCCCGTCATGGATTCCGCAGCGGCGGCGATCGAATGTACGAGCGCTGAACCTGAATGTACGCGGGCATGAGCCCTGCGCGGTAGATCATAGGTGCTCCCTGTGGGCGAGCTCGCACGCGAGAGCGAAGACACGCTGGCGGATAGATAGCAAGAGGTCGGGATCGACGTGAACGACGCGGGGGATGACGGTTCCGAGATGTCGTGGTGGTGATGGCGCGAGTGGGACGAGAGGGACGCAAAGGACAATGGGGTGTAGTCGGTATCGAGTGGTCGATTCTCGACCGTTGGGGTGAACCCTGGGTCCTGGTCGACCTCTGGCTCTAGCTCGCCGTCTGCGCGGGACTCTGGTTCGGCCTCGTCGCCACCCCAGTCGGACATGAACGACTTTACGCCATAGCAGGAATCAACACCCTGGCTCCTTTGTTCCGGACTTGGGCCTTGAGCCATCTCGTACGCTGTAGCTGATCGTTGACGGCTCGAGACGGTTGCGAACATGGTCACCCAACTCGGGCACCGTATGTACCGTCGAGGACGGTGATGCTGTCGGGTGGCAACGACGGGAGCGTGCGTGATCGACTCAAAGTGGCAAGTGGCAACTCGATCACGCTACAGATGGACCACTCAATCTACTTGGCCGTTTGGTTCTTGAAGATCCACTCCCTCGCCTCCTTTGCCTTTGCCTCTTCTTCTTCCTTGGTCAGCTTGACGTTGGTCTGCTTGTCCGGGATGTCGCGACCGGCTTTGACGGCCTCGCGGGCGTCGATGCGCGCGAGCCAGGCCTGGGCAGGACACGTCAGCTTGTGGTTCCGAGTTGTCCAGGACTCACCTCGACGGCGGGAAAGTTGCTGATCGGTCCGGCGCCAGACCACTCCCATCCGCGAACCCAGGGGAACACTATGGGCGTCAGCGTCGGTTGGGTATTGGGAGTTGCGAAAGTCGTTTGTCCGGTCGGAAGCGCACACCAAGGCTGACTACGATGCGAAGCGTAGTCGAGGTACGATAAAGCAATTGAGCATCTCGTACACTGACATTGTCTCGACAGTGCACCGAGGTGGTCCCTCGCTGCCGCAGCGTGGCCGTTATTCTCCCAGAAGTACAGACCAGCAAGGCAGCCGCTCCTACTTATCGTAGCCTGCCAGAAAGCAAGGCGACCTGTCCGCGCTGAGCGCTTGGTACAACTCGGCTATAGCGCGCAGTCCCGCGAAATGACCGAGACTGCCCGGACCCAGTGCCGGCTTGGAGCTAGCTATAGCACGACGCCTTGCCACGGCTCGCGATCTCAGCCAGTCCCCACCCAGCGCCTCAAAGCAACAACTCTCGACTTTACCAACATACCATTTATATCCGCGATCGAGTACCTGCCCTTGCCCTCTCCAACGAGGTATTCCCTACCGCCATCTTGGTTCAGGCGATCCTCGAGGACCGAATAGAGACGGTTCGTCTCGTCGACGTAGCGCTTGATGCCATAGGGGACCTTTTCGGGCTATCGGTCGGTTCAGCCTGAGAAGCGAAGCATGGCGGGTGCAACATACCGCGTAGCGACTATGCCGTGTGTGTGTTAGTGCTTATACGGAGCGGCACGAATACTCACGAAAAGTGATTGGCCTGGCTGTGTGATAGCGAGAAAAGGAGGGGACGTCAGTGTGTGGTCGAAATGTACGATCGGTATGGACATACCCCTGCATAGGTCCGACACCACTACGGGCCAGGGATCAGCGTCAAGCTCGCAGAAGACGCACAGGGACTGACCCGTGTGCGAAAAAGATCCAAGAGAGCGCGAGCGAGCGCTCGTATGGGTCTTGGAAGGAGAACTTGAAGTCTTTCTGTGATCACGGCGTTAGCATCGTTGATACCGCTAGAGTGATCGGGTGGTTGTACGCGAGGACGGATAGCCTGTGGTGCAACTGCGGGCGCTGGCACCAGCAGAGACTGCTTCACAGTCTGCGCACTCCGAGCTTGATCCCTCTCGTCGATCCACCAGGCCACGAGAGCACCCACGCACGTCATAGTTTTCCACGAGCCAAAGCAGAATGCTCGCGCTCTCAAACACATGGTGCACCCTGCCGTTCGACGAGTCTGTCAAAGCCGGGATCCGACCGTTCGGGTTGCTATGATCGGTTGCTTTGTCAGCCGCGCGCCAGCACGTCGCCAACGCACATGTTGAGGAACCAAGGCTGCTTCTGCTCATTGTCCGCAAAGCTGATCTTGTGGTATTCATACTGCAGCCCGTACGCGGCTTTGAGCTCTTCGAGCAGGATGCTGGCTTTGTGGCCCTGTGCGGTGTCAGCGCGAGGCATCCACCGCTGTGCCAAGCTGACGTTGGGGGTGCCGACCGTGTAGAGCTTGAGTTGTGGCGCTGACATTGATGCGAGTGTGCGTGAGAGGGCGGTGGTGACGGTCGAGAGCAACGGGCGGGAAGACGAGAGGAGCATTCGATGGCGAGCTGCTGACGCACTCTTGCGCTGATTGCGCTTCCCACGGACCGAGCCGAGTGGAGGTACAGACACGGAATGCTAATGCGAAATCCTAATCAGCCTAGTCGATTACAAATGCGATTAGTGATCCTACGAGAGCATTAGGAAACGCGCCTAATCGATTACAACCACTGGCCTGATCAAGTGCTCCCAATGAAATCCTAATGCATTAGCCGGAATTTGTAATTACAATCGACTCCATTATCCCCGCCTGCAACTGTGTCCAGACGGCACAAGCACCACCAAGGCAGCATGGCGTTCCTCCTCTCAAACCTCGTCAACTGGCTCAGATCCCTCTTCTTCGCAAAGCACTTGGAAGTCACCATCGTCGGGTTGCAGGTCGGTCACTCGCCCTCAGACAGCAAGGGCTGACGCCAGACTGTAGGCGAGCGGCAAGACTTCGTGCGCTCTAGCAAGACTGTAGAGGATCAGCGCTGACCGCACGCCATTGCGTAGGCTAGTCAACGTCATTGGATCCAACCAATGGTCTGAAGACGTCGTCCCGACCGTCGCGTTCAACCTGCGACAGGTTAGAAAAGGCAACGTGACTATGAAGATCTGGGATGTGGCCGTCCGTTTACCCTGTGATGACCCTGCAAGCCGAGCTGAGCATGTGCGCACAGGGCCAACCCAAATTCCGAGGCATGTGGGATCGGTATACGACCGGCGCGGACGCTATCATGTATGTGCCGGTCAGGCCGGTAGGGGAATACTAATGCATTGGACAGCTATGTCGTCGACGCTGCAGACGTACGTCTTGGTCCTTGTTCTGATCTGATGACGTTTCCACCACCTCCCCACCCCATTCGATCCAAGCTTAGAGCTGACAAACATAGCAATCATCCCTTCCAACAGCCACTTCGGAACTACATTCCCTCCTCGCCCTTCCAAGCCTAGCAGCGACCCCCCTCCTCGTCCTCGCCAACAAAAACGACCTACCGGACGCGCTCGGCGTCGACGAGTTGATACAGCGCATGCGGCTGGGTGAGATCGGGGGCAGGGTCGTGTCGGTGAGTGTGGGTCGGTCGAGAGTGCAAGGCGGAAGGGCTTCTCGCAACGATCGCTGCGGTCATCAGGACATTTGCGCCAAACTGTTCGCTGTGATCGTTGAGCCAATGTTTGGCGACTTTGTCGCTCGCACGCCCGGCCGCGCACTAACGCCCCGCGCAGTGCTATTCAACATCCAACAAGACGAAACATAACCTTGACATTGTACTAGCTTGGCTCGCCCAGCGTGCGCACTGATACGAGGACGTGGGCGGGGTGAGGGCATTGCATGGGCTGTTGATCTGACTGTATGTATGCTGCATCTTTGCTTGCACCGCCTGGCCGGGCTACATCACTATGACTGGGCTGCACACGCTGCAGTACTCGTCAAGAACTTCTACCCTTCGACGGTGTCATGTCGCACTGCGCAGCTAGCACTAGCTGCATCATCTGTCGCGCACCGAGCCTGATACACAACATTACATCTCCGCTCATCACTACACTGTCCATCCCGCCCAAAGCAATCCACTCAATCATCCATCGAATACGCCTTTTCAATCTCGCTCAAGATTGACAGGAAATCCCCTAGGCGGCATCAGCGTCTCTGCCCCGAGCCATCCGAACAAAGACCGACAGAGATAGCCTTGGGCGCGGGATACGTTTGGCGGTGGTTCGGACCCATCCTGGCTTGTGGCTGGGAGCGTGACGGTGTCGAGTAGCGTCGAGGCTACGAAGCGGACTTTGTACACTAGTGAAAGGCCGTTGACGGCTGTGCTGTATCAGTATCCGCTGCGCGATGGCAGGGTCCGCACCGATACATTGGATCGGGATACTTGAATCCGCGTTAGCACGCAATCATGCTAGCTGAACGGATACATACTTGTGTAGGACGTCGAGCAGATCGCACGCCACGTCGTCTCGCTCATCGGCCCAGCGACGGGCATCAGCATCTGCTAGCTGCGCTTTGGCGGTTTGATCGAGCGCTTCGGACAGTTGCTCGCGCTGGAGCGAGCGCAGCTCGTCGCGGTACCGTAACGCCAGGAAACGGATCAATTGCTGCGTTCAATCATCAGCACCGGGCGTGCAGAGCTCAATACACACCTGGGTGACGTAGAGGTTGGCCTGCTGGACGAGCCAGACGTTTTGCGCGCTCGACCGATTCGCTTTCGGATCGAAAAAGAACTCGCGGATATCAGAGAACGCGTGCGCGTTCCAATCGCCCTCGGGGCTGCCAACGTCGTCAGCTCTAGCCTATCACTGCAGCGACGGACCTCTGATGACGAGACTCGAGCCCCGTCTTGAGCTTGAGCACTTTCGGACAGCCCTTCATCAGGTTCATCGTCTGCTCCAAGATCTGGTCGACGTCGGCCAGACTTTCTTGGAGACGTGTCCCGCGCGGCGGGCGTTGTCGATCCACACGGGATTTACTCGCGACCCGGCTCGCCACTGAACGTCATGAGCGAGCTGCGGACGACGCCAAGGCCGACGCACAGATAAAGAAGCGGGTGATGTAGTTGAACCCGCAGATGATCGAGACGGTGCCGGGCGGTTGGGCCATGTAGCGCGTTTCGGAAATATAGTCGTCGTCTCTGTAACATCTGCGTCAGCTCAACGCATGGTATCCCGCGACGCACAGCTCCTCTGGCAGTCGCAGATTCGGACAGTCTTCCTCGCGTAGCCACATTGGATGGCTGTGCGTCGAGCCCTCGGACTTGTCGGCGCCAAAGAGGAGGAAGAAGACTCGACGGCCGTGCTCTCGCTCGATCGGGCTCAGGTTTGGGTTCTCGAATGTCTATGCAGGTGTCAGCTGAATATTGACGCCGAGCTAGTGTAACGCACCGTCTCATCGTGCAGCCGCATACACCGCGCAAGCCCGTGCGCTTCGGCAAAAGCGGTATGATGGGCGCCTGGTGTCGAATTCGACATGTACAGATAGGTGCCATCGCTGGTCCATCAGCTCAACTAGCACAGCACTATAGAATCACTCACAAATAGCGAATCGTACCTGGCAAGAGTCAGTCCGAGCACTGTGGCCATGCGCCCGACTCACAGAGGTTGACGGTCGCCTTGCGTTCTTCCGAGCTCGTATACTGCCGACTGCGGAGGTAGCACCTCCTCGCGAGCGCGCGGACGTCTGCCCTCGGCAAGGGGACAAAAGCCCTCGGCATCTGAACCAACGTCAACGCGACCGTCGTCATGATCAGAGCGATCCACTCGTCACGATCCGGGTGGTCCTGCTCCTCTCTTCTCGCCTGGAGATCGCGCAGGATCGAGGGCTTGTGCAGGCATGGCGTGAGTGCGTTGATATAGTCGAAATAAAGGTTGATGATGGTCATGAGCAGGTTTCGCGACAGGATCTCGTCAAACGGGTTGATGACCGTCTGGGTTGGAACGCTGTAGGACGAAGCGGGTGGAAAGTAAAAGTTTGGGTTGGGCGGACTTGTGGACGCGGTCGAGGGAGCGAGGTTGGACCCGGGGTAGCTCGTGTGGATCATTGGCGGCATCATTGGGCCTGGCGTCATGCCGGGTGGGGACAAGTTGGACGGCGCGCTACTGCTTTCGAGCTGGTAGGGTGACAGACCTGCCAGCGGTCAGTCGAGGCTCAAAGCGCCAGCTTACTCACCGTTGGCGTTCCCACCGCTGACCGGTGAACCCGACGCAAGACCGTCAAGCCAGCCCGCCTGGCCCTCGGCCGCCGCGAGGAGGGAAGCCAGGCTGTGCCCATGTCGCTGGCCATCGCTCGATGGCACACGGGTCGCACTCATCGTCGGCATACTGAACGCCGGAGACTTGCGCGCATCGGTCGGACGACCTGTGGCCACGACGGCAGCCGCTTCCTGTTCCTGCCTCAACTTGCGCAGATATCTCCACAGCCCATCAGCATCCATCCCGCTTGAGCTCGCTCAAGTCGACGCACAGGTTCGGCGGCCCGCGTTTCTTTGGCTGGTAGTTGAACGTGCACGCCAAGCCCAGCGTCTGGCAATGCGAGCACACGTCCTTGGTCCCCTTCGCTTGGCTCCCAGCCGTCGGACTGTCTCCACTCGAGTCTGCATCCCCAGTCTTTGCCGGCGGCAGACGATCACACTTGACCCTGCGATGGTCATCAACAACACTCGGCATCATCGTGTACGCACTTTCTCGCACGACAAGCTGTGACCGGCCATCAGTATGCATCCCTTTGACCGAGCGCGGAGCGAGCAGCAGACTGACCATCGCAACTCTCTGGATACACATGATGAACCCTGCGTCAACCTCGGATTAACCACCATAAAGGATGCACTCACGACTCTGCCTCGTCTTTTTCGTCTTTGGTTCGAGCTCGAGATCAGACATGGGCCGCTTTGGTGCTGATGCAGGGCCGACGGATGCCATGCCGAGTGCTGCAGACGATGATCGATGCAGTCGTCGAGAGCAAAGGCTGAGCCAACGTTGGGTGGTGCATCACGCGCACTCGCCGTGGCAGAATCTGAGAATCAGTCTACAGGATGGGATGCATGCTACAACTCGGCAACACAACCACAGCTCAGCCTTCCCACTCTTCCCCCTCGGCGTCCTCTTCTCCCCACTCGTCGACGACCGCAATCACCTTGCTCGGCGTCACTTCGGCACTGCCAAGCTGCCGGACCGGGACCGGAGTCGAGGTCGAACCCGACATTGTCCGTGTCCGTCGACTGGATCGCGGCGGGTACGGGTGGGTCGGCGTTCGCGTGAACCGCTTGGGCGTGCTGACAGTGTCGCGACCGCTCCGCGTTCGTTTCCGACCCTCGCCGTCGTCCAGCTCGGCGATCGACTGGGTCCGTTTCTTGCGCAGGCTGTGTGACGGCGACGTCAGGGCCGCGACGAGCCGCAGAGTCGCCTCGTCATCGCCCTGCGTCTCGAGCGTCAGCACGGGATCGACGTCGAGCTTTTCATCCGCCACGGGCGTCGTTGGCTCGGGCGCATCCCCACTGGCCGTCGGGGGCGAATCATCCGCTGCCGCCTCGGTCTCCACAACGGGCACGACCGGGACGAGCAAAGCCGGAGGCTGACCCGGCTGCACACGCGTAACGAGGAAGGGTGTATACTTGAGCCGTTCCGGTACCAGGCGGAGGTACTCTTTGCGCTCAAACTTTGTCATGAACGCTTCAACCACTTGGGGATCCCATTCGATCGAGTACTGGCCGGGCTCCGGGAGCACGGGCTTGGCCGGCTGCTTTGTAGGCGACGTCTGCCGTCGAGACATTCCGTTGCGGTGTCGCGCTGGGTTCACGACGGGCACGGGTTCCGGCGGGGGTGTAGACAGCTTGAGGATCGATTGCTCCCTCAGGACCATGTGAATGTCCTCGAGCGTCATTGATGTCCGCGCGCTGATGTCTGCATCCGATCAGCCGGCATCCGCAACAATGGGCTGCACTGACCCTCCATCTGGATCCCGGGCTCAGCCGTGCGCAAGTAGTCGTAAACAGCGACGGTCCAGTAACTTCGATAGCTGAGCAGGCCGAGAGCAGACAGCGGCTTCTCCGGCGAGCCCACCCGGCCCTCCTTTTTCGACAGCAGGTAGCCTGCAACCGTCAGCGCATACTCGGTAACGTGCAGCGACCCACTGAAATCGATCAAGAGATGCCCCCAGCCCTTGCGCTGCCGCACAGGCAGCGTCATGATACAGCTGACATTATAGTCCGGGCTCCGCTTCTCCTTTGAGAAATAGCCGACAAAGCGAGCGCCGACATCATCGACTTCTGTCATGACGTAGAACAGAAAGGGCTCGACATCATAGTAGAGCGTCTTGTGGTCGAGAAACATCTTGGCGAGCAGACACAGGTTTTGACAGTAGATCTGCACAGTCAGCGCTGACGCTTGCGCAGGGACCGGGCCCACCTTGTTCTTTCGTCCATCGACCTCAAACACGGAGACTTTGCCGTCGCGGTAGATTTCATCGCCGGGTGGATGCCGCGCTTTGCATTTCATCTGTCCGTCTCAGCATCTCCAATGCAGTTGCATTCTCTCGTGCACTCACACGATGCCGACCGGCCACAAAGCCAGTCTTCATGTACTTGAGGCAGAACTCGCACAGCCACAGCCGGCCATCCGGGACGACGGCGTACTCTTCAGGGTACGGCGCCGCGTACCATGTGTCAATGTCATACACGCCAAAGCGGATCGTCTTGATCTTCTCGGCCGCACCCGTCTGCCCGGGCGCGGGAAAGGGAAACCCAGGGGACGAGTGGGTCTCGGACAAGGGTGTAGCCAGCGCCGGGTTTGTCTGGTGGAGGAGGAGACGATCTCGAAGGGAGCGATTCGGCGTCGGTGTGGCTAGTGATCCTAAAGGCCCGGGTAAAGGAAGAGACGAGGTAGAAGGCAGGCTGGGCGGTGCTTTGGGCGAAGACGCTCGTGGCGTGCTCGGTAAAGAAGCTAGAGGGTCCCACAGCGGTGGTGGCGGTCCGCCAAGCTTGGTCTGGAACACGTCAGCGTCTTTACGCGCAGTCAACGTCGACTGACCTCGGCAGCCTTGCGACTGCGTTCAAAGGCATCCTTGTCTGCCTCCTTGATCGTCGTACGCGTCGTGTCTGCCTCGTCACCCTCAATGATCCCACCAAACGGCACCGTCTCCTCTTCCTCCTCTTGCACCTCCTGCACCCGGTTCCCACCGCCACTAGGAACGCGCAGGCGGATGACCATCCCGCCATGCTGCTGTTGCTGCTGTTGCTTCTCTCTCGCCCGACGCCGCTCGGCCTCACGATCTCGCTTCCGAGGCCGCGGTTGCGATTCGGGTTCGAGCGCTGGGCTCTCGTCCCCTCTCGCTTTCGGCGTGCTCTTGCGTATTCGAGCGGCCGAGTGCGGGGTCTCGATCGCGGCGAGCTCGGCGGCCCGGCTCTTTGGCTGTTTGAGCTTGCGTATGGTCGATGTCGGCACAACGGACGCTGCCTTTTCCGGTGCGGGGGTCGACGTTGACGCGGACGCGTTCGACTGGCCCGAGCTGTCTGGCCGTCGTGGTTTCTGACATATTGGGCAGATCCAGTTCCCTACGGTCATCAGCCCATCCGACTCGAGACGCGATGCAAAGGACGTACCTTTGGGAGGTTTGGCCAGTGGTCTACGTCACTGTCAGTATCCATACAATACTCGTTTGCATCACCCACGGGTTCAGACAGTAGCTGTGCCATCCTCGATCACACCCGTCACAAAACATGAGTCGTGACTGGCAAGACGTCAGCGACTGGCCAAGAGGTTGACGAGTCACTCACGTCATCGCCTTTACTGTCGCACATCTCGCACGTCTTGCACTCGAGGCAGACCCAGGGATACGACTTGACTTTGGCGATGAGCTTGCGCGAGGTCATGTTGAGGCATGATGGGTGGCCTGTGTGATTATCAGCGTTTGTCTGCGGTTGCTAGCGAGCGCCGCGATATCTCCACGTTGAGCATCGATCTCTCAAAATGAGGGCCAACCGGGAGACGCGGCATTTATACGATCGTGCTGTGGTATGCTTTGGTTTGTGACGTTCCACCCCGTTGTTGTAGCTGGCATAGCTCGATCTCGTGCTTCAGTCCATGCGCGATCTCAGTACGCTCGTCCGCCAGAACAAGGTGTGGACGTAGCCACATATAACCGGTACGTCGTTGTCGCGGACCAGTGGCCTGCGCAAGATTCAAGTGCGCTTGGAAGGACTTGCCGACGTCTCCATCTACACCATCGCAGCACCTCTACGTGCTATGTTACGCATCGTCAAGAGTCCAGAAGGGTCAGCCCAATCGAACCCGAATCAAGTGCAGCAGATCGAGACCGATCTACAGAGGTCCAACATCCCTGCCGGACAGCATATACCAATCCGACAGACTTGTGTCTACGAAAGGTGATTGCGCTGCCCAAAGGTCATGGACTGTTCAAGCTCTGCGCTCTGCGCCGCTGTGTCATACAGCTGCTAGCGGACTTGACCGAGCCCAGCCAAGACCACGACTACTCAAGTCATGATTGACTTGGGTGCGCGTCCCTCGACCGGGCAGGCTCGAGTTCCATATTCCAACTGGCCGATCACGCACATTCAAGGCTGGACACGGCGAGGTGCAATGATCTATGCGGCTGGATGGCAAGCCCACAGGTCTGATCAATGACCTGGCGGCGTGCAGCAGAGTGCAGTATCGACGCCTCGGCCTATCACGGCAGTTTTCGCAGGCGACTGCTTTGACGGCCTTGTGTGCTGCGGTGAGGCCAGAACACGGACGGATGGTCGCGACGGAGGCAACATGTGGCACTGAGCGACATGATCGGAACTCGATAGCTACACCATCGCGCGACGGTTGCTGACAAGCAACGCCATCAGAGGTTGAACAGCTACATGTTCGGGTAGGATCGCTCGTTCCGTTCATCTGCGACTGGGCTGTCTAGATTGTAGCGTTGGGATCGCGTGTTTGACACTGTGACACAGCTTTTGGACGGATGCGCCGAGTGTGGCAGAGAGGCGCCAGGCGTCTGACTGCCCAACGAGGCGATCCATTCGGATGTGGGTCCGCTCGAGGTACGAGTTCAACTGGGGTTCCCGGTTGACTCTACGCCCACGCACTGAAACGTGCGCTCCCAACTTGGGTCCACGACGCCGTCACTTGCACTCTATCCACTCGATTGATCCGAAGCGGCGACCGCGACTCACCGCTCCGACCACACCTCACACAGCTAATCATGGCCTCGACCTGGCCAAGCTTGTTCCTGCGTTCGTCTCCCTCGCAGAAACTACACGTCTCTTCACGGATCACGAGGTGTTCGTGCCCGTGCTGGTGCTGGTGCTGCTTGTGTTTCCCCTTTGCCGAGCTCGAGCCGGCGCTGGATTTGAGCTTCAAGACCTTGGGTCGCGGCTTTGAGCTGGACGCGACTGGGGTTTTAGTTGGGAACGGGGTGGGAGCTACGGATAGCGGTTGGGATGGGTCGTAGAGGTAGTCGAGGTCCTGTTTGGTTTCGAGACGACGCGCGGGTCGTGATCAGCCGTGATCTTGGTCGATACGTATGCAGCAGACGGACCTCGTCAGCTGGCTCGGGGTAACCGATCTCATCGAGCTCGAGCTCGAGTTCGGGCACGGCGTCGTCTGCAAACAGCTCGGCGTGCACTTGGCCCTCGTCGGCGTCGGTCTCGGTTTCGGCCTGAGCTTGGAGAAGCGCTGGATCGATGGGGATGTCGAGCTCTGGATCTGCTGACATTGTGGCTTTGCGCCGGTGGTGATGTTGCCAGTGTGGACAGTGGTGGTACAGAGGATGCTATGGATGCTGCGTCTGCACAGGCCTAGCACCAGGCGCGCGTGTTGTGACCAATATAGGCGCGCGGGTGCAAGCCTAAACTGCACTTCTCGGCGTTATAGCCCAACCCCGCGCGGTACTAAAATGCGCCAACCCCCCCCCCACCGTCTTCACCACCAGCTTGCCATCTTGACCCAACACAGAGCAACAATGTCCCAAGCGCTGCTCAAACGCGCGCGCGTAGACGACGACGGCGCAGATGAGCGCACTCAGCAGCTCACAGTCGCCAGCTCGGGTGATCGGTTCAAGAAGACGGCGCTGATCCGGACCGTCAAGAGGACGAGCGGGCTCGAGGCGCCGATTGTCAGCTTGGCGGGCGCCCATCAGGTCCGTGTCGGGTGGCTGTGTGACGGGGTGGCTAGGGCTAGGGCTCTGCAGGCGGTCACTCGCAACCGTTGCTGCTGCGCTTGATCGTCTGCTTTGCTACGCTCATCCCAAGGATCATGGTCGACAGACACGACGCTGACACTCTTCCGATCCCAGGCCGAGATCTTTGCATGCCGGTTCGACCCAACGGGCGAGACAATCGCCGCGTGCTCGGGCGACCACAACATTTGTCAGTTTACACTCGCAATCAGCAGATCACCCATCGCCCGTCGATCCATGCTGACCACACCTAGCGCTCTGGAAAACCTACCCACCGCACGAAAACCACGGGTACCTGCCTGCTGTGCACAAGGTCGCCATCTTGGACATTGCGTTCTCGATCGAGAACGAGGTCATTTACTCGGTACGTCGTTGGCGCGCGTCGTCGGTTTGAATCGTGGCGATGGGCTGCGTGCGCATCCCAGCTGGTCACGTACAGCAAAGCTAAACGCGCGGTGCAAGGCTGGATCGTCTTACTTGTAGCCATCGCCACGCATGCTACCGCCGGATGATTGGATTGCATGTTGCTGCGCCGCGAACAGGCTGGTGGCATGCTAGCCGGTCAAACTGTGCATCTCGAGCTGGCCATCGTCGGCAGAGCTAGAATCTCGCCAGTTGCAGACTGGCTGTGCTTGCTTGTGGTCTTCGCCGCGCATGATACCGACGGGTGGTCAAATTGAAATCGTGGCGCTGTGAGGGTGGACAGGTCTGAACGGTGGCGATCGGCTCGGGATATGCCAGCCAGCATTCCGAACCGGCCATCGTAGCAAAGCTAAAGCAGCGCCATTGAAGGCTCGCTGAGGATTGTCTCCCAGTCCTCGCCACCCACGATAACCCGCGATGGCAGGGCAAGTCCCTCAGGTCCTATTCCGAGCGACGGAATAGCATGTCGGTGCTGTGAGCCGTCGACACAGATAGACAGAGCGTATACGCGACGTTACGTCGATCGCTGCAGTCTTGACTAGCCCGTGGAGGCTCTGCCCGAGTTCAGGCGCAAGCTTGCAATCTGTGCCTGGCACAGACCCTTCCTCCGCACTGCTACTCCTCTGCACGAATCAAAAGGTGACAAGGCTTCATTGAGCTCCACTGTAGGTTGTATGTGAAACCAGATTGCATGCTGCTATATGCAGCAGCGCTGTCTAGGGAGAGCTACATTTACACCGTGGCGCGGCACCTGGCCGTCGAGGGTCGGATGGCGTAGAGCTGGCCGCAAATGATCGCATTTGACCCGGTCGTCTTGGCTGGCGTTCGCCAGTGGACATGACTTTCGTTTGTTACGACGCGTAGGAATGTCGGGATCAGACGCTAGTCTGCAATTGATGTCGCGTTGTGCAGCGAACAGTCCGTGTGCACGAGTGCTCGAGGCGACCGACGCTCAGAGTGAGCAGCTGCTTGCCCTGTGATCGACTTGGCTTGAGTATGTTCCGTTATACCCTCTAGTCACGAACATTGTCACCGGGTGCGCTGCACGTTCCTCGCCGACTTGTCGTGATAGAGGGTCGCAACACCAAGCGCAAGCCAAAATAGTCGCGGTGATGATCCGGCATTTACAAGCCGTTCGTGTGACTGATATCGTTCAACGTCCGTCCTGATTAGGCAATGGAGACAAGTCTTCGGCTACGAGGGTTCACCAGCTGTTTATTGCTAACGGATGGCGTACGCCTAGTGGAGTTGCGATTCGAGGCGACTTTCCGGTCACAGCCGATCTTGATCAGTCTTTGAGCGGACGTGGTGTTTACTACGCTGCGATAGCTCTGAACTCAGCTGACCTGCTCAGGGCGCCGCCGACGGCCAACTGATCGCCACCTCCCTCCAAACCGGCGAGCGACTGACACGATACCACGCCCACCACGGTCCACTCAACTCGATAGCTGTCACCATCTCGGGCGGTCGTGAGCTCATCTTGACAGGAGGCGACGACGGGATTGCGCGCGTCTTTGACCCAGAGCAAGAGGGCAAGGAGCCCGTGGCGGAGTTTGACGATGGCAACGATGTGCCAGTGACGGCCGTGGCGTGGAGTGGGGATGGGAATCAGTGTTTTGTCGGTGGCGTCGATAACGCGATCAAGGTGAGCTCTGGTCACGGTTCGACTTCATGACAGATATCGCGCGCGGAGCTGACGCCTCGTTAGGTGTGGGACTTGCGAAAAAACGAGCTCTTGTATACATTGCGGGGACATACCGATACAGTACGTCGTCAAGTCCCACGCGGAGCCTGTTTACATTCCATGCAGGTCGCTTCCCTCGCCCTCTCACCAAACACCCACTTTCTCGCTTCCTACGGCCTCGACTCGACCCTGCTCATCCACGACGTCCGTCCCTTTTCCGCAGACCCAACCCGAATCCACCGAACACTACACGGCGCACCAGCAGGGTTCGAGCAGACTCTCAGCAAGTGCGCCTGGTCGCGCTCTGATGGCGGTGCGCGCGTTGCAGTCGGCGGCGGTGATCGGGCAGTGACGATCTGGGATGTCGAGACGGGGAGGATCTTGTATAAATTGCCGGGGCACAAGGGAACCGTGACGTGTTGTGAATTCCATCCGAGGTGAGTGAACGCGTTGGTCTTGCAGTGTTGGCTAGATCAAGGTGTGAGGAGGTTTGTGCCCAGGGCGGATCATGGCTTGCAGCATAGCTGCCTGGCTGAGGTGTGGAGCCAAGACTGCCCTCTGTACTCAGCTTGTGTTCATCTCCTATTCGCAACGCAAGTGGTCGCGGCGCATACGAGCGAAGAGTGCCTTCTTCGTGTCTCTCACATTGTTGCTCTTGACTCGCTGACATTGCCCGCAGAGAACCTATCATCCTGACTGGATCAAAAGACACAAATATGCTGCTCGGCGAGATCGACGCTCAAGATTTGTCGTAGCATCGATGCAGCCTTTGTGCAGTGCCAAATCTGTCCTTTCACGCCGCTTCCTTTTTCCATCATCTGAAGCCTTGAATCGAGCATGCTGATTCTCAGCTCAGACAAACGGTCATGGTACATGAGCTCGAGAAGCGGCTTAGGATCAGCCTTCTGGCTGCGACGGTGACAGAGCTTAGTGCTCTATTCTCTCGTGGCCTGCTGACTTCTGTCGAGCTGGTCGAGGCCTATCTCGGTGCGTCGCTCTGTCGCGATGACTTTTCAGCTGATGATGGTCAGAGCGCATCGAGAATGATAATCTCAACGGCCTCGGACTGCGAGCAATCATCGAAGTCGCGCCATATGACAACGGTAAGCGCAGACTCGTGGAGCTTGCACTCTTGTCTGATCCTGAACAGTGATGACGATCGCTCGAGCGTTGGACGAGGAGCGAACGAAAGGTAGTGTGCGCTCATCGTTGCACGGGATCCCTATCGTGGTCAAGTGCGCGGTCCCTGCATACGTGTATTTGGGAGATTGACGCACGCAGAGACAACATTGCGACGGATGGATCGCTTGGCATGAGCACGACAGCGGGTTCAACCGTTTTACGTAGGTTACAGGCGATGGCTACCCGGTCATGGCTGACATGCCGCTCAGTGGGCTCACGAGTCCCGCGCGATGCTCAAGTCGTGGATCGCCTACGCAAAGCAGGAGTCATCAGTACGCATCGATTGTGCTGCTCGGCAGCGCACAAGCTGATGACTCCTCAACAGTCCTCGCCAAGACCAACATGTCAGTTTGGTCATGCCTTCGAGACGGCTGGCTAGACGATTGCCACACACACGCCTGGTCACCTCGCGGTGGACAATGCCTTTCAGCATATGTGTCTGGAGGGCTCTCGAATGGGGCCAATCCATGCGGGAGCTCGAGTGGCTCCGCAGTGGCCGTAAGTGCCGGCTTTGCGCCATTGGCACTTGGAACTGATAGCTGCGGATCCATCGTAAGTGCTGCGAGGAGAACCTTCAGACCTCGGCTGACGCTTCAGATCTACCCCTGCGATGCTGCGGCTTTATATGGCTTACGTCCCACCCCGGGACTCGTTCCGACGGACGGGTGTCTTGCGGCTCAGTAGGTTATGGACATGTGTGAGTTGAGTTGACAGATCCAGTCCCGGAATGGATACGGTAGGACCCATGGCAAAGTCCGTCGCGGATCTGGCCATGTTCCTGGATGTGATGTCAGAAGGCCAGTCATGTCTCAATACCGATGATGCGGGTCAGCTGAGTTCCTCACAGGCAAGATCACCTGTGACGCCTTGCAGCCTGCCAGCTTTGCAGGCCTTCGTCTCGGTGTCCCTCGCGATTGCATTGCGCTTCAAGGCGATTTGACCCCTCAGCATATCCA
This sequence comes from Holtermannia corniformis, assembly GCA_001599935.1. NCBI lineage: Eukaryota > Fungi > Basidiomycota > Tremellomycetes > Holtermanniales > Holtermannia > Holtermannia corniformis. The sequence continues at coordinate 939,855 of BCIJ01000003.1, read as the reverse complement.
AGACATGGATCACGCTCTACAGAATATGGTCGACCTCGGCGCCCAAATTGTTGAGATTAATAACGCTCAAGACAGTATCGGCGTGGACACTGAAATCCCCATGAACATCATGACCCAAGCTATCCAACCGGGTCTCGAAACCTATCTCTCAAAGTTGACGGAATCTCCTGTACGCTCACTGGAGGACATTATCAACACGACAGTAATGAATGCAGTGAGTGATTTGTCACGCTTGGAAGTGTGCATACTGATGCCCGACCAGGAGCAAGAGCTGCCACCGGGTCGACGTTCGATCAGCGTCTTCCTTCGAGCTTTGACGATCAACATACCGAGTGCGGCCTCTGACAAGTTGCCGAACCTCGATGAGATTCGGCCGCACCTGCGTCGCGAGTTCGACCAACTCTTGAAAAGGTCGCGAWTGGATGCCATCGTGTCGCCACTCATAGAGCCAAACTCGGACTTTGCTTGCCTGGCTGGCGTTCCGGTGGTGCGTAAGCTGACATGTTGGAGACTTAGACTCACCAATCTGCTTCAGGGGGTTGTACCACTCAGCACTCACCAAGTGAATGGCTGTCCGTTCGGACTGGCCTTCATGGTCAAGGAACACGAAGACGCGAAGCTATTGCAATTGATGTGAGTATTCGCTCAAAACGATATCACGATCGACTCATCGTCAACGCAGGTCAGCTTTTCACCGGCACTTTCCAGTGCGTGCACTCCCGCAACGTATGCAGCGTGATGCTTGACGAGACGATGCGACGGCTATGCCACTTGATCGTCTGTGCTTGCATGCGGAGCACCGTAGAGGTGCTTGTTACTCGCCACGACGATTGACATCTACCATGTCCATTGCTAGAGCTCTCGAAGCTCGCGTAGGTATCAGCTTGCTCACTGTGACCGCGACAGAGCTGGCACGCCTTTTGAGCGACGGTCAATTGACCTCGGTGGAGCTCGTCGATGCGTACTTGGGTAAGGTCCTTTGAGTGAAAGACGCAGTCCTGACGATCTTTTATAGAACGGATCGAGGAGAACAACATCCGGGGACTGGGACTGCGAGCTGTCATAGAGGTTTCGCCCTGTGCAAGGGGCGAGTGGTGCTATCGAGCTCAGACTGTGAGCTCTTGCTAACCTAAAGTCCAGAGATCGCTCAGAAGCTAGACGTTGCACGGCACCATGGCGAGGTGTATTCAGCCCTTCATGGTATTCCTGTCATCGTCAAGTAACTAACCCGCCGTCGCCTGTTTCTAGCTGATATCGGCAGGGACAACATCGCAACTGACCCTTCATTGGGTATGAGCACCACGGCTGGCTCGGTAGTGCTCGGTAAGTGAATCACATCGGATGCATGCGCACTTTTCGCAGCTGATTCCTACAAAGAAGGATCCATCGTCCCAGGGGACGCACCTGTCGTGGCGAGGCTACGGACAGCCGGTGCAATCAGTGAGCGTGTTCATCCTGTCCACCATCTATCAAACCAATGATGATGCCAGTCCTCGCCAAAGCCAACATGACCGAGTGGGCATGCTTCCGCGAAGACTGGCTACAGCCCGATGCCGACTACACCCACGGCTGGTCAGCAAGAGGTGGGCAGGGCACATCGGCGTACGTGGCGGGAGGAAGTCCGAGCAGTAGTTCGAGCGGTTCGGCAGTTGCTGTCAGTGCTGGCTTCGCTCCACTAGCGCTGGGCACAGACACTTGCGGGTCAATTGTGGGTAGGATGTGTGGAAGGGACAACAGCTGACCGTGACAGCTTTATCCGTGCAATGTGGCGTCTGTTTATGGCTTGCGTCTAACTGCTGGGTTCCTACCTACACAAGGAGTGATACCCATCTCGTTCGTGCCAGTCGGCGCTGACTCTTGGCTTGGACTGATTGCTCTTGCCAGCTCTAAAACAGATCAGGTCGGACCGATCGCCAAGAGCACAGCAGACATTGCGCTGTTGCTGCAGGTCATGTCGGGCAACTTGGCAGGTAGGTCGTCACGATCCCCTACGGCACCGCTGATACTCCCAAGGTACCTATGCTCCCAGTTCCGAAGACGACCTCGAATTCGAAGGCTTGCACCTCGGTTACCTGAAGCACCATGTCGGAGCGGACCCACCGCGTTCATCGCAGATACTGTCTGCGACAGAGGAAGCTCTTTGTCGTATGAGGAGCTTGGGTGCCCGAATCGTCGACATTGACGGAGACTACGGACTGCAAGTTGACGAAGCCGATGTTCGGGACATCCTATTGCGGGACTTTGCCGGGGATCTCGACGCACACCTGCAAAGCTTGGTACAGTCCCCCGTACGATCCCTCGAGGACGTCATCAATGCCACTATTCGACACGCTGTAAGTCCGTACTCGCTTGCTACAACTTTTGGTTGACGGGGCAGGATCGAGAGCTTCCTCCAGGCCAGCGAGGTATGCGCTGCTTCATCCGAGCATTGGCCCTTGCCGGGAGTATCCAGCCACCACCACCGCACCTCGACTTGGCGTACATACGCCAGCAACTGCGAGCCGCTCTGGATAGTCTCTTCGACGAGCATCGGCTAGACGCGCTTGTGTCGCCTCTGATCCCCCTGAATGGCAACTTTTCATGTTTAGCAGGCACGCCGAGTGTATGTCCGCGCCTGACCGATACACTGGCTGACTGACGATACGCAGGGAATCGTGCCGCTGGGGTATGTGGAGACTACCGGCCGGCCTTTCGGATTAGCGTTCATGGCGAGAGCGGGCGAGGAGGCCAAGCTCATCAAATTAATGTAAGCTTCGGGATTGGCTCATTCAGAAAGTCGATCTGATCCGCACAGGGCGACATATGAAGCGCACTTTCCCAAGAGCCGACCACCGCCGCGGCTGCAGCAGATATAGACGGAGTAGAACCCTCTAGCCGGATCTTGTACTGCCTATAATACATCGCTTGCGGCTATTTACCCTACACGACTCTCATTGAGAATCACCCTCGGACAAGGCGGCAGCCATGGTCTTGATCGCCTGCACCTCACCGTCGGCCAAGCCCTTCACTGAAACAGCCAGTCAGCACCGTCGGTGAAAGCACTCTTCCAAATACTCACTGAACCAGTCGCGGTAATTCCCCTCGTTGCCGCTCACAAGCGAGCTACCCATCGCCCTGATCGAGTCGGCCACGAACTGACCCGTGAAGCCTGCATGTGATTAGCGTGACGCCTGTATGAAACCAGTGAACTGACCCAAGCGTGAGCCTCCGACCTCCGCAAACGTCTTGGCCGCCTTCCAACCATCAGCGTAACCCCTAGAGATGGCGCTCTGCTCGGGAGTATACGAGACGGTGTCATCGCGCTTCAGCAGGTTCAACTTGGGCATGTTTGCAAAGCCAGCCTTGACCACGTTGGCGACACTGTCGGGCGCATTCGAGCGACGGAGGGAGCGCTTGGTAGACATGTTGCGCAGGTGACGCGCGACGAAGCGATGCTTGTTCAGGCCGGACGACAGCAAAAATGCGCGCTGGGGCAGGTCGCCGAGTCCGAGTGACCGCTTCAAAGCACGGCGACGGCTGGCGTGGCCAGCTGGGAGTGTTGCTAGGTTCGTCAGGGTCTCGTCGGTGGCGCCCATGGCAAAGGCGGCTTGAGCAGTCGAGGCATCGTGACGTTCGTCGATATCGGCGACGTCGTCGTCGGAGAAACCGGAAGATGACAGCAGCTCCGTGACGAGGGCAAAGTCATGGTCTTGTCCACCCAAGGAAGCCAGGACCTCTTCGTTAGTCGGTTGCCCGGCACCGTAAGTGAGCAAGTTGGTCGTAGAGTCGGTCGATTGCGGCTCGAAGGAGTTGTCGTCTGAATCTTTGGCATTTGCAGCTGCGACCTGTGCAATGGTGGACTTGGGGTACGAGTAGAAGGTCGAGGGCAACGACTTGCCCACCGCCCCGGTAAAGCACCAGTTGACATCATCAGGGCAGCCTTCTGTCTTGTAGCCTGGTTGTCTCAGCACAGGTCCCGTTCGCCAGGCATGGCGACGATCCACTCACTCCAGAAAGACCATCCAGCCGTAGCGTTCGCATAGCTCTCCATCTGCCCAGAGCAGAAGCGACGGCGGTCGGTATCGGGATCTGCAGAGTTTGCCAGAGCCTTTTCTGACAGCGCGCACGAGAACTCGTCAATCACGACGTTTCTCTTCGACTCAGTCGAGGCGGCAGCAAGCGAGGACAGGAGCGAAGTCGCGACCTCTTTTGTAAGCTGTTGGGCGGGAGCCGCCTGTTCTGCAGCAGAGCCAAAAACAAAGTCTGGAGGTGCGTCAGCGTGCTTCGCTACTCTAGGCTAGGACGCACACGAGTGATGATCGAGGACGACAAAGTCATCACGCGTTGACACGTAGTCAGCGAAGCGCGACATGTCAAAGCCATCGTGGATGCTGTCGCTGTCAGTCACTGTCCGTCAAGGCGGACTATACACACTAGAAGGGGAAAGAGGCGGCCTCGGGAGACACTTGGCGCAACGTCGCGAGGGCTTGCGTGTCTGCAGGGCGTGGTCAGACAAGACAGTTGTTGCAACCACCACTCACAGAATGCAGGCAGGCTATCGACATTGCTAGGCTCGTTGAGGATCTGGATTCCGACAACGTTGTTGACTTTAACGAGCTGTTGCGTGAGGAACGTTAGAGCGTTGATCGTGAGCTGAATGTTGGTTGGGTTGTTGAAGAGATTTTCGGCGCCATCGGAAGTACCGGCGTGCGCTTGTCCTGCAAAAGGACATTAGCAACTTATTGCGCGCTTTACCAAAGGCGTACCGTTCTGACTACCGGGTGCACCGTGGAGGTCGACGAGAACACCGAGCCCATACTTGTCGGCCCAATTGATGGCTCGGACAATGCGTGGCCATGAATTGACATAGGCCGCAGCGACCGGGGCGAACTCCGTGTTTTGGCAGTACAGCGGGCCAAGACTCCAACTGTGACAAGTGTTAGCTCTGCCAGATCTCTTCAGCCAAGCTCTACATACAAGCCGATTGGGAGTCTCACTGTGTTGATGCCTGGTGGTTTTCGTTAGTGAACGCCGATAGTGCTGCAGATTACTGACCGATAGAAGACAGGTATTCAAAGTCTTTTTCGGTGATCCACTCGTCCCAGTGCCTTTCAAGCACCTGTCTGGCGTTGTCGACGCTGCCCCAGCCCATGGCGACATCGAGCTCGGCTTGCTGCTTGCCAGCCGCGCACTTGAAGAGGGACGGAGCCATCCATTGTTCCTGTACAAACCAAGAACCGAGATTGACGGACTGTTGCTGGCGGTATCGATACACGAGGGCTTTCGCTGGATCTGCTGGCGGAAACGTTTCGAGAATCAAAGGGACAGACGGCACGTAAGGTTGTACGGCGCAGGTCAAGTCGGGTGTCTCAACACCGCTGACTGATACCGAGGTATCGTTCCCCGGACCCGCAGTCAGGTCGGTCGAGTTACCTGTGACGTTCTGAGTGAGGATGTCGCCTAGTAAGCCACCAAGAGGGGAGCCGGGCCCCGTCGTGCTATCGACGAGGCCTCCAGTGACGCCGCCGACTGTGTCGATGACGCCTGCAAGAGGGTCGCCAATTATGGGCAATGGCTTGACGATGGAAGATACCAGTCCGAGGGCGGAGAGGACTTTTTGAAGATCGAGCAGGACCATTTTGTTCAATGTTTACCGGTTTGTTTGTGTTGCGAAAAGAAAGTGGGCGAGACCAGCTCGATACAGACACGTCACAGACGGTCAAAAGGTAAAGGAAAGAGACGGCGGTGGAGATTCTTGGAGGGATGAGAGATCACTCGCTCACATCAGGGTATTTATCAGTAACCGGCTGCGACCAGCCTTCTCGAATGTTAATATCAACCAAGCTGGATCATCAGTAAACGACCGGGCGGGTCATCCGTCAGCTGTGCTACGGGCTGTGTGATGAGCCGAGGTTCGTTGTCAGCTCCAGACGGCCGGACCGGGTGGTTTGTCGATACACAAAGACGCAGATTTGCTTCCGTCGGTGTCTGTGCGCGTGATAGGGACCGTGCGAGGTATAGTCTTTTCACTCATCCTACTGACGAGGCTTGGTGCTGACCTTATCCATGTACGAGTCTTGGGATCAGTCTGTCAGGATAGTTTCCCTACTCACCTTGGCACACGGCCATCCGGTCCGAAATAGCTTTGACCACTGATGATTCTGCGTCTGAAACACGCAGCCGAACCTTGAAACACTGACCAGTATCTTGTAGCTGGGACCTGCACAAGCAGGAGTTGGCCGCTACCATCGTCCACTGATCTCCTTTTGCTTCGTGCGCAAGTTGCTACGGCTACGGAATCGGGAGTGCTGACTTGTTCAGTTCGGTCGCTGGTCGACGCCATGTGGTTTCCGCGTATCAACATGTCCGTCTCGTACATGCTGAGACCGGCGTGGGCCGAGGCGCGTCTGGTAGTAAGCAGATGGTGTTGTATATACCATCGTCGGTAGAACTCACTCCTTCAGCGCGAACGGCTCTTCTCCACCCGGCTTTTGATTGCATTCTTCGTCATTGCTCTCTTGCACGCTCTCGTCTTGATGACGCTTCGCATTGCCGCCCTGTCGCAGAACATTGCGGCTTCACATTTCCTTCGACATGTCGTCTTCCAGGCCAACCTCAGCCAGCAAGTCTTCCTGGGGGATGACCCAGACTGGCAGACTGCACCCGCCGTGGTCAACCGGCAATATCCACGCAGTGCTGCGACGGACGGCATCATCTGTGATGACACGGGCAAGAAGTGCTGGGAAGTCCATCGGGACAACGGGGCAAAGAGACTGGATCCCTTCGGCTCGGTGCCCGACAAGCAGGCAGCGTCAGCGTTGTCCTCGGCGGTTAGCGTGTCGGCATCGACGACAACGATGGCCTCGTCGACTGCGAGCAGCAGTCCCTCCATCACACCATCATCCGCTCCGAGCAAAGAAGACGGGAAGGGAGAGGAGGCAGAGGACGATTCGGACTCGGACTCAGACTCTGATTCCGACTCTGATGCCGGTTCCGAGTCTGATGATGACGAAGAGGAGGAGATCAAGAGCAGCTCGACTTCCACACCACCTCAGATCGTCACCCTCGCTCGCAGCATCTCCATCCCAGCACCAACACCGACCTCCCGAACCCCGACCTCCAATAGCTCTGTCCCCGCTCAGGTAAGCGTAGACACGAGCTGCTGTCGAAAAGAGCTGACTCTAAGCAGGCAGTCATCAGACGAGGTGTCAGTCTCTCCGAAGTGACAGAAGGTGGCAAGATCGTAGGGCTCGAGTTCGTTCGCGATTCAGACAGTCCAGCGTTCATCACTGTCGTCAGTCCCGAACCCACATATATGTCACTCTGACATGTGCTCAGGAATGTGCCGCGAGATTGGGCTGGCCCATCAACAGGTGAATGGAGTGACGGTATGGGATGCGACGCGACTCACGCACTCCAACGTAGTTTCGACAACTCGATTCGCGAGGATATTGCGCAAGCATGCTTTTTTCTCTGGGTACTCGGGATGAGCATCGCCGCTGTTCGTCTTGCAGATCTAGAACCCTGTTGCTCATGCTTCTCGCTCAGCTACTCGTAGAGTCGGTACCGCATCTGTGAGTCTACGTACATTAAGCACAATTGCTCCTAACAGTCTGCAGGATCGCCGCCTTGATTACCCAAGTACTATCCGTGGCTTGGAGTGGGTACACGCTTGCTGCCACAGCATCCTTCAACGAACGCTTCCATCAGACCATCATCTTTGGACCGTGCAACGGCGTCGGTCTCATTCGAGGTTATTGGGCTCGCCGTGGTGGACTAGAGGTACGTCTTGACACTACCGAGACTACCCGCTAACACCACAATCAAGATCGCAATGCTCGTTCTGAACGGCGCGAGCCTCATCTTGCATGGAGCACTAACATGGAGACTGGCCAAGGACTTTGGCTGGCAGGTCAGTGACTCTTCCTTCAGGCTGCAGCTGCGCTAAAGGCAATCGTAGACGTTCAAACGAGTTGGCGCATCGAGCCTCATCAACCGCGTGTACAAGATCGTCCTTTCGCTCGGCATCGTGCTGCAGCTGGACGTCTTTTTCCTGTTGACTATGGCTGCTCTTTGGCTTGACCAAGTAAGGTCTCAAATTATCGTGGTGGTAATGCTGACAGTCGCACGCAGATGACCCGCGGAGTGCCCGCGTACTGGATGACTCATAAACGCGCATACACCATCTTGTATGGCTTCATGGTGGCTGTGAGTGAGCTAGGCGTGATGGGTGACTGCACTTACAAAGTCTCAAGGCAATCATACCATGGCTGGCGCTCGTGAGATATCCCGTGATCCGCATCGCGGGCTGACCTGACCTGCGAACAGGGGTGGCGTGCATCGCGACGAGAGAATCGTGTCCAAATGGACCTCTTCTTGGCTCTCTCGACCTTGTAAGGCTTGGCGGCTAAAGCGAGACAAAGTTGACATCTTCAGCTTCCTCGTAGCCTGGGCAGTCAGCTTTGATTGTCGATTCTTCCTTCTCACCTTCCAGACGTGGCGCTTCTTTGCCGTTGTCGTGGTCTCTGCTGCGACGTTGACGATCGCAACAATCGTCCTTGCCGTCGCAAATCGCTTACAATTTGGCAAGGGGCTTTTGACTCACCTCGATGCCTACCGCGGAGATGCACCGGATCCGGATGGTAACTTTGCTATCCTGGCGGACGAGAAGCCCAAGGCTGCCATCAGTGCGCCCCGCGCTCTTGGCACGCAGACGCTGCCCACATTCTCATCTGCGTTCGCGCAGGGTAACGTGCCCCCTCCGGTGAGTCCTCTTGGAGTGGTCCCGGCTGATGGCTGTTCCCAGCGCCTGATGTTCCCTCCCGATTTGCCGACTGGTCGACAAGCACGACCGCCGCTACCGAGCGTCTATTCCGAGGCATCATGGGCTGCTGGAGATGATGCGGATCGCAATGCCCGGCTGGGCCGGCCGCTTGTGCCATCGTACTCGAGTCGAGCGTGATACTCGTCAGTAGCGGGTCGTACAGGAGGCGTATGCGATGAAAGTGTGCATATTGCAACCCCCTTTGTCCCAAAATCATAGTGTGCTCTCATGCAATGCGTCATCCTCGCCCGGTGTGTCGCCGGGTGTCGAGCCGAATGGCGACTCGTCCTGGAGCACTGCGTCAGCCAAGCCGATCCCAAATTTACGAGCTTACAATATCTCCTTCTGCCGCCTCTGCCACACTGTCAAACTGATCCGCGAGGTTTGCCGACATGCTCGTAAGCGGTCCGCTGTAGGCAAAGTCTTGCGCATTGTGATCGCGCTGGGACCGTCAGTGGGCCCAATTGCTAATTTGCTTTGGGCAACGCACCATCTGTTGAGCTGTCTCAGCGATCCAGGGGTGCTCCAGCAGCTCGGCGGCCGTCGCTCGGTCAGCCGGATCGAGGCACAGACATTGCTCGATGAAGTCGATGCCGAGCTCCGAAAGCTGACCGGGCTCGGGCAGAGGCGGGTGCTGTGTTGCGATGCCAATGTGGAACATGATGGCCCTAACATATTCAGCAAACGATGGCGCGTAGAGGCCGAGACTCACCATTCGTTGTCAAGGTTGCTCCAAGGTTTGCGGCTGCAATGCCATCAGTCGCGTCGCTGAGAAGTTTATTCACTCACCCTGTCGCGAATTCAAGGACGACACAACCCAAGGACCTAGAACCGTCAATGATGGATATGGAGGGATGCTGATGCGTACCAAATATCCATGGCTCCTAGCCGCGTGGTCTTCTCGTTCTTGATGACTTCAGGCGCCATATACATGGGGGTCCCTGCCAAGCTATTCATGGCAGCAGGTCCGTCCATGCCAGGCCCCGGCGCTCGAGGCTTGTTGGCCGCCCTTGTCTTGGCCATGGTCCTGTTGCCCTTGATGATGACCTTGGCTGCACCAAAGTCGACAAACTTGATAGTCGACCCCGCTCCCAGCAGAATGTCTGGCCATGTCAGTCAGGATCACTGGCGATGTCCTCTACTCACTATCTGGCTTGACATCTCGGTGCTCGACGCCTTTCGAGTGGAGGTATAACAAGCCCTCGAGCATCTGCACCGTGTACACAAGGATGACGTCTTCGTCCTCGATGCGGCCATGCTCGAGGAGGTTGGCCAGACTGCCACCCTCGCAGTACTCTTCGAAGATGTACACCCGGTCTCGGTGGACTTCGATACCGTAGTAATCCACAATGTTGGGATGCGAAAGCATCTGCATGACGTCTGATTCGTCCTTGATCTGCTTGTAGAGCGCCGGGCTGTTGCTGAGATCTTGAACGCGAATCTCCTTGACGGCCATGATGCCGCCCGAGTCGAGATTGAAGCCGATGTAGACGTTGCCGTTGGCACCACCGCCGATGAACCCGCCTTGTTGCCATCGCAGAGCGATATTTGATGTTGAAGCGGCGAGGAACACCAGCGAGCGATCCTCGGCGACTTCCTCGTCGAGGACCTGCCCAATGAGGTGCTGGTCATTGAACATGGTCAATCGGTGTTGTTCGAGCTCGGAGATCAACCGCAGCCGCTCCTCGCGCACGAGTCGTATGCTGCGATCGACAGCGAAGCGCTCGCCGGTTTTCGCCTGACCTGGACCCGGAGGCGACGAGGCCCTCGCGAGGAAGCCGTCGCCGTTGTCAAAGTTCTCTTGAAGGCGCTGCAAACGCCGAATAGCCTCTATCCGCTCGGCCTCCTTCTTGGCCTCGATACTCGACCGAGCGCCGAGGATGTCGAAATGACTGATGAGCAAAGTCATACAACTTGCAACCTTGGATCGAAGCAAAGCAAACTCGAGCTTGTCGAGATGCAGAATGTTGTTGCCGCGCGTCATGCCCATGGCGTACTCGAGCGCGTTGACGGTCCATCGGAAGGTCTTGCGGTCCGTCGGATCGCAGTCGTCGCAGATGAACGAGACCCAGCTGATCGACAGTTGCATCAGCAGCGGAGTGAATGTCGCCCAGTCGGCCGGGTCCATGTAAGCGCCGACACGATGACCGTGTTCTGACGCAAACATGTACCAGTTTTCAATCAAGTCTTGCGTGCCGGGCGATGTCCCCAGCATCTCTCGTACATGCGAAGCGGAAATGACAATGCACTCTGATAGGCGGATGGTTGATCGGTTGATCTTCTTGAGCTCGCGTTGAACCCGCGGCAAGTGCGATTGCTGCTCGACCACGATTTCCAGTTGTAGCAACGGCTCGTCGTTCTCGGGGTGGAGGAAGCTTTCGGCGAATTGCACCTTGGCTTGCGCGAGGCGCTCCAGCGGACCGTCGGCGATCAGGCGGACTCGGTTATCCTCGAGACACAGGTCGAGCGGCTTGACCTCGAGAGGCATGACCGGACCGGTCCAGACAAAGTGGCGTCGTGGCGACACGAGCAAGATGTAGCTTGTGATATCCTCGTCGTCGTCCATACCGTCTTCAGCACCGCTACTGAAGATGCCACCGCCATCACGCATGTAGTCGCCATTGATGTCGCGCGCAGCATCTGCCCGCCGCTGGCGGATAGAAGTTCGAGCGAGTGATGAGAAGGATTGCGAGAGAATGTGCTGGACGACTTCAGGTTGTTCCCACAGCGAGCCATCGGCAATGAGGTATGTTCCCTGCTCCTCGTACGTCTGCGTATACACGAGGAAGTGGCCAGTGTCGTGAAGACACTCGATGAACGTGTCGAGATCGTCGTCTTCAAGCACGTATTCCGCCGAATTGTCGAACCGCTGTGTCAGACGCCTGCCCTCGCGTCAGGACCACATAGAGCACGAGAGCGACCGACTGACCTGGCAAACCGCTGCAGCTTTCGATACCGCATCTTGACCGCATCCAGAATCTTGCTGAACCAAGTGACCATGTGTTCCGTGTTCATGAACGCGTTCTCGTGTCGGTGCGTATTCGGGTCGACGTTGTCTTGTGGGCCATTGAGAACCCGCGATGTAGGTGTCTTCAAAGCCGGACGCTTGCTGATTGCCCCGGCGGGCTTGAGCCTCACGTCGCGCTCATCGTCCGGTACAGGTACGACGAGCTGAGTTTCGAAAAAGTTGGTGACGCGGACCATGAGTTTGTTTGTTAACGAGCTGTCAATGTCAGCCCGAGACTCTCGCAACACTGATGGACTGACCAAAAGTGCTCTGCAACGACTGCATCGCCGCCCTCGATCGCGTCCGCAGCCTCGTACAAGAACTCCCACTCGTTCTCGAGGATCTCGGTTTCGCGAAAGTAGAGCGCCTTGCCGCCGCGCTTGAGCTTCCAGTGCAGCAGCTTGAAAAACGTCGTGATCCCTTGCAAGATCATGGCGTCATAGTCTTCGACCAGGCAGTGCGGGATCGCCCAGCGCTTGTCTGGGTCCGGTTCCGTCAGCTCGAGGTATTGGCGCTTTACGAGGATGCCGAGCGAGATGGAGATGCGAAAGTTGTCAATCATGTCGTCGATGACCATTGAGCTCGGATCCATGAGCTTTCGCGCGGCGTCGAGACGGACGCGGAGAGCCTCGATGATCAGTTTACCGGGAAAGGAGATGAGGCGGACGAGCTCGTATTGAAAATCTGGGAGCGCGAGCTCTTCAAACAGTGGGAGGTGGGAGATGACGGTCTGTTTGGCGGTATGAAGCAACGCTGTGAGCTCGACGAACGCTCGGCGCTCAAATGTCCTCCGGAGAGAGTCTTCTTTGAGGATACGCTCGATAAACGTCGAATCATCTGCTGCCTGATCGTTGGCTGCCTGCGCGCGCGCTTTGGCGTCAAGAGGATGGTAGCGATTCTTGCCGACCAGCGCGCGCTCCTTGGTCGTGTTGGGCTTGGTGATGTCGAGCTCGTCTGAGCCCGTCCATTTTTGCAACACGAGCAGTTGCGCCTTCAGGCTGCGCACGATCGACGACCACGCCGCCAGTGCGTCCACTCGCGCTTGGAACGCCGCAGAGTCGTAGAGCGGTTTGGCGTGGCGAAGCGCAAGGTGATGTGGGTACAGCGATTCGACGAGCGCCAGCTTTTCAAGGATGTAGTCGACCTGCTCTATCGAGTTGCGTTCCTGCGTCTCCTTGATCTCGATCCCGTCCGTTTCGCCCGTCTCGGGTTTCGCAAATGTATCCGGGTCAGACGCCTGCACGTCGTCCGAGTCCTCGGTGGCAGAGATCCAGTCCTTGGCTTGTTGGGGATCAATCTCGCCCGAAGCTTGCTTGGCCGGTTGCCTCGCTGCGTCGGGTTCGATTGAGAAGCGCTCGACTTCTTCGAGCACGCTATCGACGACACGATTCCGTCGTTCCTCGACCCGCCGTCGCTCCTCTTCTTCTGTCCGACCACGGACGCGGGCTCGGATCTGCCACCACATGAGATCACCGAGCTCTTTGCGAAACGTTTCGTTGGACGGCTGCTCGCCGCCTATTCGTGATTTCTCACCCTTCAGGATCTCACCGCCGAGCACCGAAGCCAGCATTGTCTGCCATTCGAGCCGTTCCCGGCCTTCAGGTGAGGACGGTACAGCAGCGTCGTGGTTCAGCACTGGCTGGGGTCGGTACGTCGACCGCAGTGTTGCCGCCGTTTTAAGACGAGTGCGGTACTCGGCTTCAATGTCGAGGTCGCCATCCGAGTCTTCGTCCCAGTTCCCGACTTTCTCATTCGTCTTGTAGTAGTTCGCGTCTGGGTCGACTAGATCCAGCACCTGTGCAATGCCTTTGCCTGTTCCACTGCCTGAAGCCATGGTTGCATGTGTGCTGCCTGCTGAAGAGCTCGTGTTATGCCTCAGCGGGCCACCCGGCCGGTCCTCGACCGGCTTGATGTACTTTTCCCTCCAAGCGCGATAGAGATCCGTCCCGCGCACCGCGTCCGAGCTCGGCGGGGGCGCCAAGGAAGCGTCATGCTGGTATGTGGCGGATCGTGTGAGCTTTGGATTCGGCGTGTGAGGGGTTGAGATGGGGACAGGGACAGAGTTTGCGACGTTTGCGCCGAAGCGTGTCGGAGGCGTCACTTGGACTGATGTGGAGTTGACGGGGCTGTGAGATGGGCCAGCGACGGGAAACGATACCGAACGGATATGAGGTGGATGGAGGTCTTCTATCAGACGTCAGTCCTGCTCGCAAGTGACACGAGGGGTATCGCGACCCGCATCTCAAAGTACGAGCTTGACGAGAGTGCCGCTACTCACCGTCTTCATCATCTTCTGGATCGAGGAATAGCGCCGCACTAGGTGTAGACGTCATGGCTGTCCTCAGCGGGGACGTTGCCGAGTGATACGACGCCGAGGGTGAGACTGAGCCGGGCATGGTCGGAGGCTTTCAGCCAGACCCGAGCTCGTTCCCGATCGTCCGCAGACGAAGCGGTGTCGTCGGTTGCGAGGAGTGAATGTTGACCAGAGAGCAAGGAAACTGCCTGCCGAGTCGAGTGTTGCTGTACTCAAAGTACGACAGAATGCAGCTCAAGCTGTCGCTCAAGCTGCCCGAGGTATCGCTAACTGCGCGGGAGAATGTTTAGGCGCGACAATAGGCGCGGGGTTGCCAGGTTAGGTGCGCCATCGTACATGCCCATTTGCTGACTTTTTGGCACGAGCATGTAGGAAGCTCAAAGACCTTGGGAGTCAGCTATATGATCTACTCAATCATACAAATTCGCACTGAACCTGCGCATCAGCAGGGTGATACCAGTTTACTTATCGATTTGCTACTCTTCTGCTAGCGCGTCGCTAGGACTTCCGCTTCTCGCTCGTAGTTGTGCTCGATTGCTTGACCTCGCCTCATGCGACATGCTGCTGCCAGAGACTCCACAATTGAAATTCTCCATCTCTGAGCCATCGTTCCATCCCAGTCTCAGCATCACTGCCAAAGCGCCCGCCTACCGACCCAACGCAACCTCCTTCTGCCATCTCGGGCTATCCCTAACCTTTCCCGACCATGTCTTTCTCGATTCAAACGAGCTGCACGATCAGTGGGACACCCATCAAGCCGGTCCAAGCACCTGGCACCTCTCGCCAACGGTGATCGATCTCGAACGGGCCGTGCTTCCGCACGCAGAAAGGGTTCGGCTGGATGTGAGCTATGGCCCTTGTAGCTGGGAGACGGAAGCAATGGCCGCGGCATGGCATCTGGAGACGACGGTACCACTGCATGCGCGGTATTCTGAACTGAATGATGATGGTCAAGTCGAGGTGCATGTTCTTCCGACGTCGGATGCGGTCATCAGAGCAGGCTGGCATTGCTCGTCCCACGAACCTAGTGCGTCATGTGTCGTACCCCCGATGTATCTGAATTGACTCATACGTCTTCCAGTGCCGCTCCTCCCATTCGACAAAGCCTCACTTCACCCTATCACCATAAACAACCCTCTCACCCTCACCCTCCCAACAGGCCAACTCTCACACCAAGCACCCGTCGAAACTCTCACGACACTCACCATCTGGCTCTCCTTTCTCTGGGTCGCTCGCAAACTTCTCAAAGTCGGCCAGCGAGCGGGCAAATTGGCGCCAAAGACGGAATGATATGCCTATCAGCCCCCTCGCCTTCCCGCTGCGACCACTTGGTAATCGCAAAAGCGTCTTTACTCGTGCCTCGCATCAAAACCGCGCGTTTACTCAAATGGACGTCCCACCAGCCGTTCTTGACATCTCGCCCGTCAGCAGAGGGATCATGGCGTCGCAACTCATCCTCGTATTGGAATGGAAAACGTGCGCGGATAAGTAGGCAATGCTGGCTGGGTGCCAATGGCAAACAACAGACACTCGATGCATCTCTATTATCAGCAACCAGCGTGATCGTGTCGTCCATCGACCACGGACACTATCATCCCCATTCCCCGTCTGCACCGAACACGATTCTGGCATGCCAACTCGAGATCATTCCCCGGACAGTCAGGCCATGACGCCCCGCCTCCATCTGATCAGTCATGGTGAAGAATGAACAAGCTAACATTTGCTGCGAAAGAGCTCGGATTCCAAGGCAGCGGTGGCATGCGCATGGCAATCTGCAGTTCGGCCAAGTATTCAGCATCTGAGGAACGTGTACTCCGATCCAGGACGCGTTCCTCCTTTACAGGGCCTGAATCTAGTCGCAGCAAGCTTGTGATCTCGGAATTAGTTTGACCAGTCGGGCGCGGCCTGGTGCGAGCGAGAGATCTGCGTTGGTGGTCCTTTACGAGGCAGGAGAGATATCAGTTTCGTGAAGAGCCTGTAAAGGCGAGCTGTCCTGCACAGTTCGACGCCACCATCTGAAAGATCTCGTAGCTCCGCTCAGCGGGTGACTAAATTGACCTGCGTCGACGGTAGCGGGCAAGCTGCCGGTCACAGTCGGCAGATCCACGGCAAAGTTTGCTGGCCAAGGCGCACGATCTACAAATACAAACCTGTCGGAAAAGCAATGATCCATTCCAGCACGGCTCTCCCTCTCCCTCTCGAGCTCACGCGCCATCGTACAGCGCCCGCAACAGATCTCGTCGAGCTATCCCTGTGAATCTAGCCCGACCTCTTCCCTGTCATCATGCTTTTCCCTCTTTCTTCTTGGACTTTAGCGACTTTGCCAGCAAAGATCGGCAGCAACGTCGATTCCACTTGCCCTGCAGTGAAATCCGACGTTCAAGCAGGAATCCGGTTCATGCGTTGCTGCTTCGTTCCCTCAAAGATCTGCTGCGGCTCTCTGTCCACACTGATATCACTGCTTGACCCGGCCATGTTCGCTTGCGCAGCGCTGGATCGATGGCGGCGTGGAATGGCGATCCCAAGGCGGGCTATCTGCGCGCACGTAAGAGGCGGTCGCCACCGCTGCGTGATACGCGCGACGCGCGACACAAAGGTCAAGCTGCGCAGCCGAGCGGACTTGTACTACCAGATGCTTCCTTTGCATGCATCTCCGCTGAAATTGAGGATCGATGAGTCAAGTACCGTGTACCCGCTTGCCGTCTAGTCTTTCCTCATCGCCAAAATGTCCATGTCCATCCCAGACGCAGACGACATGTCCTTTTTGCTACACTGGCACACGTCAGAGTGCGCCAAGCCGACCGCGGGTCTCTTTCTGTGGGGTCAAGTCATGCAATCGGCCGATTTGTCGGGGATCGTCGTGCCCGTCTTGCAAACGTGCAGGTCGACGCACCGGTCGTTCATGGAGCAACGATACATGACGATTGAGCAGTATACGACGACCTGTCCGCCGATCGAGCAGAAGCTTTTGTCGTCGATGGCGTGTAGTACGGTGTAGGCCCGGTGGGATCTATGGATACATTGAGAGTCTATCTATGTCTCTACTTTAAACCACCACCCAGCCAGCTACAAGCGCCAGCAGTCCGCCAAAGGCTAGCTGCACACCTGCACGCGCGGAATGAGCCCCGTTATGGTAGCCATAGCCGCCATCACCGCCGCCTCCTACACCATACGAGTTCTCGACACTCCCATTCGAGGCCGCATACTGGACTCCTAGATCGCTGAGCGCTCCTGTCCTCCTCGTCTCGCCTTCGGATCGGAACAGGCCATTGAGCTCGTTGACGCCTTGCTGTGGGGTATTAGGATACGTACAAGCGAGTATGTATGAGAACGTACCAGATCATACATGTCCCCAAACCACGCGTAGCGCTCGACCCAGTCGGTGCTCTCCATGAACGACAGCGTCGTGTTCATAAAGGAGACGATCTCGGGTAGGGTTGCTTGATGCTGCTGTGTCGAGGTCGTATTGTCATGATAGCTAAAGTTTTGCATTGCAAACTCTGCACGGCGGTCAGCGACTGCCGGGTGCCGGGTGTCAACGACAGACCTGTAACCCAGATGGGTAGGTTGAAGGTCTCGTGAAAGTCTTCGAGGTATTCAATAAAGTCACTGGCCACCATGTCGTACCTATGTCCACTTAGCCAGGTCTGCGATCTATGACGCAAGCGACTGACCAGTGCAAGGCGATAAAGTCTGGGTGACAGCTCGCGTTGCAGCTCGCCAGCCACTCTTGCATCCAGACCTTGCCATCGGGTGCACTCGTGACGGCCGGACTTCCCAGTCTGTAACCCTGCGCTTTGAGCGGTTCCAGATGTTGCACCCATACTTGGGCCGCCTCGAGCGGGGTACAATCGGCTTGACCGACTTGGTTTGGTTCATTGAAAGCTAGGACGTTGCGCTGGGACGTGAGCTGGACCGAGGAAAAGTTGTTGGCGACCGCGTCGAGAAAAGGGTCGAGGTAGGTCGAGTTTGGTGCCCAGAGCATGGGAACGTAGTCGAATGGAACATGGTATAGAGGGTTGCGGGATGTAGGGATCACTGGGTCTGGGCTCCATGTGTAGTACCTGCCGAAGCGATGGATGTCAGCTTCCTCGGTGCGTCTTGAACGTCGGTGGCGATCGGTAAGTGACGCAAGCACAGACCCAACTCACCAGTCGATCGTCGTGTTGTCCGCTGTGAAGCCCGCCATGGGCACATAGACACTGTTTGGCCATGCTAGACCCGCTTTGCCAGACTTGGCCACCGTTGACGAGGCGAGCCAGACGGCGGCGAGGATGCAAGCGAAAGAGCTGGGCATGCGTCGTAGCGAGCTTCACTCACCACCGCAAAGATTAAACTGGATGGTCGTCTGATTTGATAGATGGATAGCGACGCTTCCTTGCCTACCCTCTCCGTATCCCTGGTGCCCTGGATGATAGCATGGCGGCGGTGAGGGTACAGGAGTGACGAGAGCAAAGAGAACAACTGCGGTGGGGCACCAAGCAGGAAATGTCCATCACCATCGCCATCACCAGTTTCCAAGGGCGTAGCAGCATGCTGGCAAGGTCGATACCAAGCAGAAAGGCAGGGGCAAGACGAGCACTGAGAGCGCGGAGACAGGTGCACACGCAATTGCAGACGTTTTACAATCCGACGGCAGCGGAGCTCAGAGCTCACTTTGAGGAAACACCATTGCCTCCCGATGCCGTCTCGGCCTACCTCGTCTCAACAGCGCTCCCGAGAGTCGAGCTGGAACCCATCATTCACAGCCTGCATGCCAGCTTGCCGACTTCGATCGGAGCGTTTACCTTGCCGATCCCCAACCAGCCCGCATCCTCTGTCACCATCGCTACCTTCACCCCGAGTTGGCCAGACGAGCGGATACGCACCTTCAAGTCGGATCTAGCAAGCCGGCCAGCAGCTCAGGTCGGGAAATGGCAACGCGAGACACTGGCGGCTGCGAACAAGCCTGGGAGTACCGCGAGCAGGTGGACAGAGGATGAAAAGGGCAGCCATGTAGGCGAGATGGAACGTCTCGTACGGGGAGAACAGCGGGATTGGTCGGCCCTCTGGGAGGCCGGGCGGAGCGAGAGGAAGGATGAGGGTGTTCTAGATCTACCCGAGAGGTTGTGGGGTCTCACGTACGTCCAGCTCGGAGTCGAGGCTGAGCTACGGCTGATCATGGGTAGCTCGACAGACGTCTCGTCCCTCTTCTTCATGACTGATTCGACACCACAAGCTCTTCTTACCACCTTGACCGCTGCATTCCCGCACGCAGTCAAAGTACGCTACATGCAGACCTGACTCTTCCCAATGCTGACGCCAACAGCTCGGGCTCGTGACGCCGCCAACACCGTTCATCACCTCGCTCCCCGCAACGCTCTTTTTCGAAGGCGAGCTCCAATCGAAAGGCGGTGTTGGAATCGCCATCTCCTCCACCTTCCGACCGTCGGTGCAAGTGACCTATGACGGCTACGAGGCGCTCTCGGAGCCATTCACCATCTCAAGGTGAGTTTGCATCACCTCACGTCGCCTTGAGCACTGATGATGGCTCCAGAGCGCAGGGCAACCTACTGCTCACCATCGACCACACCAATCCGAACCCAACGCAAGCGCTGATCCGTGCGATCCAAGCCCGTCCCGGAAACGCCGACAAGCAGCAAGGTATGGCCGGCCTCGGCAAGGATGAAGAGTTCTTCATGGCTCTTTTGGCGTCTGTGAGTCTTCCATACGATCTAATGTTAGGGAGAGCGCCTGAGCGATGGCAGGATGGGAGCGTGAAGCGAGTGGTCAAGATCCTGTCGGGCGATCCGAGCCGTGGGGCACTCAGTCTCGAGATGGAAGAGCCGTTGTTGGTCGGGCAGAGAGTGCAGGTCAGTCCAAAGGACTAGGTAGGGCTCTACTGATGGACACCGAGTTCATGCACCGTCCGGACTTGACGACGCGACACGCGCATACACGCTCGGCAATCACCCTCTTGACTTTGCCCCGTGACGACTCGTTCGAAAAACCATCCGCCGAATCGACGAGGACGACCATGTCGATCCAGCCCGGTTTCACAGGCGCAAGCGAAGGCGGCTTCCTCCATTCAACCTTGACGGCCTCCGACGGTGAATCAACTTCATGCAGCGTACCCGGTGGGCGCGCCGTGTTGGAGCCATAGCCATAGCAAAGAGCGACAGCAATGCATCCTATAGTCCTCATACGAGTGTCCAGCCTAACGTTGAACGAAATGAAATCGAGCTTCTACCCGCAGATCTGTGAGAGCGGCGTCAGGTGCTGGCTTGGGTCTTGTGGGATCCAGCCGCCAGCGAGACCGGCTTGGTACGACCAGTCTGCGACGGATTCCGTCTTCCACGTCCACATGATCCATCCCTGTCACGTCAGCTTGACTCGCGTCAACAAAGCGTACCTGTCCCCACGACTCAAAAGCCTGCGTCTGCACGTCCCAGTATTTCCTCATGAACTCTTTATATTCTCTGCGCGCGTCAGCGCCATCCCTCGTGCGCACGGTACGCACTGGGAGAAATCAGAGCCATCGCCGGATTTCCCAGCGCACGAGCCGTGGTAGGAACTGCCGGGGTATGAAGCGTCGTAGCGAGCGCCGATCCCGCGTCCGTTCAGGTACGTTGCGCAGTCTGTGGACGCGAGCGACCATTCACCGACGACGAGGGGGAGGTCAGAAGCCGAGTAGGCGTCTTTGTAAGTGCACGTGTACTGCTCCGTGTCAGCCTATACATACCCAGCGGCGCAAGCAGACCACGTACAGCCAGGTGTTGATCCCAGTTCCGGGCGTTTTCGGCATCGGAAAACACTTGATAGCTAATGCAACCCAAGCGTCAGCGCCGAGTTATGGCAGTGCCGTCAAAGGACCGACTTGTGCGTGTCGAGCGTGACAGAGTCGTATCTGTCAGCGGGCATGAACCCGTCCCATGAGGCGATCGGCTGGAACGCGTCGTGGATGATGAGTTCGAGTCCGGATTTGGCGTCGGTCCCGAATGGGTAGCTGGTTTGTCAGCGTTTGATAGCGCTAGCACTAGTCTGGGTCGGACTGACCGAGCTGCGCCGTATGCGTCGTCTAGTATGAAGTGTCAGCCTTGCGAAATGGATGGAAAGGGAACATACACCAATACTGCTTGGTCGTCGCCAGCAGTTCAGAGCTCGAGAACCCAGCGGGCTCGTTGAGGAGCGCGAGCGCAGTCACGACGCCAAAGTACTTTGGCTGCGCAGGTGGATCAGTACGCACGATGCCGTGAACCGAGTGAAGGACGCACGTCCGAGTACTTTTTCGCGAGCTGGCCAACGATCCGCTTTGAGCGCTCGACGTTTTCACCGTTCAGGTGCCTACACGGTCCGTGGTTAGCTCGACCACGCAGTGTTTAGCGTCGGCCGGCGCACCATTCAGGTTGACCGCGCTTGCCCGAGTTGTCCTACCGTCCGCTATTAGCCCCGGCCTGACTGCAGCCTCGCCGGACGTACGAAACCATTCTGCGAGCCAGGGACACCGTGGAGATCAATCATGACTTTGATCGAGTGCTTGCGAGCCCACTCGATCGCCTTGTCGAGGTAGGCTGCTTGGCCTTGGATATAGGGTTCGCCGCCGGTGACGTCGTATGCCCTGGTGGGTTAGCGCTGGCTTTCTCGGGATGGTAGATGATGCGAGAGGGCCGGGCAGTGTTTGGGCGGGTGATGAAGGATCTCGCGAGACGACGCAGGGAACAGAGACGTACCAGAACCCGATCGGGATCCTCACATGGTTCAAACCGGCGTCTATACCACATGAGCCCTTGGACGCGTGCTCAAGCACGCACCGGCAATCTGCCGAAAGTCATCCTCTGTGATCCAAGTCTCCCAGTGGTTCTCGAGTGCCGCCTGGGCCGTCGCTCGATCCTGGTATTGACAGAAAGTGTATTCGTCAATGATGTCTGGGTTGTTGGTCGCGTCGTACAGCGACGGGTTGATGAAGGGTTCCGTCAGGAGCCATGAGCTGGTGGGATCAGCAGGATGATCTAGGGCGAGGGACGGACCCAATGTTGACACCTCGGATCTTGGTGGAACCATATGGGAAGCCGACGTTGACTGCTCGTTGCGAGTGTGATGGCGAGTGGCGCGAGCGGTGTGCTGAAGGAGCGGCTTGGGTCGGTGAGAGGATGAACGGGAGGGCGGCGAGCAAGAGTGCTGCGGATGCGGTGCGCATCGCGAGGTGGGTGGAAAGTCGAGTCTAGATCAACAACTGGAAGCGACGAGCCCAAGCACACTCTGGAGTCCTTTGGGCCAATGCTCGCACGGGCGGTCGATCAAACGCGTACGTGGGCAGAAAGGAGTGCCAAGGTTGCGGTGAGGGCGGATGAGGTCGGTGGGCGGTGCCATGTTGGTGCTAGCGCGTATTGGATCCTGTCGACTAAACAAACATGCATGTGGGCCGTGCTGGGTTTTGAACGCGTCGCCGGCGGTGTAGAGTGGGTAGATGTTGGTGTCATGTTGGTGCTAGTGCTAGTCTGGTGCTAGTGCTGGTGCTCGCGAGGAAAGACAGGCGCGTGGTCAGGTCGGTATGTACGCCACTGCCACCGGGGGATATCGCCTCTGCCCTGGTGACTGCCGCCACCGTGTGCAGTGGCGCCGAGCCGAGGGTGATCGACGCGACCGCAACGGGCACGGCGCTCCAGGTTGACAGTGACAAAGAGTTTGTTAGACTAGCGCAGAGCATGCAGTCCATCTAGCATCACCACCCTCGAATCCTGCCTGCTGCCTGCTGCCTGCCCGCTGTATCAATGTGATGGATGCTCGTAGCGATCGAGGACAAGGACGGAACCGGCGTCCAACGCTTTGTGCCTTTTGTGCTCGACGCCCCGTTTGTGTCCTGGTTCAGTCTCTGGCCAACGCCGCCTCGGCTCGGTAGTTAGTCAACGCTCGCGATCCCCGATCAGGCTGCCATGCCATGGTTCACCAGTTGGACGCTAGCACAGTCGACGAGGCGATCGACCGCATCCCGTGCTACCGTCCCTAGCCTGCTTTTCACTTGACCGAGCGAGCGAGCGATCAAACCGGTACCGACCACGGTCAGCTTGCCGCGTTCAATGCTCGAGCTCAATGTCGTCCCACGGGCTGGCAACGCGTCTGGGCTCTCGTACCCTCATTCCGGTACGTGCCCCTATTTGACCACTGTACCCACTCGACTGACAACGCTTAGGCTACCTAGGGCTTTCCCCCGTCGTCGTCACCGGCACTGTGCATTGCAGCCGTCCGGAACCCGCCGCCGTGTCCAGAGTGAACCGGATCGTCGTCAAGCTCCGGTGCTATGAGCAGCGTCAGCCCGGCGTGTTTTCCAACACGGGTGAACACGATCTCTGGAGTGTCGAACAAGTCCTGTGGACGCCGCCGAGCGGTGCAGAGGTCGAGGACCTCGAATCGTTGACGAGGCCGTTCAGGCTCGTCGTGCCCGTGGCTGATGCGGGCCTGTACGCGAGCTCGGCCACGTTGCGCGAGTGGTCGGTTTCTTGGAAGCTCGACATCTGTGAGTCCCCGAGGACTAGTCTGCAAGCAACAGCTCACGCATGGTAGCAATCTACGCACAGCCAGAACACCGCATGTCGGGCGAGCGCGAATACCGTTCGTGGAACATCAACCTCGTCAACCACCACCCACCGCTCCTCCCACCTCTGACTCCACCGCTCGAACGGATCCACCACCAGACTCGGTTCCAGTTCGAAGCGCCCTCGGGATCGTACGGTCCCGGTGACAGTTTCTCACTCGCCGTTCGGACCGTCCCCGTCGGGCTCGACAACGTGACGGTCAAAAAGGTCGTGTTCTGGATCGAGCGCAGGCTGTCGATCAACCCTGATGACAGCGGTTCGTCGTCGCCTGAAGGACGTACGCCGACATCGAGGATCCACTCGTTGTTCCATCGGTCTTCACCGCCGTCCCCACCGGCTACGAGCTTGCCGCCACCGCCCGGCAAGGCCATCACGCTGCGGATCGCAGAGACGACGGTCGAGGAGCACTCTGTGGCCGCTGACGGCGCCATCTGGACACAGGGCACGCTCGGGATCCCAAAGCAGGGTGGGAAATGGAACGTTGGAGAGACGCTGAGGACTGCATTGGTCACTCTAGAGTTTGCAGTCGTTGCAAAGGTCAGTCGCGCAGCTGGGCCCACAGCCGGACTTGAGCTAATGCACACAGGTCACGCTCAAGGTTGCGAAACCGCGTGGAGGGGGCAGTACGACGAAAGAGGTCATGCTGCCGAGTGTCCCTCTGATCGTGACGCCTATCGGAGCGGCGGCGCGTATAGCTGCCCAAGCTGCCGTCGCGGCCTCCAAGTCGACCAACAAGCGGCGGACGCCTCCCAGTCGCGGACCGGTCGGTTCCAGCTCCAAGCGAAACCTCTACCTTCACACTGGTTCACCCGAAGTCGGGCCACTGCCCGCTCCCAGAGCCAAGACTCGCTCTCCGCCTGGTTCACCCCCGAGCCCACATCGCCCACGGACGTCTGCGGGTAAACTTGAGCGCGTGCACTCGATCACGGTCAACACGCCTGCGAATGTACCATCTATCCTTCTCCGGCCCGCGGGGCCTAGTACCGTCAGTGTCAGCGGGGCAAGTTCGCCGCCGCCGAAACAAACCATCTCGTTTGCATTCCCTTCTCCCCCGCCTGTACGGTACGACCGTGGTCAATCGGTCCCACCGCCCACGCTTCCCCCCATCTCGTCCTACTTTGAATCGCATTCGTTCCGCCCAGCATTCGCTGAACGCTCTCCAACAGCGAAAATCGACTACGATTCCCTCTCGCTCATCCGGCAGTTTGCCACGACCGGCCGGCGGATCTCTACCACCACGTCGGAAGAGGAAGAAGTCCAACCTGTCCGCTCACGCCCGAAACTCGACGACGGTCCGAGACCGTCGCTCCCGTCGTTGAACGTGTTGGGCCTAGGCTTGCCCGCGCTACCTGAAAACGATCAACGGCCGTCATCGGCTTCGGGCGTGTTGACGCTCTCGCCGACGCTGGCGAACAGTTCGACGTCTGTGATGCCTGAATACGAGTATACGCGCCGACCGCATACGGCCGCAGTGTTGCCACTGCCCGAACGGCGCTTTGCTTTCTCGCCTCCGCAGACTCGATCCTGATCGGCCTGCTACCCATCCATCGCATTGTGCATCCCATCAACACGTCGGCATTGCATCTTTTCTCGTCTGTACTATAGCGGGTGTATGCGATTGAGATTGTCAACCGCCACTTGGTGGGTGCTAACCCCCACCGAAGAAGAATCTACAATCCTGGTTGGACTTGCTCGTTGCTTGCTTGCATCCTCTCGATCAGGGCTCGAGATGAGCAGGGCAGCAGACACGCCGTCGCCGAAATCATCCCTCGATCGGCACCGGGACCGTACGCCCGAACTGTCGTCGTCAGTAGTCTGCCGGCCTGCACTGATCCTGATCCGTGCTGACGGTGAGTACCAGGAAGCGCGAGAAACGTCAGCGGGATCATGAAGACGACGATGATCGTCGATCGCACCACCGCCGGAGCAGGCGTCAAGACGAGACGGAATCGGAGCGCGAGGAAAGGAGGAAGCGGAGGAGGGAGAGGGAGAGGGATAGGTCGAGAGACTCGCATCGGTCCCATCGGTCCCATCGGGACAGGGAGCGTGATGGTAGGCGCGATAGGGATGACCGCCGTGAGCGTGAGCGTGATAGGGGTAGAGAGAGGGACGATACAATGGTCGTTGCGACGCCAATGGTCGAGTTGACGAGGGATGAAAAGGAACGCGAGAGGGAGAGGAGGGAGAGGATCATGGCCGATGACAGGCGTGAGGTGAGTGCTCGTGCGGGTGGGATCGATCAGAGGTATGCTCGCTTTTCGCTCTGCGATCAGTGATCGCACGGATGATCACCTCTTGCCCAGACCCGCACTTGTGCACTACTGTTATACTCACGCCGCAGCACTCGCGCCGCGAGCGCCGTACCCCGCCCTACTCGCCGCCCCGCCGTCGCCGCCCTTCACCCTCGTACGAAAGCCCCGGTCGGCTCCCACACGACCCACTAGGCCCCGTCGTCGACCCTCTCGAACTGCTCCAAAAGGAAGTCGATTCCGAACAGCGTTCCGTCTTTGTCTCGCAGCTGGCCGCCCGGCTCACATCTCGCGACCTCGGTCTGTTCTTCGAAGACAAGCTTGGAAGAGGGAGCGTTAGGGACGCTAGGATTGTCACCGACCGTGTCTCGAGGCGATCCAAGGGGTCAGTCTGGCGCTCGTGCGAGGGATCGGCTGACGTGGGTAGAATTGGCTATGTTGAACTCGGCTCGCTGGAGCTGCTTGCGCAGGCACTGGCGGTAGGTTTTGCTCTTGCGAGATGATGGCGACTGACCCGCGTAGCTGTCGGGGACAATCGTCATGGGTCTTCCGATCCTGATCCAGTTGACTGAAGCTGAGCGCAATCGTCAAGCCGCCGCCAACGGTACTGCACCAGCCGTGTAAGTCGCCCAGTCTCAGCCTTTGCTCGCTAACGCCATAACGCGCAGTGCCGCCATCCCGCTCTACAGAGACAGCGGCCGACCACCGATGAGCGCCGGGTCCGCCTTCCCGCCCCTCAGCCGTGACCTCAAGCTCCCGCACGGCGTCGAACGCGACGGCCACCTCGAAGCCTCGATCCCCTACCACCGTCTCTACGTCGGCGGTCTCGTCAGCTCGCTCGGTGAAGACGACGTCCGGCAGGTGTTTGAAGCGTTTGGCAGGCTCGAGTTTGTCGATCTCCAGCGCGATCATGTGAGTTGAAGCGTATGCTACACACGCTGGACTCACGCGTACAGTCGGGTCGAAGCAAGGGTATGGCGTATGTCCAGTTCCGCGAGCTCTCATCTGCGCAGATGGCTCTTGATGCCATGAACGGGTTTGAGATCGCAGGCCGGCAGAGTCAGTCTTGCCTTGATTCGCCTCGGTCGCAGCTAACAAGCCCAGTCCGCGTCAGCACCGTCGAAGAACGCAACGCCTACGGTCACGGCAACACGATTGAAACGCTCGACGAGCCCGTCATGGGCTTTGGCTCTGCTGGTGGCTTTGGCGCCCGGATGGACGCAACGTCGAGGCAGCAACTGATGCAAAAGCTCGCGCGAACGGAATCTGCCAGCTCGCCGCCGAGACGCTCGAACGCTTCTTCTGCTTCGTGCGTTCAATCCTACCCTGCGTTGCATGTGGCTGATGGGTTGGACAGAGCTAAGCCGGCCGTGTCGACGATGAAGACTAGATTCTTACTCGTCAGCAACGTGTTTGACCCTGCCGAGTGCGTTTGCCTGCCGTCAGGTGTGGACAGGCTGACACTGCGCAGAGAGACCGAGCGCAACTGGGACCTCGACCTCGCAGATGATATCAAGGGCGAAGTTGAATCAAAGTATGGGGCCGTTGAGAAGCTCAAGGTTGAAAAGGCGTCTGCGGTGCGTTATTCCCCACCCATCCACCCACTCCAGCTGACACCATCACCCAGGGCGAAGTTTACATTGCGTTCAAAGATCTCGACGGGGCCGAAAAGGCCGTTCGCGGTCTCAACGGTCGTTTCTTTGGAGGTCGTGGACTGACGGCGACGTGTATTGGCGAGGTCCTGTTCAAGGCTCACATGTAGGCAGGCTATCGATAAAAGAACCTTTGAGGGGTGATGGATGATGGATGCTGTGGGCTGGATGGGACTGATCTATTGCAGTGTATCGAACGAGGAGTGGGACAGGTTGATGGACGACGGGTGTTGCTGATGACAGGGCACGTTACAAAGTGACAACTCCGTCTGGCGTTGCGGCAATACTGTTGCCTTGGCGTTGCACAGCGTCTTGGCAGGCTCTGAACCAAACTTGTGGCCCATACACTTTCCAGATCCCATAGCCTGATGTTCATAGATGCATGTCGTTCCATGCACGACGACGTTGTCCGTAAAGCACGCGTCATTCCACCGGCCCCGTCTTGCTCTTGTTGCCGCCACCCACCACCGCCATCACCATGGGTCTCCTCAGCACCGGCATGGACTCGCTCTCTCTCAAGGGCAGGCGAAGCTCGACCGCGTCCGCAGACGACAAGGACCGCGCTCCAGACGGCAACCCAAACGATACCAGTCAACTAGACAAGGAGGAGGGTAATGTCTTGCTTGCTCTCATCTCGCAGTGTCCGTCGGCTGCTCTACGATAACCCCCAGAGGTGGACAGGCTAACACGGGATGACAGTGCGAGTCGGGATGGACTTGCAAAAGATTGCACTGCCGACGTTTGTGCTGGAACCACGGTCGTTGCTCGAACGTATCACCGATTTCTTCTCGCATCCGGAACTCATCTTCAAGTGCGTCTCGGCTCTGGCTATCGTGTGGTGTGGAGATGGCTGATAGCGTGCAGAGCGGGAGAGAACCCAGATGAAAAGGAACGGTTCTTGGCCGTCATGACCTACTATCTGAGCGGATGGCATATCAAGCCTAAAGGGTGTGAACAGTCGTGCACGGCAG
This sequence comes from Holtermannia corniformis, assembly GCA_001599935.1. Classification (NCBI taxonomy): domain Eukaryota; kingdom Fungi; phylum Basidiomycota; class Tremellomycetes; order Holtermanniales; genus Holtermannia; species Holtermannia corniformis. Next base: position 911,287 of record BCIJ01000003.1, on the reverse strand, counting down.
AGCAAAGTACTGATCTACGTCTTGGCAGCGTCAAGAAACCGTCCGTCGGCTTTGGCGCCCAGACGACGCACTGACATGGACAGATACAACCCCGTGCTCGGCGAGATCTTTCGATGCTCGTATTTCTACTCGGATGGCTCAGAGGGCTTCTACGTCGCTGAACAGGTCTCGCATCATCCGGTAGGTTGCGACTTCGATATCGTAGATACAAAAGGCTGATGTGCACAGCCCATCTCGGCGTTCTTCTACGTTAGCCCTGCGAACGGCGTCTTGATCACCGGCGAGCTCAAGCCAAAGGTGCGTAGGTTGATGACCGTCAATCGAATCAGACTGACGCCGCACAGTCCAAGTTTCTCGGCAACTCGGCAGCCACCATCATGGAGGGTGAGAACCGCGTTCGATTACTGCACCGACCGGAAGACGGCGACTATGCGATCGGGGTGAGTGTTGCCTCGCCTCGCCGAGCTAACGTCGCAGATGCCAAACATGTACGCTCGAGGCATCCTCTTTGGCAAAATGGTCCTCGAGCTCGGTGACACGTCGTGTGTGCACAACCCAAAGACGGGGTATGCGTGTGATGTCGAGTTTCGAACAAAGGTCGGTCCCCCTGCCCTGCTCCCTAATGCATACTGATCAGACATGGACAGGGCTGGATCTCAGGAGGCTATAATAGCATTGCAGGCAAGATTCGAGGACCGGGCAAGACGGACGTGGGCGATATCACGGGCTACTGGAGCAGTGTGATGGAGTATACCGAGAAGAAGAGTGGCAACCGCTCGGTCCTGTTTGATGCCAACGGAGCCTCAAACGTGCCGAAATCGGTCCTGCCAGAGGACCAGCAAGAGGACAACGAGTCACGGCGGTGCGTGCTATGCCCGGCAAGTGGTATTCAACCTGACGATGGACAGTCTATGGTCCAAGCTGACGCAGGCGATCAAGACGGCCGACATGACGGCTGCCACGAATGCCAAGAGTCAAGTCGAGGACGCACAGCGCGAGCTCGCGAGGCAGCGTGGCGATACCGCGCCTGAAGCCCGCTTCTTCATGCCCGTAGGGGAGAAGTGGATGCCCAGGATCGGGGTCGATACGTGCGTGCGATTTGACCAAGCCTAGAGCTTGCTGATGTGCGATAGGCTGCCGACAGACCCCGAGGACATGGCAGACGTCGTACGCAAGTGGATCTTTGGCGAAAATGCACCGACGGTCAATACCCCTCGGAGTCCAGCGAACCCGATGATCACAACGGCGACCTCGCCTCAGTCTGCGCCACCGGTCACGACCGCCGGACCACGTAAGTGACCGCTCTCACTCCTTTGATTGCGAAAGCTCACTGGCACAGCCGCTGTACCGGCCGCTCCGGGCCCACCTGCCCCCGGGCCAAAGCTTCATTCACCGCCGCATACAGCTTACTGATCAGCGACGGACCGTACGACCTGTAGACTGCTTTGACAATGTATTGCACGGTAATCACGTTAACATGGCGTACAGCATTACTCTTCAGTCCAGCTCTCGACGACTCGAAGCCCCATACTGCCAGGCGTAGGCGTACTACTGTGGTCCGAGGCACGACGGTCTTTCGCCGGCAGTGTGGGTGGAGGGGTCATGATACCTCTGATCTCTGGCAAGGGCCGTTGTTTCGCGTCAGGTCGAGGCGGCGTCATGAGTTTCGACGACGAGGCCGAAGACGTCTGCGTGTCGGAGGGTTCCATCTCTGGCGCCTCGCCGTACGCCCGTCGGTTGCGAGGCGTGATGATCTCGGCGTAGTCGCCCGACTCGCCGTCGTATACGATATATGGCTGACAGCGGAGACTTTCGGAGCGTTCGAGCGCACGACGGCAGTTGACTGCCCAGTGGTGTAATATGTCGTATTGTTGGCGTATGGCTTGTTCTCGCACCTGGACGTGTCAGCGGCATTGAGACCAAGGACAGAACATCTACCTTGTATACGTCGACCTGGCCGGCGTAGCGAGCGGCCTCGACAGACGCCTTTTGTGTCGCTGCCTGTGCTTGCTGAGTGTTGATTTGGGCGGCGGAAAGGTCTTGCTTCAAATCGTGAACAGCTCGGTCCCTGTCCTCCAGTAGCTGGATGTTGGACGCCTGTTGATCCCTCGCCGCAGTCGTCATGACTTGCAGATTGGCAAAGCGCTCTGCAGCTTCCACGAGCTGGTATGGTCAGGCGCCGCACTGTACTGTTTGGACAAGACCCACCTGAGCTTGCAAGGAAGCGTTCTCGCCCTGCAGCAGCCTCTCATGATCCTTGACGCGAACTAGCTCCTGCGACGTCGTGTTGACCGTGCCTTCGAGAAGACTCTTGATAGCTGCCAGGTCGTCGGTGGTTGAGCGTCGGAAGTCTTGAGAATCGACCCCGTGGGTGGCAACTTGAGCAGCCAACAAAGTGACATCGCCAGCCAGCGCTTCTGTCGCATTGCCCTTTGCGAGCAGCTGCGTTGCCATAAGCACGGTACGCGAATCCGAGCCAGCGACTGACCTCGGCTTTCATGGCCTCTGCTTCTGCCCGCTCCTTTTCGAGCACTCGCTTGACCTCGAGAAGCTCATTCTGCAAGACGTCTTTCTCCCCTTCTGCGACCAAGCGCGCGGCAACATTCGCGTCGAGCTCGACCTGCGACTTGTGACTTGCTTGCTGGAGCTGGGACATCGCAGCAGTCTGCGCATCCAGCTCTTGTCGCAGCAGGTCCCGCTCGGTCCGCACATCTCGCAACCTCTGCAAGTTGATCTCCGACTCGCTCCGGGCTTGTCCGTGAGCTGCGCGTGCCTTTGCCAGCAGTTGTTCGCCATCGAGTCGAGATTGAAGGCTCGATTCCCGAGCGGCATGCAGTTCGGCGAGCAACGCCGCCTTGTCGCCCAGTCCGTCATGTGCCGCCTCCAATGTGTCCGCAGCGCGTGCAATGGCCGATGGCGCCCCCTCGAGTAGTGACCGCAGTTCGCCGACTTCTCCAAACTGTGCGAGCAATGCATGCTGCCCCGTGAGCAGCGCGCTGAGCAGTTCTTCGGTATGCGTCTTGACTTCGGGGTACTCGCCATCGATGTCTGCCGTCTTGTCTGGGATGCGCGCGGCGACGCGGAGCAAGAGCTGTGATTGTTGCTCGAGTACATCGGCGATGCGCTCCATAAAGACGTTGACATTCGCCGGTGAAGGTGCGTGTTGGGGTTGATCTGAGAGCGAGTCAGAGTGATCTACACCACTCGGCTATGACTTTACCTGAGAAGCCTTCTCGAGCGCGGGCTAGCCCTTGTTCGAGACTGGTCTGGACGGCGCTTTGGACCGTTTCAAGTAACATGGCTTCGCTTATCACTGAATTGCTGCGAATCGCAGCGTCGACCGGTGGTGCTTCTGGCCGTGCGGCAGTCGCAGATTGGATTGACGCCGTGATCCTCTCCAATAAGTCGTCCACTGTGATGCTCATCGCTAGCGTATCCGACGCCAACGATCGTGGTTGCGTCGCTGTACTGATCGAGCGATCCACAATCTCCACGGGTGGACCAAGCGTTGTCGGAACATCGACACCCGGTGATCCCGCCTCGCCATTGACGACGCTAAGTTTGGGCAGCGCCGGGCTTCGCATTGGAAATTCGACCGACGTGTGAGTAGAGCAGGGCTCGGGCCATTCTACAGACTGTGGAACGTCGAGCATCGCTCGCGAGGGTGGCTCTTGGGCCGACGAGTCGACAAACGACGGGATCGGCATCCTGCTGCGTTTCGGCGCGTCTGAAGATGGGACCGAGTATTCTGTCGTGGTGGCATCAGTGGATGCGGGACCTGTGTCCAAAGCTGGCGCTAGCGCCGTGTTCGTCGTTGCTGCGCTGATCGTAGGCGCGGGAAAGCGCCATTGTCGCATAATGTTCTTCTGCAGGCGCTCCTCAACCTCCTGCTTGTTTGGCGCCCAGGCGGGGAGTGGTGAAGTTGCCGCCGAACTGCCCGGCGTCAATGCAAACTGTCCACTGAGGGGTGTTGTGGACCGCTCGCCCGCCTCGTTAGGGACACCGAGCGTCGGTGTCGTCTCCTCGACCAGTCGCTCGCGGTCTACGCCATCACCCATAGCTTGGCTCGGGATAGTAGTCGGCACAAACTCTTTTGCCGTTACGCGCAGGCCCAATCCAGCCGTCGGAGGCGTCGGCAGTGCACGGAACGGACGGGGCACAAACTCTGCAATATCAGGCCGCAGTGTCCGAGTACTGTGCAGCGGGCTACCTTCGGCAGTCACAAACGTCTCGTTTGAGGATGCGATTGGCGGTGAGCGCAGTACCGGCACAGGACGGACCGGTTGGCGGAACGAGAATGTCTGCTGGTGTAGACCAAAGGTAAAGGGCTGTGCCAGTGGGTTGAGCTGCGTCGATGCCGAGGGCGTTAGGCCGCTGACATTGGCTGATTTTGAGCGCGATTTAGCGGGCGAGGGCTGTCGTGAGCTTTTGTATTTGCCAGGGCGCAGCTGCGCTTTGACTCTAGCTCGACTCCGCGCTTCACCCTCGTCGCTTGGATTGGAATACTCGTCTTGGTCCATACGACGCTTGACACGACGTAGCGGAACGCCAAACGAGTCGTTCGAGTCGATCGAGCCCGTCGGAGATGCTGAAGTGGACCATTGCCGAGGATCCACGATCCGATGGTTTGACGAGCCAGACGGATGCCGAGCCGCCCGACGGCGGAGTAGTCGTTGGTGCTGGTATTCCTCCTCGTCTGACGGATTTGAAAACTCGCCCATGCTCTACGGACGTTACCTGTTGTACACTGAGGGGAAGATAGACGCACCCTATCGTCATCATCATCCTCCTGATATTCGTCCGTCCCACCCATGGGCGTCGCCCAGCGGACCGCCTCTTCGGCATAGAAAGCAGTGTCAGGGTCCTCCCCGCCAAACGGTACCCTCGACCCCTCGTCCGCCGAGCTCTGATCTTCAGCTTGCTGTGGGAGCCCGCGCGCCAAGGCCGTAGCCTGACCGAACGCGACCGTCCCCGAGCGCGCACGAGCGTTCTGCGCCGCACCCGCTGGCAGCTCAAGCGGCGGAGCCGGCGGTGGCACAATACGTTGAGGCAGGGAATGATCGCTTGCCGGCGACGAGTCGGCCTGTTTTGCCCACGACGGTACAAACACGGGCGCGTGGAGCGAGAGCGCCAAGTCGGAGCTGGTCCGCGTATGCGTATGTGAAATTGAGATGTTGCGCGGGACGAACGGGGCGGCGGCGACGGAAAGCGCGGTGGAGGGACCCGCAGTCAAGTCTTCAGATGCGCGTTGGGGGTGACTGCGGAGTTGCTCGACGGCCGTCTTGAACAGTGGGCGCGTCGGTGTCTCTTTCGCTTGGGTGGAGGATGAAGGCTCGAGGTGATCTCGTAGCGATGGGAGCGCTAATGGGGACGGCGTAGGTGGTGAGTCGACCACCATGTCGGGACGACGGACGAAGCCTGAAAGCTGGCGGAAGAGGAAGGCCGAATTCGTGGGTAAAGGTTGAACCAAGCGAGGACGGTCTGAAGCGCTGCGGATCGCCTTCAAGCGTGGCGCCTGAGCGGTCAGCAGGTTATATATCTTCCGACAGACGTACAGGAGGGGCGGGCAAGTCTTCTTCGTCTACTGCTGTTGCTGCGTCGACACTGCCTTCAGGCTCGCCTTCGCCAAAGAGTTGACAGTCTTGTTCCATCTCCTGAGCCAGTTGGCGCTCGGCGATACGTTCGGCCGCTTGCTGGATCAAGTCGAGCCACGCTGTCTGCGAGAATCAATAACCGGGCCAGGATCAAGCAGCTGCTACCCACACTGTCAGGAATGCACACTGGAACCCCATCACCGTGCCAGACGTTGAGCACGTCGGCCGTCTCGGGTGTTTCCGTAGGCCGATTCGGCTCAATCACACTCTCTGTATTGTCGGCACCCGCCGAGGAGCGAACTGGCCAGATAGCACCGCGCTCCATCGGACTCGGAGGCAGTGGTACGTCCTCTGGTACCTCTGTCTGTGTCGCTTCCCTTTGCGCACGCCACTCTCCGAGCCGCAGATCCCACGTCGTCTTGTACGGCTCCCGAGGCAGCTTGACCGTCACTGGCTTTCCGTTCCAATCAGGGATCTTGATCTGCTCTGGAGCCGTTTGAGCCACTCCTTCCGCTGGCGCCTCATCTTCCGCCTCGTCAACAGGCAGCACTCCGACCGTCTCGGGGATTCCAAACGGTCTCCCTCCAGGCCCACCCAAGATGGCTTTGGGAGGTCCACCGATCGACGGCGTAGCGCGATGCCGTCTACGCTGCTTGAACACACCAGGCGACGGTTGGCCAGGCGGCACGAACCGAGGGTTTGCTGGGTCCATTGGGAGCGGTGGAGGGCGGTGCGCAGGGTAGTGCGGGAAATAGCTTGCTGATGTCGTGGACGCTGGCGAATGCGAGTGGAAGGACGCGGGCGGGGGTAGGTAGGCCGGTGAGCTGAAGCCATAACCGTTCCCGTTTCCGATATTTTGGTGCGGGTGCGGTGGAGGACGGAATGGCGGCGGGATCGAGAGGGCCAGAGGCGGCGGGCGGTACATGCTGGCCTAGACGGTGGATGCAGCAGAGCCCGTAGGTGTACAGTACCTCCAAGGTAGTCTGGACAACGGTCGTGCTGGCAACGCCGGTGCAGAGATGGGTTCGCACGCACCGACCTCGTCCTTTCACCAGCAAAGCCGAGCTTGAGGGTGCAGCTCGGTCGATGACCGTCGCCGTCTGCCTGACCTCTGCCGCTGTCTTGTGTACAGCACAGCGTGTGCCAATACTCACAACGCTGCCCGCAGCTGTCCCGTCGCCTCGTTGTCCGGGACCGTCGATCCTCGCCAGCTTTTTGTCCCACGCTCTGCAACGCTATCTCAGTGCACGGATCCCATCAACCCGTCCGAGGCCGTCTTGTCGCTCGGTCTGAGCGTACTGACGTCTGCTGTGGGGATATCAATGACCAGCAGCGACCAGTGAGCGTAGACAGTAAAGTCAGTCGACAGCCAGGTTGAGATTCCCCCTTGACAAGGATGAAACGACTGAGGAGGTCGCCCGGTGCACACGAGCACCAGCGTCGCTACTCGGACAGTCATCTCGAGCCAGATTCCCAGCACTGTGATCGCTCACTGGCGAGTCTAGGCTATCAGTACTGATTACAGATGGGAATGTCAGCTCCAAGAGCGAATTGTTGGTGAAACGCATCGATGCCGTCAAAGCAGCGACGGCTTCGAGCACCGACAATTCTCTCGGCTCGTCTCCATCGACGCCACCCAATGATTAGCCTATGCGAGCTGTCGTACTCTCGAGGTGAGTAGCGGCTCGTGACGGCCCCGACAGCGATCAACGGCTGATATCGCATCGAGTTCATCCCATCCTCACGTCGCTCCATCTCCAGATCACGGAGAGATGCATCGCCTCACTCCAACCCGCGCTCCGGATCTATACTCCCAGCTGTCCATCGCCGCGACCCGCCATGGCCATCACCGCGCCGACGTTGCTTGGCTGCGGATCCAGTGCCTGCCCGATTCATGACGTCCTAACCGAGTCGCCACCCACTGATGACTGACGATCCGCTGATGCTTTCTATCCCAGAGTGCCAGGGAGCACCCGTCTATTCCAACTAACGACCCGCATCATGTCATTGACGTCGACTCAACAGCACTATGCGTCCCTACCCGTTCGCTCACCCACCCTCTCAACCATCCCACTCGACATGTCGGCGTATCAGCCTCTACCATTCGACCGAGAGGCCGCTTCCGCCCAACTATCCCTCTACGGGCTCGGACCTGGCGAATTCGGCCTAGGGCGAGGCAACGACCCGTATGCCATTGCGCGGACGACACCGCCAAGGCGAGCACGACCGAGTAATCCGAATTGGTCAACCAGTAGCAGCTTGACATCTGCTTCGCATGGTTTTATCCAGACGCCGTATCAGGCTTCATTGCCCCACCCTCTGGCTCAGCCGCAGCAGGCGCAGCAGTGGCCCACCATGAGTGTCTCGAGTGAGGATATGGCCGCTATGGGCTTTCCGATGCCGGTGCCGGCAGGGGAGGGCTCGCCGGCGCATAAGACGAGGTCTTTGCCGCCTTTGCCGACAAACGTCCCTGTACCGGTATGTCCTATTCTACGTTTGAGTTTAAGCACTGACGCGTGCCAAGGTACCGCCAGCATGGGAGTGAGTTGCTCAATCACCGCCGCCTATCCAAGACCCTAACGTGTACAGACCAGACACCAAAGCCCACATCCCAGCGAGCTTGATCAACCCCTCGATCCAACACGCATACGCATCGCTCTCAGCTCCCTCCGGCTCCGGCTCTGGTACGGCCGCCCTCCCACCCACCGCGACCGCAACACGCACCACAGCCCAAGCCCTCCACCGTACCCCCGAACACGGCATCTCTCTCCACGCAACGGGCACAACACCAATCTGGTCCACGCACTACCTAGACCCAGCACTCGACGACGCATGCGTCCTACTCGCTCCTTGTAGCGGTAGCGGGGCAGCCAATACCAAGAGGAAACGCAGGCAGAGCCATGTCGTGCCTATTGGAGGGTTGTGGGACATGCCGCCCGATGGCCGGTTCACCAGTGAGGATGGCGCGGTGGATCTAACGCTTGGTGTTGTGGATGCGGGGAGGAGCCAAGAGGGAGGGTTGCCAGGTGAGAGGAGGCGCGCAAAGATCGAGGTCGCGAGTCGCGGTGGCGAGGTAAAGGTCGATTTGGTCGGTCTCATGCGGCGCGGTGGGACTCAGAGTTGACGACATCAGCTTGAAATTGAAACGGGCCGTCAGGCAGACTTGAGTGTCACGACGAAAACGGGCGATATCTTGGTTCTACTGTGAGTCGGCTCATCGCACAGTGGGTCTAACACCGCCCAGTCCAAAGACGTTCCATGGCCCTTTGACGACCGTACACGCGCCGTTTCACCCTCCGACGTACCTCCCTGCTCTGGCTGCTCTGCTAGGACATCACTCGACCCCGCACTCGGGCCGCACGACAGCCTTTCTCGCATCACCGTTCCACAGCATGACGGCTCCCCCTCCTTCCATCCGACCAAATCACGTCAGACGGTCTAGCCAGCGACTAGCCTCCGCCGGGACTGGCTCGAGCGCAAACGAAGATCACTCGCGTGTCAATGTCAGCACAGGCAAAGGAAGGGTCGTATATGGCTTGCACGGAGATGACGAGAGTAGTTTGGCGAGGTGGACGGGTACCGGTGGCTCTGGCGTCGCCGGTCGCGGCGGCGTGATAAAGGGAAAAGGGAAGAGGAGAGGCTTGGGACGGCTGTTCGGACGGTCTTGAGTGGGGCTGGTCGAGGATGCTTGAGATGGTAACGACATCGATACACGACGGGCCTGTTGACGACCACCATACACGATTTCATGATGCTGATGATGCCATTCCGTTTGCTTGATCTGCCCAGACTGCGCTCACTCGCTTGTGATCACACGCTAGAGGGTCGTCGTTCTTTGAGAATGGCATGGACGTCGTTGTGAGGGCACGGTGCACTAGAGAGAGACCAGATGCTACAAGTCTTGGATGATGCACGCACAGCACAAGATGTCATCCTCGCACATCGTCACAAATTCATCAGATCGTCACACGATTATCAGGTCTCCCTCTTGTTCACAGCTCCCTTTCACGTCTCAATCGAAACAAACCTCTTCCGCACCTCGCTCCATTCCTCGCGATCCTCCTCGACGAGCGTAAACACCTCTCGAAAGTCATGATGGTGTTCGAGCTAGCGAGTCAGTAAAGTGCCACCCACCGTTCAAATCGGGTGCTGACCAGTTTCTTCATATCCTCGACAAACCATTCCAGATACCCGGGAAACGAATACATGTTGTAGTAGTATTCGAGCGAATGTTCTTGTTCAAAATCGACAGGCTGACCGTTTGGACTGCGGATGAGGCACAAGCTGGCCGTACGCCCCGTCAGGAAGACGCCTTGATGGGACGCCAGGCGATAGGCAGACATCTGATGAAGGATTTGTGCGTGCCACAGATCGGCTTGCCTCTGGGTTTCCTCGCCAACTAGCCTGAAAGCTTGCCTTTTCGTACACCCAGGCTTGAGCGCGGTTGGGAAAGCGGAAGCCAAAGAAATCGCCAGCGCCGGCACGAATTCCCCCGCGTCGTCTGCCAACGTCAGCTGCTCATTCCGCCGTGCGTTGCAGGCGACGAGTAATGCATGCTCACCGCACGTTCCAATAGCAAAGCACTTGGTTGACACGACAGATTCGCCGATGATAGGTCCCAGACTTGCGATCGTGCGCCCTACCTCCCCGAACTGAAACTTCGGGGCGACAGCTTGCTGCACTATGTTCAGCATAGTCACGCGGTACTCCATACGTCAGTCTTGACTGTCGCTCGCCATCTCAATGCCAAGACGCTTACGTGACGCATGACCTGGCTCAAGCGAAGAACCTCCTCCTTCAACAGACGCTCCGCAGCCGATTTGTCGTTGCGGTAGAGCTTGTAGACGTCTCTGTAGATCTGTTCCTTTAAGAACAAGTCAACCAAGGCTTTAAGGGTCTGCTCCGCGTATAACAATCTTACCTCGGTGGCCAAAGTGCGTGCAATCTCGTCCAGGGTCTGCCTGAAAGGTGCGCACATTTCCACTCCTTCGGGCGCCAGATAGTCTCCATTGATCGTGTCATAGTGGGTTACTCGCCTCTGATTGGTCTTCATGAAGCGGAAGATTTCATCTTTTGACAGTGAGTCGAGCAATCGCAGCTGTGGGGCGCGGTCAGAGGCGATAGGGAGAGTGATAGCAACACTGACCTCTGCCTTTGTCCCGAAAAACTGAAGACGCCGTTGCCGATCGATGAGCTCCCAGATCTCATCAGCGTAGGGAGGAGCCGGTTGAGTAGTGATTGCGCTAAGCATCGTCGTGGTCTATGATCAGAGCGACAGAGCGGTGGCGACGTATACGTACATAACTCCGTAACCCCGTTCAACACCCTGAGGGGGGCCGCGGGGTTTACGACACGACCTATCTTCATACAACTCCCAATCGCACACCCATCATGGCCCCGGTAAAAGTCTGTGTTCATCATGAATGACTTCCCAAAGTGCTGACGTCTTTGTGTTGACAGATCGGCGTTCATGCCATTGCCGGCAAAGCCGAGCACCGCGGTCTTTTCCACCGTCTAGTGAACGCACCCGACCCATCCACACCGTTCCACTTTGGCTATTTCCAAGAGTCTTCTTGGCTCGAACGTTTTGGTGCTATCGGTGCTCTTCATGGAGTGTCATGGCCGGCTTTCGAACCCGGCGCTCTGGATGCCTCGGTAAGATGGTTATGTGTCTCTCTCTCGCCGTCACGCTGACCCATACCAGCGCGAGGCGGGTGTCCGAGAGTTGATGTACTTAATCGTCACATGAAGAAAGCGTCGCATTACAAAGTTTCGTCTCGTTGATCACTCGTCGAACATACTGAACACGACGGCTAGGGTCTAGAACTTGGTCTCCTTCAACAAGCGCAACGAGCGTAGAACCGCCTTGAGCGCTCTTGTCGTTGTGGCTTGATTTTTTAAGACAGTGGCAGCTACCGGTGTGCTATGTGCCATCTCAGCTGCCGTCATCTATTGGCATGGTTAGCTCCAGTAGCCAGCAACAAGTCAGACTTACCGGCTTGCAGAATGGGATCACGAGATAGCCCACACGGACGTTCAAAGCTCGCTTTTCTCGAGCGTCAGGGTCCGTGACCTGGACGGCTTTCGTCTGGATGGGTTTGTTTCTGAGATTGTCGAGATCCCGGAGATTTATCAAGTCCTTGCCAATGTCCTCCGGGACGACAAAACAGTAGACCAGTGATTCTTGCAGACCAAGACAATCCACGACGTTGCACATACCGCGGCCGTTGATGTCGTGCTTGGCGTTGATGGTCATCTGGAAAAGGATTGTGTGTGTCGGATCCGACCTCTTCAGGCTCGGAAAGTAACTCTTCAGGGAATCCGACCTCTTTGCGCTGAACAGAGCCTTAGAACAGGTGTACAGGACGCCACGGCGCACCGCCCCATCGCCAAAAATCAGTTTTGACGCAGGAGCGTTCAAGGGCAGAGTAAGTCTGATGGGCTCATCGAATAGACGAACTGGCTGGATGAAGCGCGTGTCTCGAAGGACCGTAAGCTGATGGAGGGCCCAAGATTCGTAGAAGACGCCTTGGAGATGCGCATCGGTCATGAAGAGTCGAGCCACGCGGTATCGTTGCACGATGTCAGCGAAATTCCGGCGCGTCAAAAAGAGGTAGAGAGAGAACTGCGTGGTCAAGACATGCTCGCAGGATGGGTTGCCGACGGTCCAGATATTCGCTGAACCCTGCTTGGGGCGGCAGAAGAAGAGCTTGTGAAAGTGCGCGGGTCCGTTGACCACGGTCGCCAAAGCTCCACTTGACGCCACTTCCGGCCAAAGCGGCCAGTTCCTCTCGGTGAGCAGTTTATCGATGTCGCTGACGTGAAACGAGTCGAGATCTTTGATGTGAGCCGCGTGATCGTCGTCGTCGCTCGCGGTACATTCGACTTTATAATAATACTTGAGTGGGTTTCGGACCGACGGACCCAAGAGGCGAAAGAGTTGCAGAGGGGTGTAGTGGTGCGATGCGCTGCTCAGGCAGCCGTAATATTGGCGCAACCGGCTACAGAGTCGAATCAGCACAACATTCATGCACGTGTCCAATGCTCACCACAAGAGCTCGAACTCATCCTCCTCCCACAACGGCATTGTCCAGACACACATGACGTTTTTCGCCTGCTTTGACCAAAAGGCAACGCGCTGCAATCTTGGGGAAGTAGCGAAGACGGTGATTGCCGGAATTTGAGGTGTGAGAACGAGATTCAATGGTGGAACACCGTTGCGGGCCGTGTGTGCGTTGGCGTCGATGAGGACGACCACTTTGCCTTTATGGGTGGGAACTGCGTACTGAGTACCATTTCCGCCCTGGTGGAAGACGCCGTGTTCGTCGAAGACAAGGAATTGGCCGTCGATGACGTTCCATGCCACAGTCTGTCGCTGGCCGAGACACTTTGCCAGCAAGTACCGCAAGCACTCTGTCTTGCCTGAGGAGGTTCGGCGCTTTAGCGTGCGAAGGGCAACGGTACTATCCGGACTTACTTACCTATGCCCGGCTGTCCGTAAATGACGCTAGGCTCGACCTTGTTGGGCGGAGCCTCTAGCATCGCTTTGATCCGATCCCAGGCCGTGCTGTAGCATTTGCGGATCAGAAAGGGCTCTCCGTATGGCCCTGCGATTGGATCGCTGAACGTGTAATCTTTCCCGGGTTCAAGATTGCTGCTGAGATTGGTTTCCTGTCCGTTCTTGGGCTCAAGCGTGCCGAAAACGAGTCGATCGTATCCGTGCTCGTCGAATCCGAAATGAAACGGGACATCGACGTTCTCGGGATGGCCCCAGAATCGCATGCGAAACTCAAGTGCCCAATTATTGGTTATGTCATCGTCTTTCTTGACGAGAGGGATGAATGGGAAGGCCTCTGTGCCACCCAGAGGAACGCTGGGGGTCGAGGCCATTTCGACGTCCGTCGTGATGCCTGTTGCAGATCGTGAGTGGCAATGACCAGATTGAAACGGCCGTGCGTGCTGACCGTGGAAGATGGCAGCTGACGGCGTTCCAGCCGGCGTTTCGGCGACAACCCCCACTACGTGTTCCGGGTATCGCCGAACCGAGCGCACCAGGCTTGACGAACATTTGTACGAGCTCGAGTCTTCGAGAGCTTTAATCATAGGTTCTAAACAAAGGCTACCCTGATCTCCCGAGAGTGTTACCTTGCTCTCGTCGCCCCTCTTGCCCAACTATTTTTCTCACAGCGATCGCCAAGCGATCGCTCACTCTCAACACTTTTCGACTCAGTCACGCGACTGACTCTCCTTCGCCAACGGGACGTCGTCGCCATCCTATTTCACCGGGGCTAGCCCTAACACGGATATTGGACGACGCTGTCGCGCAATGAGCTCCCAAAACTCATCAGCATGTAGAGCGGGTTCAGAGATGATCTCGCTGAGCATTGTCGTGGTCTACGAGTCGGATGCTCATCACGTGTCTCTACGACGAGAGCTTGACGAGGTGGGCATTTGCTCTTCGGCTTGATGACTCCATCTCGGTCGGCGCAGACGTCACTGAGACCAGGATAACCAGAGTTGTGGTCGAAAGCAACGCTTCGGCATTTGCATATAAATCAATCGTTGCACTTCGTCACAGTCACAAAAAGCAAACGTCACGCCGCCCTCCCGCATTCACGACTCGAACGTGACGATCTTCTGCTTCTCCTCGCTCCATTCCTCCCGGTCCTCCTCGATGAGCACGAAAATCTCTCGGAAGTCGTGGTGGTGCTCGATCCAAAGGGGAGTCAGTCTAGCTTTACCTACGAGTTGAAAGGACTCACCAAGCGCTTGATATCCTCAACGAACCATTCCAGACAGTCCGGGAACGAGTACATGTTGTAGAAGTAGTCGAGACAGTGTTCCTCTTTGAAGTCGAATGGCTGGCCAGTAGGGTTGCAGATGAGGCATAAGCTGGCAGTGCGCCCAGTGATGTAGGCGCCTTAGTGGGACGCCAGCCCATAGGCAGACATCTGGTGGAGCATATCTGCATGAAACAGATTGGCTTCCTTCTCAGCTTCTTTGGCAGCAAAGTCGACAGCTTGCATTGTTGTGCACCCAGGCGACAGCGTGGAAGGAAAGGCGGAGATTGTCGCGAGCGCGAGTACCGGTTTCCCGTCTGCTTCGTCACCTGCAGAGCTCAGCTTCGGAGCGTCCGGGATACAGGAGCAAGCGTACGGTAGTCCATCATAGCCCAGCGGTGAGGCGCAACGACGTCTCCAATGCGAGGCCCAAGGTTGGCGAGTGCAGGCCTCACTTGCCCAAGCTGGAACTTTGGTTTGACAGCCAGCTGGACGATCCTTAATATTGTCGCGATGTACTGCGTGCGTCAATCTCTACTGTCACTATCAAGCAAGCAGCATTTGCTTCAACCGCAAAGATACTTACATCATTCATGACCCCTTGGAGCCGGCAAACCTGCTCCTGCAGTAGGCGCTCCGCAGCAAACCAGTCGCGGTGGGAGAGGTTGAATACGTCGATGTAGATTTGTTCCTTGAATCAACGGGTCAACTTGGGCTCGCAACGCAAAATGACATACTTCGGATGCCAGTATGGCTTCGTTTAAACTCGGGCGAAACGGTGCACACAATTCGGTCCCCTCGGGCGCCATGTAATCCTCTGTACCTGTGTCCCGGTGGGTTTGGATCCTCCGATTTGTCTTCATGAAGCTATAATACTCGATACTGAGTATCGAATCAAGGAATCGCAACGATGACTACCAAGACCGTCAGACGCGTGTGCGGCACGAACAGCAGTACTGACTTGGCTTGCGGTCTTGTTGCTGGCTTGAAGAGGGGCTTCATAGACCTGGTGAAAGGGAGAGACGAGGCGAAAGTAGGCGGATTGGGCTTGCCAAGGCATGGTCGTTACTGACTCCATCAAATCCAGCTGCCCCGCGATGACCCCGTGTGCGGAGTCCCGCCTTAAACGGTCACGTGTTGCGTGGCCTGACTTTCTGTAGAGTGCGCGTCATGTCAGTATGTGCATCTTACTCATGTAGCTTTGTAATAAGTCCGCCCTTGAAAGATTGGCGTCCACGACATCGCTCGTCTGTTTGATCGACTTCTACACGCCGCAGTTTCAGAAGATCCCTTCCATCTCGGTTATTTCGAGCCCGCTCTCATGCGGAGAATTTCTGCAATCAGAGCCGCCCATAGCGTCGATTGGTTTGCGTTTGGTGACAAAGCGGTTGATGGATCAGTATGTTGATCGTGCAATATACTATATATACGCTGACCTGCACCAGAGAGAAACGGGAGTTGAAAAGTATTTTCGAGAGGTGCTGTTTGCAGCCCGAGCTCTAGCCAATGAGACCGCAAAAGACCCCGCTCGACGCCGCGCGGGATTCCCTTATCCCAACCGGGCCGTCATTTTTTCACCCCGAGCAACTGTCAGAGCGATTGAGACTCGAGTACGAGGGTGAAATTATGCTGATTGAGACGGTGCCCGACTATGCCGTCACGGCGAGTCGCCCTGCGTTGCACGAGCTGTTTGCGGTCTGGCAGGCTCAGCCGACGCATCACTAGTGCGGGTGGTGAGTGAGCGGAACAGGAATTTCTATCGCCTAGAAATTCTCTCAAGGCTTCGACTCGTCGCCGAGCTTAAGGCGCGGTCAGAGAAGACTGCCATCGAGCAGGGCGCGTGCTCGCAGGCTGTGTTTTTGCGATCAGACAAGTAATTCAATCTGAATGCATGCACCGTAACGCTCATGGCGCAGCCTAAATCATCGCTACATGCCGGGCGTCACATGCGCACTTTTCAAAGTGAGGGTTGTCGTTGCGCTCAAGCAGGAGACAGGACGCATCAGGTATCGGGCTACTACCGCCCTCGACTTGCGCCAGAGATATGACCGTCAGGTCTATTTTGGAGTGCTATACATGCTGGTGCGTCTTCTACTAAGGGCGGCGTCGAGGCTGAAGAGAGTCACTTGGTTGGCAGATGCTCTGTAAAGACGCGCCACCAGGTTTCATCAAAACAAGGTGGCCGTGCTCGCGCTGCGCCGGTGATCCACGGGTTCCAATGTGTATTCAGCACGACACTTGCTCTGAACATCTTTTAAACTGCAACCATGCCTCGAAAAAAGACAGCACGACGACTTGATCAAATAGAGGAACGACGCAACACGTACACCATTGGTACGAAGCTGCCGCAACTGAACGGTTACTGACCAAAGCGGGTAGAAGAACTTTTGCTTCAAGTTCCAGCTGCGTTGGCCAACCATTTCGCATTCAATGCACGCCCTGCTAGCCGTTACTTGACAAAGCGTGTCGAGGACATTAGATTGCACCACAGTGTTGCGGGGCAGACCTTGACACTGGCACCTGAACATGTACGTTCAATTGTGTCTCAACATGTTCTGCACTAAGTTGACGTCTGTAAGGGCAACATTGGCATCAAGAGCACGTTACCTGCATCTGTAGACGCACCTGCGTACTGGCTCTTGCGTCTATCGTCACTCAACACAAAGGACAGCGTTGGCAAGATCACCAGAGCAGTGCAAGCTGCACGCACAGCTGGGTGTACGCCGTTTCTTACGAAGGACAAACGCTCAGCTGGCGCATCTTATCACGCTGGTGTTGTCCTTCGAGTGCATCCCACCAACAAAGTGCCATGGGTACTTCGTGATACCCTGCAGACTCGACGCCGTTTGCAACACGACGCTATGCTGGATGTGTGCCGTGTTGTGCACCGCTGCGCAGCTCGCGCAGTTAGCACTGCAATCCAACGGATCGATCCTGTCGCATTTTTGCGCTCTCAAGAGTGCGTGTCTGACCTCTGCATCAACGCTGACATTGCATTGCAGGACCGCTTGGCTAGCTCAAGATACCGATTTGATCGATGTGAAGACCCTGCAAGACGTACGCCGCATCCAGTTTGGCCGCATTGGAACAACTGTTGCGTTTGGCAGTGGTCAATCCGAAAGCCTACATCTCGACTATCATGACGCAAGAAACACATACACATGTGTCATGGTGGCTGGGACTGACTGGCAGCGCAATAACTGCCAGGGCAACCTCGAGCTTCCAACCCTGAACATGTCGATACCACTCTATCCTGGCGATGTGCTGTTTTTCATCGCAGGTCTCCTGCCGCATCGCGTTGTTCCGCTGGATGCTGCAGACGAAAAGAAGCGCATTGTAGTGACAATTTTTACTTGTGAAACAACCCAGTCATACCTAGCTAGCAAGCGAAATGAATGATACATAGACCCCATAGAAAAAACTTTTCGTCGGTTGTGTCGACCTGAAAAGTACATACTTAACATCTTTGTGTGTATAGCGTTGCAATAAACACAGCTATCATCCAAGTCTAACTTAGCGTAGCGGTTAGCATGGTTCGATTTATCGTTCCATTTGTCGCAGGTTCGAATCTGCACAGCTCCATCAGATAATGCTTCTTTTTGCGATTATCCTCGTACCGCCCTCCTAGAGTGTAAGACGGTAACATGTTGGTCTGTGTATGAGCGTGCGACAGTGTGGTTGTATTCTAATGTCTCTACATGGGTCCTGCACTTTTTGCTGCTGAGGTATAGCCGTGTACATCCATTCATCTGCCCTAGTCTAGCTGCTTGCGTTTGCGTACACGCTTTGCGGGCAGCTCTGACGATCCACCGGAGCCACTGGCAGCATTTTGTGCATTGATTCCAAGCGCAGGAGACGGTGATGTCTGTGATGCAATTGCCTTTGATGTCCTTGAGCGATTGCTGTCTCATGTCTGTCACATTCACTCACTGCGTCAACTGGCTCATCCTGAGTTTGAATGCCGCTGATTCCTTGCTGCTGACGCTTGCGAGATGTCCCTTTGCGTGGGGTTGCTGCATTTTGTGCCGGTCCTGCACTGGTGGCCGCACCAGACAAATAGGACAGATGCCCAACCTATTCGTGAGTGAATCGTCACAATCCCACACTGTTACACACCTGCAAACCAAGAACACCGGTGTTAACGTGAAATCCCAGGAAGTGCCCTGTCAACTGCAGCATCATTCCCACGGTGATGGGCGTGTTTTTCCAGCGGGTTGTTGGTGGTACAAAGAAGTTGACGGTGAACATCATGGCGACCTTGCCCTGTTCATGTTAAACATGTACGTCCTGCAGACATGACTAACCTGAGAGGAGAAGTTGCCCGTGTTCAGTACACCCCACCGTGTGTTGCTTTCGTAGGATTTGACCGTACCGATGACATCAATTAGCCCTGGCACCGGTCCAATCTCTAGAGGCTGGAGATGTCAGCAATGAACGTACCCATTGTCTGTGGCTGTCTGCTCACCTCGTTTTCGTCCAGAACAATCACACAGTGTAAGACTTCAAGCGTTGGCGCGTCACTTGCCCTTTTGAAGATTGCACCATGCACGCTTGCAGTGCAGTTGTGTGCTGCCCCAGGCCTGCGCCACATGGAGAGTTGCAGATCCTGCACGGAGTACTCAGCAGCGATAGCAGTTTCAAACTGGCTGGGTTCGATTGTTGCAGTCCTCCGAGTTGTTGTTGCCTCAGCGGCGGAAACATCGTACAGCTCTGTTAAGCAATGCAGATGACAGTGAAGGGCGCCAATGCTCATGATGGTGACGGACGTGATGGAGTGTAGATTGGTTGCATCCATGTCAACGTCTTTATACGATAGTACATCACAGATCTATGTACGGAACATCAGCCACATGCTGCAGAGGGGGCACACAAAGCAGCAAGCCACCGTAGACAATGTTGGCTGTTCCGATTGTGTCTGCCTGCTGATACAGCAAGCCATCCTGACGCTTGCGTATTCGAGACAAAGCTGTATACAGTTGCCCATGGGCAAACACCTCACTGCGGAGATCTAGCGCCACACGGTCAAGTGTAAGGCCCTGGCAGCTGTTGTACGTAGTTGCGTACGCAAGCCGCAATGGGAACTGCTTCCGGATGATACTGTATGCTGCCACCGGGCTTTTGAATGTGAAATTGATTCGGCAGAGTGCGTAGTGTCGTCCCCGCGTCCCGTCACTGTTGATCACCTGCACGGCAACTTCGTGACGCCCTGTTGAGGTGATGACAACCCGGGTGTTCTTAACTAAGCCCAGCGCCACATTGAGGTTGCGCATGAGACGGCATACAGCGCCAGGCTTCAGCTGGAGCTTGTGCGCAGGCATGCCGGGGGTGTCACGCCTATGGCGGTGTCACGTGGCGAGTAGCCGCTTCGCGGCGCTCAGAGTGCCACTGGTGCTAATCGCACCACTGTCTGTGCGCTGCGGCTGTGCCGCCGCGCCGCGCGCGCCCCTCGTCTTCCGCGTCGTCTCTTGTTGTATCTACATCGCTCGAATATTATAGTGTTCTCCCTATTCTCGCTCGTCGATCCTCTAGGTTCCTCGTAGTGCGGAACCTCGCTTTCCGCCGCGCGATCCAGAGTCCCGCTTCCCGGAGGCAGATCTTCGCCGATCTGGCCTCGCCCCTTTGGAGCCATCGTCCCCTCTAGACGAGGCTCTCACAGGGGGCCTGAAACAACGCAAGATAGTCTTGAGATGCAATAGGATGGTTGTCAACAGTGCGGTCGCCTTCCTTGACCGAGTCAAACGAATAATGTGTGGCTATAAGTTGAAACTTCAGTGGATTCACGGTGACAATCAAGGATGCTTACTTGCTGCACCAGGAAGTCGCGCCAGTATCCCTTCATTGAATTCATCCACCAGTACGTTCAACGGTGACAGGAAGGATCTTGCGCTGCACTGTTCCGGATGCGCAAGTACTTCATCCGGAAACAGGAATGCAGTCACCTCATGCAAATGCGGTGTGCTGCGCAGGAATGCAGAGAGGTTGACGTGACGCAACTGTGGGCTATTGCCAATTCTGTCCACAAACGCACTGTATGCAGGATCATTGGCATTGCGTATGGGTGTGCGCAGATGACCAATGGTGAATGCGGCCCACAGTGGTGAGGAGATGATTGACGCCTGTATGGTTGCGGTGGGGCCAGATCCCTTGACAACAGGTGCAACTTGCGCAAAGTCACCAACACCGAGTATGATTTTGCCGCCGAAGGGATGATGGTAGTCACCCGTGATACTCTGCAGCAGGTGGTGAATGCACTCGAGGGCAGCTTTGTTAAGCATGGGTAGTTCATCAATGATGAGCAAGCGTGCAGCTTGCAAAAGCAAAGCCATGGGTGCGCCCGGTGTGATGCTCGACACCAAGTTGTCCTGGGTACTATCAGCAGCCATTGAGTTGTTGACCGCAGCAGCACGTACTTCATCAACCGGGATACCAAACTGACTATGCGCCGTTCTGCCTCTTGCGTAGTTTGACGCTGCCAGCGCAGTGGTGCCAGTGACCTGGACAATGTGTCCCCGAGCTCTGCACGCAGCCACCAGAGCACTGACCAAGAATGTCTTTCCTCGGCCAGCAGGACCTGCCCAGAAGTGCGCATTTCTGATTGGTGGCATGTCGTCTGTGACGGCTTGGAAAAGTGCATTGAACAAACTGCGCTGCTCTGCGTTGAGCAGACGATACGAAGTGCGTGCAGCATCTTGATTTGCACCTGCATTTTGTGCCAAGATTGTGCGTTCGCGCTCAATGATTGCATGCTCCAGTTGCACATCTGGTAGCCCGAATTGCTGTGGTGACCGGTTGTCATCAAGCAGGAGCTTGGAAATGTCTTGCAGACCAAGTTGCTTTGCTCTCTCGTCGAAAGCGTCTCCCAGGTTTTGTCGGTGGTCTGCACACAGCTCACGCCAGAACGTCTCCCACAGGTGAAGGGCAGGGGCACCATCCACTATCAGGAGATAGTACAGGAAGCGAAGTTGCCTTGGGGATCGATAGGCTGCAATGGTGTCCTGTAGGGCAACCTCCGCTTCGTTGTTGTCTGCAAATAGACCTAGGACAGCAGCGGCTTCTTGGAAAGTTCTGTACACATGGTGGTTGACAGTGCGTATGTCTTCAAAAGAGCGCCCTGGTCGGAGCTGCAGCAGCTGACGCAGATAGAAGAGGTCGGATCCTGGTCTGACGGAGTGCAGCCGCGCTACGCATTCTTGGTGCGCTCGCCTTTTGACAACCATGCGGGTCATGCTCGCCAGAGGCCGTTCTAGCCAAGAGCCAGGTCTGACCATCTGACCGGGGACGTAGCGTTCAGTGCGGTACTGCTCGTAATATTGAGGGTACAGCAGCATGTCGAACTCAGCATCAGCTGGCCGGTAGAAATAGTGCAGCAGGTCGGAGCCACCGGATGTAACGTGAGCTGCGCTGACGGAATATTGCCCACGGTTACCACCAGGAAGATGGAGACCCAACCGTGCTACAGCAGGTTCCATGCGGCCAAGGGGGTAGCCAAATATGCGCCAGCATGCCTCGGATGCAGAGAGGTAGCGACCTCGGACGTAGTCATCAATAGTTGTCTGGATGTCGTTGTCTGGCTGACCAAGTGCAAACTGCGCGTAATCGGCTCCCTTGAAGAGGTACTTGTATAGATAGAGGAAGACATCTGTTGTGGTGATGCTGTCGATGTTGACATGACCGTTCCACAGTGTCAGAAGCTGCGGATTGTACGCAGCCACCCAAGCGTCTTCTGCATGGCGTCTGCGGTAGATCGCACGGCCAAGGCGATCCAGTGTCGTGGCAGGATGCACATCATGTGGAAAGCCGTACTGGCAGGATCCATTCTTGTTGCAGCGCGAACCTCTTCGTGACAGGTGGTCTTGCCCATGCAACATGTGGCGCTCAACCAGCACACGCAGCGCAGGATTGTTGCGGGGCAGCTCTGTGCACACCATCTGGTCAATGCTTGCAAACGGGACCGGTCGCTTGCACTGTGTGCGGTCAGTCTGAGATTGTAGCCTTGACGACACCTACACGAAGCACAATGTGTGCATGTGGTAGACCGCGCTTCTGGAATTCCACCACATGGATGAGGTAGTCGAGCCCACCCCAATTTGCACGAAGATACCGAAGAAGAAGATGGAGGCGAGCCTTAAAGCAGCGTATGGTAATTTGGGATCCCTCGGTTGCTGAGTGACCTCGAAGGGCAGTGCGTAACTCAGGCCAGTTTGGATTGGTTGTTGCAGTGATGAAGAAATGACCTGCACCGAATTCTCGCGCAAGCGCAAGTGAATCAGCAACCTGCGGCATGTCAGTCACAATGTGCAGCAGGGCATTTGTGCTACTCACGCGCTCAGCGTTGTACGCTGCACTACCGGTGAAACTGGATGGGAGCTGCCACTGACGGTCTACTGTGTTGTCCTCATTGTTGTCTGCAAGAGTGACCTCGTGTTGTAGCTGTCTATGCTGCCTCTCAGCCCTTTTGTGGAACTCAAGCCGTTCGTCCTCTACCCGCGAGTACATGTCCACTTGCCACTCGCAACCCAACCGACCGAGATCTAAAAAGCGCGTCTCTGTAAGAAGCCTGTTTCGATACCACCGTATCTGTGACATCTTGACAGGGGCCGTGTTGCCTGGTGGCCAGGATAGCGCTGTGTCCAGTCCCCAACCACCTCGACCGTCTGGGAACAGCAGCGGGTACTGCAACGGCTCATACAACGGAGAGTAAATTGACACAGCTGTAGGGGATTGTGCCACTGTCTTGTGGACAATGACCGACCGAGGAGAGGGTGCAGCGCCATGGCCTCGATAGAACACTGCGGCAACCTCGCCTGTTGCGGTGACCTCATCCAGGTGCATTGATGTGCTTGCGGCAGCATCGGCGAACTGACGATACATGTCAAAGAGGGGATTGACCATTTGTAGCTCGGCTGCCACTGACTGTGCGGTGTCAGGCGGGATACCCCACTGCTCGGCATGTTGATCACGGCCCATCGGATCGTAGAGGAACCAATTGATTGGTTGATTGACCTGCTCTGTCGGGAGCATCCGGTGGTATGTCCGTCCATCAATGGCAAGGGTGTAAGGGCCGTGTCCCCCTGCGAAGTGATGGAAGCTCTCTGACACACCCAGTGCTGAGAAGCAATGCTGCCGGTTGAGAGACCTTGACAGTGATGACAGCTGAAGACGCTGCTGAGGGTCCGCAAGCATCTGCTCTATGACGGGCAGAAGTGGCGAGAGTGGAGGGATGCGTTTGAGACCATTACTGCAGCAGAACACAGGAAGATCTGATGATAAGAGTTGCGCGCCACAGAACGGGCAGCATCTTGCCCAGTGAATGGTGAAAGGTGCAGGAGATCGCGCGGCTTGACGATCCCACCACGGCATGACGGGTGCAGGTGCGTCTTCAGGTACAACATTGCGCTGCTGCGCCCGCCGTACTCTCTGCTGCTGAATGCGCTGTGCATGGCTGGTGTGCGGCATTGTGTAGTACTAAGTGACAATGACCGCAACGCGAACTGTGCTGGCAGCGGTGAACAATAAATGATCCGTGGTTCGGGGCTTCAAAATGTGGCGGAGTTAGCTATTCCTTTCTTAACCAATGTCGTGTTTGATGTGCCTCAACCGACCCCGGAKGAGGAAGATTGACAAACACAAGGGAACGTTCATGACTAATGACTTTGACGAAATTAGATAGTATGATAGATGATACTATCTCATTGCCATAATTACCAAAGTCACATTTTGCTCGTATCGTGTTGGAATACGCCACTCAGCCAGCCATCTCTTCGGCAAGCCGGCATGACGCCGCATCTGGCGAAGACTACATCCGGCGAGGATGTAGCCAAGACACGTCTGCCGCGGCGAGGATGTAGGCAAGGCGCCGAGGATGCGACGCATTCGGCGAGGATGCAGATGATACTGCATCCGGCGAGACAGTCAGGATGGCGTGCGAGACATCAGAGCCGTAGGCGAAGCCTACAAAGTAGAGCCGTAGCGAGCGAGATGCATCACGGTTCTCCCATCATCTAACATATCGACCGTTTTCGATGAGATGGACATGAAGATTTGTCGACACATTCCATCATGCGCATATCGACTTCTTGTACGAGGCCGACTCGTACGGCGGTGGGGATATACATCTAAAGTCCTCACGCTCCTCATCCCATTCCTCACCCTCACGGCCGACATGAACAAACACCTTGGTAAAGTCCTCGTAACTGCCAATCTGCAAGGTACTTTGTTAGCATGATGACAAGCTGGGCAAGATCGGGGGTACGGACCAGCCTGTGCATGTCTTCGACAAACCAATCGCGATCTCCGGGAAACGTGTAGATGTTGAAGTAGTAGTCAAGGGAGTGCGGGGTGGTGACGTCGATTGGTTGCCCAGTAGGATTGCGACACATGCACAGACTGGCGGTGCGGCCGTTGATAAGCAGTCCTTGATGAGAAGAGAGGCTGTATGAAGACATTTGATGGATGATGTCGGCGTGCCAAAGTACCGCTTGTGGTTTGGCGTCTTGAGCTGCGATCACCTGGGCGTATTGGACCGAACAGCCTGGTGTCAGTCTGCTAGAGAAGGCGGGTGTGTGAGTGATGACCAGCGCCGGGAGGTTCTCATCCGAGTCCTCTACGCGGAATCAGCGGGGTAATCATCGCTTGTGCAACACACGACTTACGGCAATCCATCACAGTGTACCTCTCACGAGACCTGACTGATTCGCCGATCAGCGGTCCAAGGGATGCCACGGTGGGCGGGTCTAGGAGAAGCTGGTATCTGGGTTGCAGTGCCGTCAAAACAGCCTGCAGCATCGTACTGATGTACTGTCCTGGTCAGTGAACCCCCTGCCGCACGAGACTGCAGTGCTCGCCGTCTCCATCACACCGCTCAAGCGCGCTATCTCCTGTTTCAGTTGCCGAGCAGCTTCAACCTCGTCTTCGCCGTCCAGATCATCGATACGGTCATAGATGGAGGCCTACACAGTCAGTGATTAGTGCTGTGAATGCTGAACCCACCTCAGTAGCAAGGACACGTTCACAATCTTCGAGTGTTGGTCGGTACGGCTCGCAAAGTGCTGCTCCTTGTGGAGCCATGTAGAACTTGTCCAAGTCGTCCACGAAGTCTAGGTGCGACTGAGTGCGCCGGTTTGTCTTCATGAACTGCAGTGTCTCGTCGTGCGATAGGGACTCGAGCGAACGGATTGAAGTCTAACCACTGAGTGAGAGTTTGGCTTCGGGACCAGACTAAGACGGACCTGTCGGGTGCGAGAACGAGCGTAAAGACTTTCGGACAGTATCTGAGCAAATACCGGGTGGATCGAGAGGTCTTGCAAAGTAGGTAAGTCACTAGTAGCCATTGTGAAGAACCCCTTGATTGATGGACCGGCCACTAAGAAGCCGCGTCTTCCGAGCCTATGTGCTTCAACAGCAGACTGAGATAAACACGTGTATAGCCGCGAGGGACGTGCAACCTCTGGAAAGAACTAACACGAGTCGTCTGCTTGCGACAAACTATCAGCGACAGGATGGATCCGCAGGTATCTGCAACCAGGGTCTCTTTGATTGGAAGTTGATTTCCTCCGACAGAAATTAGGCGTCAGCACCATCACTCCGAAGCCAGCTCTCCGCGAGCTCTTCAACACCATCTTCAACTCTACCATTCATTACGCACAATTTTGCAATTGTAGATGGCCTCGGCGGGTTATGAAGACTTTTGAGGGCATTGGTAGGCAGCATGGCGTTGCATGGCCAGCCTTCGAGCCTGACGCACTCGATGCTTCTGTGAGTCGCTGACCTTGGTCAACGGATATGACCACGCCGTGCATTGACCGTACGCAGCGCGAAGCAGGCGTTCGAGAGTATTTTCGGGAGGTATTGTTCGCTGCTCGCTCATTGGCGCAACAAGCGGTGGCCGGAGGCGACCGACCGATCGGCTTCCCAGCCCCGCAGCTGGACCCGGTCCACAATCAGTATATCGTGCATCCCGAGCAACCCTCAGCTCGAGTGCTTTTTCAACACCAACCGCAACTTGCCAGTGTAGAGGCGATCCCAGACTATGCGGTATCTGTGAATCGCGGATCTCTAGCAGTCGATCGTGAGTCGTTTTAATCCAGATATCCTCGAGAACTCACCGGCCTGCGTTAGTGTACCACGTGAGCGCGCGCAACAGAAACACTTACCGCTATGAGATTATCTCGCGTCTTCGCCTGTTGGCCGAATTGAAAGCCCGGTCTGAACGGCTCGCGATTGAGCAGTTAGCGGCTAACACGGGGGTGTTTTTTGGTAGCAACGAGTGAGTGTCGTCAAATGTCGGCAGCGGGCTCTACTTACTTACAGGCTGGCCTACGTCTACCTTCCCGGTGTAACATGTGCGTTGACACTTGTACGGATGGTCATCTCGCGGAAGGAACCCGACAACTCGATTCGGTATTGGGTGTCCGACCCACTCGATCTACTGAAAGTGAAGGATCGCCGGATCGCATTCGGTATGCTCTACTACCTGGTATGTCTTGGCCGGTGGGTTTACCAAGTGGTGATAGACTAAAGAACGCGCCCATTCAGCTCCTTTACCGACTGCTACCGCCCGACATCATTCTGACGGATGAGGCCTTCGAGATGCCCCCGCTCGAAATTGAGTACGAAGAAGAGTAGTTGTGGGATGCAAGCAGGAGTGATTGTCTGATGATGGTGTACAATGTGAGGACTTAGAACGGTGAAGGAATGTTGTGCACTGTCAACAATGAATCGACGCAGCACGGGTTCAAATTTGACGCCACAGCTTTGTACTGTTTGTGGCAGTTCGCATTCCCTTCCAAACAAAGGCTATGAGACTACTGGCTTGCGACACAGAATGCAGTCAGTCTCCAATCAAAGCACCACTTCTGGGCTTTAGTACCGGCCAGATTTATGATCCCTGCGCCGCTACACCTCAGACCGATTACAAACTCTAGAAACCCGTTGCGCGTGCTATCATTTTGGAATGATTCACGTTAAGAGCTTGCATGAGACCAGCATCCGGCGACACTCGGTAAGTGTCCCGATAATTCGACATCGAGTCCCCCTTGAGATGACCTGTCATTGCACGTGAAAGGAAGGTCTATCAACATCAGCGCAGTTGATGCAGCATGTCGTCAAAAGACTATACATGCACTATCATGAAAGCGCAACATCACGCAATGCTGCTCAGTACTTCTTAGTAACCTATGTGATGTTAGCTGCGAGACAACGATGATGTGCATGGGCAGACTGACAACAGTTGCAATCGAAGGGGCATAGTGGGGTACCTAATACCGTATGTCAATCTTCCAACCCTTCCAGCGACAACAACCGCTGGTGTACAGCTACTTACCGCCCGCCGTCGGATCAATCTTGAGCTCTGCCTCCTTGAAAATCGCATAGCCCTCTTCGGTCCTTCTCCCTACATCCCATCAGCACACATTCGGAAACGTCAACCAAGGTGAAGACTCACGCGGGCCTTCACCTCTTGAATCCCGAAACGCCTCGTCCTCTTCAATCGCCGCTCGATCCCGCTTCGGAGCTTTGCCTTTACCCTTTGGATCGCCCGTAGCATCTGCCAAGTCTTTTACCGGCACAGGCACAGGTGCAGATGGATCCAGTACCGTCTCGATGACGCGACCCGTTGTTGCGTTCACTTTGGCCTTTTTCTCTGCCTTGTGCTTGGACTCGTTGATGGCGCCGATCACAGACGCTTTGGCCTTGCCAGCCTTCTTGGCTGAAAGCTTGGCCTTGTCGCTTGACCCAGACACAGAGCCACTGCCGCCAGCCGGCGCCGGTACGGCTGCGGCCTTGGGCTTTGCAAAAATGTCATCGATGCTCGCCGGTGCCGTTCTGACGGCTTTTGCAGGCTTGCCGGAGCTAGAAGCCGGTTTTGAGGACGCGGCTTTGGCACTGGGGACCTTTGCCTTTGCCATTGTTGCTGAATTGAGGCTGGCTGGCCTGGCGCTGACGGCCAAGTTTGTAAGATCGCCACGTGGGGCGAAAGCAAGCGCTGTGGGAAAGTCTGGGAAAGTGGCAGGCTGTGCGCCAAGCAACCTTTCGAGAGGCATGCCTGGGACGTCGCTGAAGCTGGGCGGTTCTATCACAGCTTAATGTAGGTCTGATGCTAATATCAGTCAGACGCTGCACTTGGCAGCAGTAGAACAGTTAAAGCATGCCATTGTATAGTCTCCCATGGCCACCGCTCTGCCGTATCGCAAGCAGCACTACCTCTCGGATCGACAGCAACACTGACAAGTCGCGAAATGCTTGCAGGCATAGTAAACTACCGAAACGACATATCACAGATCAACAGAGCACCGCAAACAACTCAAGCCGTCGTCGCAGTGCGGCAGAGTGACGAGCGTTAATGTGATATCTCGCTCGAGGTGATCGTACACCTCGGCTAACAGCTCGATGGATGGATTGACCGAAAGCCGGCTTTGAGGCCTCGATCGGAGCGCTGATACACCAAAGAGAAGATGGCGTGTGCTCCATTGAGCCCGGTGTGGTGCGTACAAGAAGCCTCTGGCCGTCAATACGTCCGTGGCAGTTTGCAAAGTGCACCAAGATTGCTCTCGCCGTCCACTTCCTAGGGTGCCGTCGCCTGCATGCACAGAGTGCGGATCGCGAAGGCTGCTGTATATAGAGCTGATCCGACCCCAGCGGCGACCGTCGCCGTGCGAGATGGGGTCCGAGCGCGCGATCTGCACCGTGCGCCCGTGCTCCGTCACCGCTCGGAAAGGCAGGTCGCCCCTGCGGCCAAGGTCGAGAAGCATCCCTGGGTAGGGGTCCCTTCTCCGGCGTATGACACGCTGCTGCCTGCCTCGAGCTGCTTCTCACCCCGGCCAGGACTGCAAAGTCGCAATCTTGATATATTGACGCCGGGGCTTCGCGCCGTCTCTCAGCATGCACACGCCGGGTGCGCAGCGTCCCAGCTCGGCACGGCCGCCTGTGGTGCCGTCGAGGCCGCAGTCGACGGCTCCGGCGTCGCTGGCAGGCCAAGCACTCGGTCCATCGCTTCCAACGGGGTGGTATCCCCACCCAGAGCTCGCGCCGGCCAATCTCCCACCGGCGTCGGTCGCCAGTCAGCACGAACCCCTTTCGTTCGTGCTCCCGTCTGGCATCTTCAGCACCCCACCGCCGCACGTCTACGCCGCTCCGTCGTATCGCGGCAACCTGTTCTCTCCCAGTTTTGTCTTTGGCTCGGCAGACGGCTGGGCCAAGGAGCTCGAGCACGATCTCCCGGCGGGTGACGGACCAGGGTTAGTGTTTGTGTTGGCTAGTCGTTGTCGGTCACAGCTAACAAGTGCACAGACTGGTCGACCGCCGCGACTCTGGGTCATCTCTCTCGTCCATCGCCACCTCGACATCTTACGCCTCGACCTCGTCATGTAGTACCACGACGCCGGTCGTCGGCGTCCCGTTTCGCCATCCTCAGCTGAGCACGTCGGCACCCGATGTCCGTGTTATCACGAGCAGCTCTAGCTCTCTTGTCGATCCTTGGGTATCATCGAATCCCACGAGAAAGTACAAGCGTCTGCCTTCGCCGCCCGTTCCGGCGCTCTGGACGCCCCGGTCGCGCTCAATGTCGACCACGTCTGCTTCGACCGTCCTCGAGACACCGCAGTCCGCTTCGAGTTCGATGACACGGAGTTGGTCCTATGTCCCCGTTGTCAGACTTGGATCGTCCTCTCAACCATCGACCGCTCCGTATCCGTTCTATCCGCCACAGCAACCGATGATCGCGCCCACAGCTGCCCCACCAAACGTCTACCCACACAACCTCAATCTCCCTCCAGCTCCGTCCCAGCCTCAACCACCACGCAGGGCATCAGCGACCGATGCCGACGCGTCCCAGATCTATGAGCTATCGGATGCAGTCCCGCTCCATCGACGCGCATCAGCGCCGTATCCGTCGCCCGCTCGGCGCGAAGCCAAGCTACCGCTCGAGGCGCGGCGCGAGCTGCTCCATTGGATCATTGGCGCTTGTACCGAAGCAGGAGGTCGGAATCCGTACATGAGCCAGAGGAGGAGAGAGGGGTTCGCGAGGCGCTGGGGACTGAGCTCGAACCAGGTTGGTAAAGCGCTGCGATGGGACGCGACTGATCCGCGCAGGTGCACGACTGGTGCATCAACGCGCGACGCCGGACGCTCGGCTGGGATCGTAACACCAGTCCGTCTCCACCTTGAATACGATCCGCAACTGACCCGGAATAGAACTTGTAACAGAACCCGAACGCGCGCTTGCAGCCGCCTCCTCGCTCGGGATCCGTTTCCTGACCCCACCAACGTTCCCCACGACGCCAGCATGCTACACTGCCGCTCCGACACCCGCCACCGCCGTGCCAACACCTCAACGAACCGCTGCGTCCGTCACCGAGGCGATCCAGCGCGGACACGGGCGTCAGCTGACCGTCGCTGAGCGGATCGAAGTGTACGAGCGTGGCGGGCTACCGATCCGTGGCGTCGGGTTGTAGCGCCCGCGGACCATCTTGTGTAGTTTGACATAGCAAAAGGAAAGCAAAGAGGGTTGATGTGATACATGCTGTGCATACTGCTTGTGTTCGTGATGGTCAGACTTGATATTGTTTTTGCGCGATCCAGCCTTCGTACACGGCGTCGTCGTTGGGGCCGATGAATCTAGAGTCAGGGTCAGCACGATGTTCGGACCGGACGGCAGTGCGCTCTCGACGGCACGCGAGCGACTCACGGTCGGACGAGCCGGTGAAAGCTCGTATCCGTCTCCCGGATCGAAGCAGGTGACAAGACCCTCAGATACTTCATCGCCAAGCTCTCCCACGCATGATATCTATTCGCGTACATCAGCATGAGTTCCAACCTGGGGGATCCTAGCTCACGCATATTGACCCGAGGCAATAAAGTCAAAATCATCCCGCTCATGCACATACTGCACTTCTTCGCCTTTCCAGTGCGGCCAGAAGAACGCGCGCGAGTTGAGCACCTGGATCTCGTTGCGGTGGATCCGGGCCAGTTTCTGCCGGTGTGAGTTGACCGTTCTGCTGAACTGGCCAGGAGACAGACGTACCCAAGGTATTTCAACGCTATGGCTGGCCCATTGTCCGCCGTCGAACGTCTTGTACGACGCTAGCCAGCGCTCGATGAATGGCGCTTGCGGCTGGGCGATGATGACGGCGTTCTGGCACCGATCAGTCCAGCGACAGTCAGCTTGCCCGTCAGACTCACACACAGACCTGTCGGGTCCATCTCCGTCTTGCGCGAATCCGTCGCAGCCTCCATCCCAAGGGTAGTAGGGTGGTACATGAGCTCATCGAAGGGTCGAATACTGCGTACATCAGTTTGGCTGTTGTTTGGCAGCAAAGTACCCGTACGCACACAAACATGTCAATGTCGAGGTAGATCCCACCCGAGTATTTCAGCGCCTCGAGCCGAATGACCTGCTCGGTGTCAATGGTCTCGACTGCGTAAGTGCACAGATACTGACGTCGGCCTTGTGCGCAAAGTGGTCCAGCTTGCGACCAAAGATCTCATCGGGAATATGGGCGTCTATGAACGTCAAGTGCGGTTTCAACAGCTCCATCCAAGGGCCCGTCGGTATGTGCTTGTAATGACTGACAGCCGGGACCATCCTCAGCAAAGGACATCGCACACACACGACAGACGCACAAGTAGATCTTTTCCGGCTTGAGATGGATGATTGCACTCCTGACGGCTAGATATGCGTAATACGGCAGTTCTTCGGGTTCTTTGCCCTCGGGTACCGGCTTGAGTCCATAGATGTAGTGTAGGCTGTTCGGCACCAGCATTCCTGGCTTCTTGGGCGGTCGAGGTTCAGGATAGTGCGCTACTGACGCATCGCGGTCCGGAGGCGGGATGAAGCGGTCGGACGTGACGAGGAAAGGTGGAGGTGGGTAGATGGGGTTGATGCTAGTGCTGGTGGACGGACGCAGGAGAGAACCAAGAAAGTAGCCGAGAACGAGGAGAAGGACTGTAGTGGGTATCGGTGGGAGATGGACAGAGCGCTTGGAGGACAAGGGGATGCTCTGGGCGGTGTGCGTTAGCGCTGAACCGTCGAGGCGAGGCGAGGACGGACGACGGGGCGACCGCGCGAGACCCAGGTGGGTAGCATGACGGCCAGGTAACAGTCCAAGTCTCCGTCTGGTGATCAGGCGATTCCCAGGCGTAGCAGTCGTAGTGTCGTTGGTTTAGGCCGTTACCGAGGCCATTGTGCGTAAGGCAAGGGACAGTAGAGTCTGAATGAGCGTGAGACCGCACGACTTGTTGCACTTGCTGGCCGGTACTTTCCCCTCCGTTGGAAGGTACCGTTTATACAGGATTATGGACGCGTATGTCTTGCAGATGTCACAAAGAAGAGGACCAAGCTGGAGAACGGACAACGGCGCTCGGACTGTCACATGATTGATTCCAGAGTTGGGCTGCAAAGAGCGAAACGCTGCTCGCACTGATCCGGCGAGCGCGGGATGCGGGATGCGTCATATGGTAGTCAGTAAAGGCTGACTGAAGTGCAGAGGCTCCGCTGGCGGCCCTTGTACAGGTGAAAAGTGCCATGCGATGCCATGCAATGGTTCGAGTCTACAACAGTCTGGCTAGTAGATCTATCGGTCATGTAAGCTACCACCTTGTGAGAACGATAAGCACACCTCGTCAAACGGCCGCGTGTCGTTGAAGCAGCTCTCCCAGACCTCGTTGACGGCTCGTTCGGCCATGGCGGCGTCTTGACACGCTGGGTTGGCAATGACGGACAGCACGGCGCGGCGCTTGACGCAAGCCTGTGTACGACGGTCAGTAGCCTACATGTCGAGAGAGGGCAGTAGGGCCGTACCTGGTGTTGCTTGTTGAAGCTGTAGAACCCTCGCTTGACTTCTCGAGTCCAGCGGCAGTCGCCCGACAAGTTGGCCGCGCGGATCTACCGTGATCAGTGATGCAGCTCGCAGGCGACAGAGACCGACCTCGCTGCAGGCATGATGCCGCAAGTCTGACCAGTCGACGTTGAACTTGCAGTGATCGAACGCGTGCACGAGCTCGTGCGAGATGGTGTCCTCCATATGGCGTTTGCTGTAGAACCGGTTCTGACACAGCAGAATCCCGTGTTCCGGTGAGAACCCGCCTGAACGCGTTGGAGGACATGGGTGGCATTGGATCGAGGACGCATCAAACGGACAGCCAGAGAGCCGGAGGTGTTTGAGCATGAACACGACGGATGGGCCTGTGGTTGTCAGCACAGACATGGGCGTCAGTCGAACGCACTGTTCGACATCAAGTCCTTCTTCCACTTTTCACATCGGCTCCAGTCTCGCTCGAGCGTCTCATCGTCCAGCCGACGATCTCTGGCTGCCTTCTCGTCGGGTGAGAGCCCGAGTCCAGTCATCTGGGCCAACGACGACCGCCAGGTCTCGAACGCTGACGGCGGCTCCTGCCTCGAGCTGGACGCCTCTGAGCTCTCACTGCGCGCCATGCTAGTCCAACTGTCTACTATGCTATCCTGACTTTTCCATACTCGCAACAGGAACATCTTCAGCTTGCCCCTTATTTACTCCGCCGTCCACCATCCTCGACCGACTCTTGGCTTGATCAAGGGTGGGTACGAGCAGGCAGCCACCAGCATCGTCGATCCACGTACAGTTCCCTTCATCTTCTTCTATCTACGCAGCACAACAGACAACAAGAGACATCCAAGCCAAAGGGACGCAAAGTACGCACGGCCGGATCGAGCACGCATCGCACCACGCAACCAACCGCCAGTCTTTCCTTTACTTTCAACCCTGCACTGTACAGTAATCATCCAAGATGGGTGAGCTCGCTGCCGTCCTGATGCCAAGTCGCTGACGACGACGCGCAGGCATTCCCAAGGTTGGCCGATCTTGCCACCGAGCCGATGAGCGACCGATGCTGATTGCTTCTCGTCTAGTTTTTCCGTTGGATCTCTGAGAGATACCCTCTCACTTCGCAGCTGATCACGCCAAACTCGATCCCGACGTTTGACAATCTCTAGTACGTTGCTCAGACGGCCGTTGCTTTGGACTGACCCAACGCAGCTTGGACATGGTATGCCACCTCGCGCGACCGCAAGCATAGCTGACATGCGCAGAACGGCATCATCCACAACTGCTCCCACCCTCCATCATCCGAGAATGATCCCCATTTCCGTATCACCGAAGAGCAAATGGTGCTCGCAATCTTCAACTACATCGATCATCTGTTCACAAAGATCAAGCCGCAAAAGGTCTTCTTC
This sequence comes from Holtermannia corniformis, assembly GCA_001599935.1. Taxonomy (NCBI): domain Eukaryota; kingdom Fungi; phylum Basidiomycota; class Tremellomycetes; order Holtermanniales; genus Holtermannia; species Holtermannia corniformis. Next base: position 876,710 of record BCIJ01000003.1, on the reverse strand, counting down.
ATGGCCATTGACGGTGTCGCGCCACGCGCAAAGATGAACCAGCAGCGAAGCCGGCGCTTCCGCACGGCCAGGGAAGTCAAGGAGTTGAGGGCTCAGGCGGAGCGCAAGGGCGAAAAGTTGCCCGAGGAGAAGGCGTTTGACTCGAACTGTATCACTCCGGGTATGTGCGCGGTGTAGTTGCGAGGGGGTTGGCTGATGCTTGGATAGGAACACCGTTCATGGCGAGGTTGTCGGCGCATTTGAAGTACTTTGTAAACAAGAAGATTACAGAAGACGCAGAGTGGCGTAACGTCAAGGTGATCCTAAGCGGTCACGATGTGAGTTTGTTATCGCATGTCGACACTTGCTAAGCTTCACAGGTGCCGGGAGAAGGCGAGCACAAGATTCAAGAATACATCCGGCTCAGCAAAGCTCAGCCCGAATAGTGAGTCATTCACCACACACCCACGGCGCTGACGCTCGAAGCGACCCCAACACCAGACACTGTCTATACGGCCTCGACGCCGACCTGATCATGCTGGGCCTTCTCAGCCATGACCCGCATTTCTGCCTGCTCCGCGAGGAAGTCACATTCGGTCGCAAGACCAAGAAATCCACCGGGCTCGCTCAGACCAACTTTTTCCTGCTTCATCTCTCCCTTTTGCGCGAGTACCTCGATCTTGAATTCTCGTCGATCGCGACGACGATCCCGTTCGAATACGACCTCGAGCGCATCATTGATGATTTCATTTTACTTTCCATCTTTGTCGGCAACGACTTTTTACCGCACTTGCCGAATTTGCATATCAACGAGGGCGCAATGGAGAATATCTGGGCAATCTACAAGCAGATCCTGCCGGAGGCTGGTGCGCTTGGTTGGCTCGCTGATGGACGGAGCTGATGGATGATAGGTGGCTATTTGAACGAGAGCGGCGAGATTGCGCTCGGCCGGCTACAGCTGCTGCTGAATGAATTGGCCAAGCTCGAGCTCGATGTGTTTGAGAAGGAATTTGCCGATGGCAACTGGTACAAGGGCAAGCAGCAGAAGGAAATTGCCGCCATGGAGGTCGCGAGGAAGAGCGGCAAGCTGGGTGTGTTGGCTGTCTTCTGCTGCGGGAAGCCACTAACCTCTGTACAGTCGTGACAAAAGACCAGAAGAAATTGTTGAACAAGATCAAAAAGTTTGTGACCAGCCATCAGAGCAAACCGAATGCCCGAGACCGGCTCGAGATCGTCAACGACCTGTCGGCGCGTGATCGGCGCTTTGTGCAGGAGCTCGCCGACGACCTGCGTCTTCGTCTGACGTGGGACGAGGTTGATGAGTATGGACAGCCTCTGGCTGTGTTTGCATTCGACATGGAGGGCGTGAGCGAGGATGGGGATGCGGACGAGGCCGAGGCCGAGCTCGAGAACGGCGGTGACAGCGAGGAATGGAAGAGTGAGGACGGCGAGGACGAGGGCAAGCTTGCACTCCAGCGTGTGCTGGACAAATACGCGCGCGCAAAGGTCGTCGATAACACCGTCGAGGACTTTGAGAGCTCGTACGAAGAGACGCTCAAGCTCAAGATGGACGAGTGGAAGCGCAAGTACTACAAGGTAAGCTAGTCTGCGTAAGACGGTGATGGCGTCTGACGTATCGTAGGAGAAACTCGAGATCAAGTACGATGACCCGCATGACCTCGGTAAACTCATCTACCGCTATGTCCAAGGTCTGCAGTGGGTCTTGAAGTACTACTACAAGGGTGTCGCGAGCTGGGGCTGGTTCTACGACTACCATTACGCGCCGCGTATGACGGGTATGTTGCGCCATTATTGAAAACCAACGTTACTGACCCGAGCAGATCTCAAAGACATCGCGGGCTTCCGATTCGACTTTGAGCTGGGTCAGCCATTCAAGCCGTTCCAGCAGTTGATGGGCGTCTTGCCGGAAGAGAGCCGAGACCATGTACCGCTTGCATACCGAGTCAGTTGATATACGAACATCTCGCTCATTACTGACTGTCACAGGACCTCATGTACGAGGATTCATCGCCCATCATCGATTTCTACCCGATCGACTTTGAACAAGACATGAACGGCAAGAAACAGGACTGGGAGGCGGTCGTCAAGATCCCGTTCATTGACGAGAAGCGCTTGCTGAGCGCCATGGCTAGTGAGTCTGGCTGCCACGCCCATGGGAAGGAGCTGACGAGCCAGGTCGCGATCACCGCCTCACGCCCGAAGAGCAGTCGCGCAACAAGATGGGACAGCTCAGCTCGGCGTTTACATACCAAGAGACGGCGGAAACGCTATACCCCTCGTCACTTCCCGGCTTCCTGCCTGACCTCGTCAAGTGCAAGTGCCTCGTCGAGCCGTTCAACTTGCCAACACTTGGCGGCGAGGTCCAGCTCATCTTTGGCCTTCGCGAGGGTGTCAAGCTCGGTGCTTCGGCACTCGCTGGTTTCCCATCGATCAACACGCTGCCACACCAGGCTACACTCGGCTATCACAGTGTCAGCGTCTTCCAGGCAGACAGCCGTAACCCGTCAATGGTCATTACTATTACGAGCAAGACGGAGAAAACCAAGGCGGCCGACGTAGCCGCCAAGAAATGCGGTCAACGCGTTTTCCTCGGCTGGCCGTTCCTGCAAGAAGGGCTTGTTGTTGCCGTCTCGGATGACATGTTCAAGTATGAGTTGCAGCAGATTGGGAAAGCGATCAAGCCGGTCGCCAACTCGCATACGGCCATTCGCGCCGTCGATTTCCGCAAGAAGACGGAGAGGCTGGAACACTTTTACTCGAAGCGCTTTGGCGTCCTGATTGGCCATGTCGACATTTTGTTGCACGTCCGACCGCTCAAGGGTGGGTCGCTACGTTCATTGCTCAGAGGCACGATTGACACGTCGCAGGGCTCAAGCGTCTGGACAACGGTGCTTTGGTCAAGGACTATGAAGGGCCGGACAAGGAGTATGACCTAGCGTACCAGCTCGCTGTTGACTCGGTTGCGTACGAGGATGAGCGCTATATCGTCAGTGTGGCCCTGCCAAGCCACGCAATGCTGACTCTCTGTAGGAACAAGCAGCGACGCCAATGACCGACGAGTTCCCCGTTGGCGAAAAGGTCATCTTCCTCGGCGATCACGCCTACGGTGTCGCAGCCCAGGTCAAGTCTGTCACCAATGACGCGCTCAACATCAACATTGCTGTCAGTCCAGTCGCTTCGGCAGAACCACCACTGACACGTCCCAGTTCTTCCCCAACGAAGTCCGTGAGAATGCCGAGTTTACAAAGATTGTCAACCTGCGCCCAGGATCGTCGTACAAGCCGTCGTTTGCGATCGCGCGCCAGCTTCACATTTCTGCTCTTGCGTTTTCCCGCATCACATCGAGCCTGCTCGTTGCTTGTGACGTCGGCGGCAAGGTCAACGTCGGCCTGAGCCTCAAGTTTGAGAGCAAGGGCATGAAGGTGCTTGGCTACTCGCGCAAGAATGACCGCGGGTGGGAGTTTTCAGATCAGGCCACGGCCCTCTTGCTTGACTACAAGGTGAGTTGTGAACCGTAGTCGTGGATCGTCCTGACCCTTACGTAGGAAATGTTCCCCGCCCTGTTCACAAACCTCGACAGTCAAGGCCATGGGATCATCTCGTCGCGTGAGATCTTGCCCGGGATTGAGAACCCGGACAAATACATCAAGGACGTGCAGAAGTGGCTCAAGGAGCGCGGTGTCAGTGACTTTGAGCCCGTTTCATTGTTTGCCGAGCAGCTTGAAAAGGTGCGTTGATATCGGATCAAGCTTGACCTGCGCTGACCCGCTCAGGAAACTGTGCAAAAGGTCGAAGAGCTTGCTGCCAAGTTTCAGGTGGACAAGACGCACGCCGGCCTCAAGCGCGCTCTGATTCAGGCGATTCCGCGGCAGGCGGTGCTCAAGCCATCGCAATCTCCGCACCGGTTGCAAGGGCAGACCTTCCGCCTCGGTGATCGTGTTGTCATGGTCCGCGAGGCTGCTGCTGGCGGTGTCCCGCTTGGCATGAAGGGCGTCGTCGTCGGTCTCAACTCTACCTCGATTGACGTCGTGTGGGATGTGCCATTCATGGGCGGTGAGACTTTGGGCGGCAGGTAAGTGGCTCTTCCAAAGGGTGGCATGTGCTAACGTGCCTATCAGGTGTTCCGAGTACCGCGGCTCGACTGTGCCATTCGCTGGCTGCCTCAACCTTACCGACCAGCAGTTCAAGGCCCGGATCGGTGCTCCTCCTGCCCCATCCAACACGGCGGCGCCTTTCGTCCCCAGGCTCGGCCCACAGCCCGTCATCCCGTCCAACTACTTCCGTCCGGCCGCCAACCAGAGCGTCGCGATCCTCGCCAACCCGAACCGTGTCCCTCGTGCACCGACTGGCGACCTGCAGTACGGCAACGCGACCAAGGGTGCGATTCGCCCTCCGCGCGCCCCGCAGCAACACGTTGTGCACGACCATCGCTCAAGAATGGCATCTGCATTGACGGGTCGACTTGGCGCGACGCATATTTCTCCCCCGGCGCAGACTCATGCGGGTCTGCACCCCGCTGCTGGGCCATCACGAGGCAGGGGGCGTGGCGGCTTTGTGACAAGAGGAGGGATCTTGCCGGTTGCACAGCCTGCGCACCAGCCGCATGTGCCTGCTGCTACCGGCGCGCCGGCTGCAAGAGGCAGAGGTGGGATCAGAGGTCGAGGCCGAGGCCGTGGTGGGCCTCCCAAGTCGGCGTCCGAGGTTGCATCGTAGTTTGATGCAATGCGACCTGAGCACGGACCGTTTGCACGTGATGATCAGCGCGAGCGAAGCATCGTCGTCTTGTTCATCGTCTCGTCGACCGCAAACAGTGTCAACCGAGCCAGGATGGGTGCAGTTTGCTAGCATCAAAGTGGTAAAGTGCTTTGCCAGACACTGCCATGGCACACGACGGGTCCCGCTCGGCGCCAGTGCGCACCCAACGTGAATCCACACTGGAGAGCGCCAACCAAGCCGCCGGCATCTTCTCACTGTACGGTGACCCGCGGGACAGCTGGGATCAGCAGAATCATAGACCGGACGCTATAGAAGAGGTCGAGGAGCTCAGCGAGCGCATGTCGGCCGGCTCGTGGTCAGGCCCGATGGGCACCCTGCGCAGCAGCCATCGAGATTCAAGCAAGCTCTTGTCCATCTCGAGTTCGTCAACAAGCCTCGGCCCGCCAATCACCATCACGGCCGATAACAGTCCAGAGAGGGGGACTGTACGGAGGCAGAGCGAGGTGATTGCGGAAGAGAGGGAGCGCAATCGTCTCAGCCCGACCCCGAGCCCGGTGATGGGGTCGAGCGCCGCGTTTGCGCGCAACCCGAGCGTGTCGTCGCTTGCGTCCACACAGTACCCTGGCGAGGAGGCAGACGCGTTCCATGTGCGGTCGACCTGTGAGTAAAGGCTGGTGCAGGGAACTCGGCTGATTGCGCACAGATGCTAGGTTGGAGGTTGAAGGCGTTTACGGCGACGGCTGGGATGAGGGCATTGAGCGCACTCGGGAGAGAGCACAGATGAACAAGCGACAGACGGTTCATCTGAGTGACAAGGGTGACCGAGTGGGTGAGAAGGAGCGCGAGGTCCTGGCTAGCCTAGACAGGTGAGCTGAAGACCGGGAATCTCTTTGACTGACATTGCCAGATATGGCTTCGTCGTCGAATCACTCAAGACACGTTCGGAAAGCCGCCTGGCGCTACTACCCACTGCTCCCTTCCTCAAGATTCCAAAGCTACCTCAACGCTCATCGTTGAGTGGCGCTCCACCACCCAGTCCCAAACCTCTGTCGTATGGCCCAGGCGGCGGTGCTGAAGAGCCGCCGCCCAAGACGCCGCCGTTGGTACCGGTCTCGAATAGCCGCGAGAAAGCCAAGGAGGCCGAGCGGATTGGCAAATGGGAGAAGATGCTGCTCATCAAGCGCAAGGATCAAGGTGGAAACATGCGAGAATGGGCATGGAACCCAGAGACGGCCGCAAAGGTGTGACAGCCATCCCTCTCAGAAGACGGCTGACACCGCTCACAGCTTCAACGAAGGGTGTACAAGGGTATTCCGGATCGGTGGCGGATGGCGGCTTGGTGGACATTGATCCAGGACACGGCCGCTCGGCAAGCGGGTGGCAAGGGCAAGGAGAAGCAAACGGCCGAGTCGCTTGGAGAGGATTATCGGGTTCGTGCATGTCACTGTGTAGCGATCGCTGACCGTGACAGCATGCCATGGACCTGCCTTCCAAGTTTGACGTGCAGATAGACCTCGACGTCCCACGAACGATCATCGGCCATGTCATGTTTCACACCCGCTATGGTCAGGGGTACGTCACTGCGCGTGTCATTGAAGCGAGTGCTGACCCCTCGCGCAGTCAACGGTCACTTTTCCACGTCCTACACTGCTTCTCGATGCTCTGCCCCGATTGTGGCTATTGCCAGGGCATGGGCCCGATTGCAGCTACACTGCTTTGCTACTTTGATCCCGAGGTCGGTCAAGCTTGCCGTCCGGCTCAACACTGACGCTTGTAGCGAGCGTACGCGCTGCTTGTCGCCATTCACTCTGCGTACGACATGCATTCCGTCTTCATCGAAGGCTTCCCCGGTCTCCTCGAATCCATCTACGTCCAAGAACGCCTCGTTGAATTCCTCATCCCAGACGTATATACTGCACTCGTGAGTGGCCCAGGTGCGCGTCGGAGACAGCTGACGGTCGGTAGCAAACCCACATGATCTCAACCACGTCGTACGCGACAAAGTGGTATATTACTCTGTTCTCCAACACGGTCCCGTTTCGGACGCAGCTTCGGCTGTGGGACGCCCTGTTCTGCGACGGCCAGGACGTCATGGTCCTGATGAGCTTTGCTATCATCTGGGCTTTCAAGGGTCAGTCGCGCCATGCGGTGCCGGGGCCAGTGCTGACGCAATCAACAGCCTCGTTGTCTTCGAAAAACGCAACGTTTGAAACCATGCTGTTCTTGCTGTCGTCCTACTTTGTACCAGAAGACGAAGACGCGCTCCTCCGCTGGATCCGCAAGATGCTCAATCAGCCGGGGTTCAAGGCGAGACTCAATGGCTGGCGATCAGACTGGCAACGACTCAAGCAGAGTGGCGAGGCGGATAAAGCTTTGCTATAGCATGCATGCATACCACGCGTCTATTGTGCCCACGCCTCGCCCTCGAGTTTGAGCCCGCCCACAGCCCACAAGGCTACGAGTTGGCCGGCAATGGCCGTCTTTGGCGGCACACGTGTAAGACCCTTGGTCTGCCCTGCGTCAGCAAGTCCCTCGCCGGGCGCCTTGTCGGCTGGTGCGAGAGCGTTGGCTTGTTCGAGGTTGACTTTGTTGGCGTTGTCTTCGAGCTTTTTGTGATCGCTATGCGAGAGCGTCGTACCGGCCTCGGTCTGTAAAAGCTGTTGAATCGCAGAGCGCGGGAACCATTGGCAGTCTGGTTACGTGTGAGCGCGGGTTTTCATGGATGTGGGATGCACACCTTCGAGCTCGTTATCCAGGTCCAGGCGGATCTTCTGAGACGCGTCGGCGACGCCATAGCACCCAACCATCAGATTGGATGGGAACGGCCTGCGAGCTCAGGTGATATCCCAGAGCGCTCGACTGACTCACCAAGGTTGGGATGATGAACTAGAGCGTTAGCTGATCTGGGATGGATATTGAGAGGCGACTCACTACCGGACAGCACCGACGACCAGCCCGGCCTCTTCCAAGACTTCTCTCCGGACGGCATCCTCGAATGACTCTCCAGGCTCGATGAAGCCAGCCAAACACGAGTACATGCCCTTGGGCCACGACTTTTGTCGGCCAAGCAGCATCTTTTCCCCCGTTGGATCGACGATGCCCATGATGATGACCGGGTCGGTCCGTGGGTAGGCAAAGTTGTGTAGGCCTTTGGTGGAGAAACAGGGTTGCTTGCCTGCGGGTACGGGCGCAAGCGCGGTCGTGCAGCAACGCTTCCAACCTGCCCAGAGTGAGTATGTGGGTGATCCGCATGCTGGGCAAAACTGTGCCATGTCAGCGTAGGACCCGAGTAAGCGCGCATCATACCTTGTTACGAGCGTTCCAGTCAATCAGCGCACGCGCTTCGGCAAAGACGCCAGCTTCCCAAGCAGACAGCACGGACCCGGCCGAACGGCCCTCGACGAACCCACCGCCGGGTATCGTGAGATCGATGCTACTGACGTCTACAGCAAAGTAGGGCACGCCCTCTGGATGCTCGGGGTCAACCTCGGCCGGAACGGAAGATTTCGAAACGTCGGGTCGATCATCGATCCCCAGGAACACGATTGTCGGGAGCGTGTACGGGATCCGAGCTGCTTCGTACAGCTTGGATTCGGTAGCCGACTCGGGCGTTGATCTGGACGCTGAGCCATATTCAAGTACGTTCAAGTACTCACGCGAACGACCCCTCGAGGTACTGCTCTACCTGCTTACGGCTCAGAAACAGCAATTCACCCGGCTCGCCATTCTTGCAGAGCGGTTGGCCTTGACTAAGAGGGTTAGGACACTGGTCAGCGTTGGTCTCCTGCTCATCTTGCATACAGCCGCAAGGAGATGGTTCGGGTGCCCACTTGAATAGTAAGAATCTAGCTTTAGGGCTTTCCAAGTGCGCCGTGAGCTTGTCGGTTGACGTCCGCTGAAACGAAACGCGGTTGAGCGGGGGAGCGCCCGCGTAGAAACTGCTCGTGAGCTCGGCTGCGGTGCTGATGGAACTCACTTTACAATGTTATCGCCCATGTATGCTGATGCCTTGGCGGTGGGTGATCGAAGTGATATCAATCGATGCTGGTTGGTCAGTGACTGGAAGCCGGCTGGCAGCTGTCTCTTGTACACCGAGCGGACGTCGAGGAAGCCTGGCGATGAAAGGTGAGGTTTGCACACACGGAGCGCACGCCAGAGCATGTGCCGTCGCCGGCGACAAGGGAGAAGAGTGCACCGGGCCGACGGCGGCTCAGTGGAGGTCCGTCCCGGATCTTCGACTTCATGACATGACATTGGCGACAGCTCTCTAGGACGGCGCGCAATACAAGATTTCAACTGCTTCACTCTGCTCACTCTGCTCGCTTCTTTGGCACCTAGAGGTTGGACGCAATGTTGGTTTGAGGCCACGAGCTGCTGGTGTCAGCTCTGAGCTGATCCGACACGACCGACACTAACTAGCCCTGGTTGCTGCGCTTGAAGCCGTAACCCTCGGTGAACTCGTCGATCGCCTTGGGGCCGCGCGAGCCGTAGGGGTACGGCTGGGGCTTGGGTGGCTTACCGTCCTTGCCGTCGATCCAGTGCAAGATCGGAGTAAAGATCTTCCACGCGACATCGAGCTCGTCGTCGCGCACAAAGTTTGAGTGGTCGCCGTTGAACGCATCGAGGATGAGAGCCTCGTAAGCCTCGGGAATCTTGGCGTCGGTGAATCGGCGCTTGTAGGTGAGGTCGAGCTCGGTCGGGATCGCACGGGTAACGAGACCCGGCGTCTTCGAGTTCATCTTCATGTAGACGGCCTCGGACGGCTGGATGCGGAGAACGAGCTCGTTGCGGGCAATGTCGGCAAAGATGCCCTGCGTCACGTCCTTGTACTGTACACGGATCTCGACCTTGGCCTCGTTGAGAGCTGCGAGGGTCAGCAGAGTCCTCTTGAGGACACCGACTCACCCTTGCCAGCCTTCATGATGAACGGCACGCCCTCCCATCGCGGGTTGTTGATCCAGAGCGTCAACGCAGCAAACGTCGGGCAAACAGAGCCCTTTGGCACCGTGTCGTCCTCGAGGTAGCCAGGCTTGCCATCGGCACCGACGTACTGACCCAGCAGCGTGTCCTTGCGGGCAATCGGAGGGATGCAACGGAGCACCTTGACCTTTTCGTCACGCACGTCTTCGGCAGAGAACGAAACGGGCCGCTCCATGGCAAGGACAGAGAGCGTTTGGAGCAAGTCTGCGCGGGTCAGTATCCCTCACGAGGTCATCACCAGACGAACGGTTCTGGCAGACGTCACGGATGATTCCAAACTCGTCAAAGTAGCCGCCACGACCCTCGGTGCCGAACGGCTCCTTGAAGGTGATCTGCACGTTGGACACGTAGTTTTTGTTAAACGACGACTCGAGGAACATGTTGCCAAAGCGGAGGACGAGCAGGTTCTTGATCATCTCCTTGCCGAGGTAGTGGTCGATCCGGAACGTCTCATCCTCGGTCCAGTCCTTCTTGATCGACGACAAGAGCTCGCGGCACGAGTCGAGGTCCTTGCCGAAAGGCTTTTCAATCACGATCCGGTTCACGCCGTTCTTCGAGTACGAGTTCTTCTTGAGACCCTTTGCGACGACGATGAACACGGAGGGAGGAAGGGCCATGTAAAAGATCCGGTTGGCCTTTTGGCTGTTGCGCCCGCCCTCGACCTCCTCCAGGTGCTTGGTGAGCTCTTGGAACCCGCTGTCCTCGTCATAAGGCCCCGCAACGTAGCTCGAAATCTTCTTGAACTTTTCGAGCTTTTCATCATACTTTTTCGCGAGCTCCTCGTCCTCTGGCTTCTTGAGGTTGGATGTCAACCGCTTGTGAAACTCGGCCTCGTCCATCTCTATGCCGTGTTAGTCCGGGCCGCGACCAGACTTGGCGGCTTACTTGTTCGTGCATAACCGACAATGTGCAAGTCCTCGGGCAGGTGACCCTGCAAGTAAAGACCGAAGAGCGCGGGGAATGTCTACAAGGATCAGTCGGGATCGTACAGGGCGTTCAGAACTGACCTTCTTCTTGGCCAAGTCGCCCGACGCGCCGAGGACTGAGGTAATGTCAGCCATTGCCATTGAACAAAAGCAGTGACGCTGAGTGCCAAGCAGCAGCAACGATAAAGTCAAGCTAGATGCAGAGCCCCACAAGATTCGTTTAGTCCCAGTTATGCCAGAACGCATGCACAGGCTTTGAGCGGCCTGAGTTGACGAAGATGATTGCTTACACATATTGTGACGACCGGCTCAACCACACGACACGGAGCTAGCTATAGCTTGTCTCTGAAGGGAAGCCGGCCGCGCAGCAGACTTCGGTGCGTGCAAGAACACCCGACAAAGGCTGTAGCTTCCCAGTCTGCCGGTGCTCGAATGCGCCTGGCAGAGCCGCGCGGTTGGCGTCGGTAGCAGACTCGGCAGTAGCCCCAGCAGCCGGTTTCTCACGAGCTGTCGTAGCCTTGCACGCGTGTCTAGCGCTTATACTCCAGCCCGTAGCATGACGCTGCTGATGAGCGAAGACGGTGACAAGCGTATGACTGTCTCGGTTCAACTCCATCGACCACTCACGACCTCCAGCTTCAGCTGTGCAAAGACGCGACTCGAGCGCCACGCCGCGATCTTTGTAAAGCTGAGCGCAGTGACGACCAGAGTGGTGCGAGCGCCTGGGCTTCCGAGCGGCGGCTACATTTTTCCAAGCATCAAGCAGTCGATGCGGCTCACGTCCTCGGCGGCATATGGCTCGGCACCCAGACTTGTCGGTATCTGGCGCACCCGGCATTGGCTAGATGCCCTGCACATCGACAAAGGTGCCGAGTAGGCCATATGTGCTAGGGTCCGGGCCATGAGAAGGATCCATCGACCGCTGGAGACCGATCAAGTCTGCACGAGCAAAAGCCGACGCGAGTGTTTGGCGTATGCGAGTTGATGAGTCTAGTCGCGATGCCCCTGGTCATCCAAGCCAACCGCAAGTCGATATGCGTGCTCGATGCTAGCCTGCGATTGGCCGCGGGCAATCGACGACTACATGACCATCTCGTCCCCTCGGTCAAACAGGGCGCGGCGTAGAGCACGACCGTACGAAAACAGTCCGCCATGCCAGTCACCTGTCAACCGGGGGGTTTGACGGTTGGTCAGGTGCACTGGCGAGTGCGCATCAGGACTGCAATCGTCGGCAGCTCGCGACTGTGCTCCAAGTCTCTGATCGATTTCAGCTTGATCGACGCTACGCGTCTGAGACGACTCGAATCGCTAGCGTGCGGTTCTCCATCCTGAGCGTGCGCGGCCGTGCGCTGAGATAGCTCAGCAAAGTGCGGTCGTCCGGCCCTATGGCTGGCAAACGACCTCTCCGTGACCGGCCTCTTCAGCGCAGTAGCGCACACTCCAATGCACACATAGCAATCAATAGCTCGAGCACGACAACCAGTCGAAGCCTTGCGACCACGGCACCCCACTCGTTCCGCGCCACTCACCAATCACGATCGTCTCATCCTTCAACGCGTCCCCGCTCGCCTGCATCGACGGGATCGAGCCAGAGCCAGACATGAGGTAGCTGTCTAGCGGTATGGTGCGGTCGTACGTGTCAGTATCCGATGGTGAAGCCGTGCGTGCCGGCGGTGTTTGGCCGTGCGCGAGCGCGTCACGGCGGTCGGCCATTGCGTTGGGGTTTGCGTTGTTTGAGTTTGGGCGGGTCGAGCGTTTGAGTGAGCACCGATGCGATGCGATGCGAGGTGTCCGATGGTTCAAACCCGGCAGCGATGAGCGATCCGATTTAACCGGGTTGGTAGATGGATTGATGGGTGAGGGAGCCAGTGTCGATGTAGCGTGGATAGGATGGAAAAGAGCACACGTCGGTCAGTGACAGTAACGGACGGATGACGTCGAGTCGGCCTCGGCGGCTCGAGCGGCAGAGCGTCTGTGCGTTCCGACGACCAGTCCAACGCCAATACTGTCAACGGTTGGATGCTCGTCCAAGCCGATGCGACACTGATGGACGGTTCGCGGACGGACGGACGACCGGCCCGCTCAGACGTCGAGATTTCAGAGTGACGTCCTTTGCCCCGCGCGCCGCGCCGAGGCCGGTAACCGACTCACCTTTTTTTCGTGAGTAAACTGTTTGCAGTGTGTTGATGGCCCTGAGCGCTGTACAAGGGTGAGACGGGGAGTGTGCGGTGCAGTAGGTTCTGAAAGCAAACCGAGCACCCGGTGACGTTCTCCTGGTTCATTTCCGAATCGACGGGGTTTGGACCGGCCGATAGTGAGGAATGACGTGGCAGTGACGTGGTAGAGCACCGTAAAGTCACCGCAGCAGCACCATGGACAGTTGAGAGGAGACACGGCCAGACAGCGCTCGACGGATGCCATACAATGCAGCCGTCGGCGCACGCACACGGCTCGTATGCGCAGCGTGCAGGCGCCAGCTTCGGACGGTCGCCGCGTACGCAGAGTCCGAGTACAGGCCGGCACTCGCGAGTAGGTTCGAGTGCGTGTAGCACGGCTGAGGACTGACTGCTCACAGTGCATGAGCGGCCACAGCCTGCTGCGGGACCGTCGAAACAGCGTTGGACGTCCCAACCGCTGGGACCAGCAGTCTCAGAAGCAGCTCCTGCACCAGCACCAGCGCAGCGTACCGTGCAGTCGATCGCTAAACCAAAAACCAACCTGCTAGCTGTCGCACTGGCGCGCGCACAGGCCCTACCAGAGCGCAACAAGCACCCAACCCTTCCCGCTCTAATCCCCTCTCTACCGCAGCGCCCCGCGCCATCGCCAACCATAGGCCAACTGCAAACACTGCACCTGCGCGCAAACCAACCCACTCACGCACTCGCACACCTATCCCATATCCGGGCAGAACGCCGCCAGCTGCCACCGCTCGATCGACTCGAGATTGAGCGCGCCTGGGAACGCTACCGCGAGCGTCAACAGCGCGTACAAGCCGCCTTGGACGCGCGCAAAGTAAAGCTCAACGGGAGACCAGTAGGCAAAGGCCAAAGCAGAGAGAAAGAGCAAGACGAGATCCCGCAATACCTCACCGCAGCAATCAAGCGCAACCTGCTGACTCCCTCGCTATACATCGACCTGATCCGGTTCGCGCTCCGAATGCCAGGCGCCACCATCCAGCTAGCCGAAACGATCCAAGCGATCCCGTTCATCCACGAGATCCAGACCCAGCCCCGAACCACCGGCAGCAAGAAACAATACCTCCGTCGAATCCTCCACCACTTTCTCGCGCCCGACCTCCCCGCCGCCACCACCATCGCCCTCCCGCCCGATATCCTGCCATCGTCAAAAACACTCCATCTGATCCTCCGCCACCACTCTGTGCGTGCGCATCCACTGCGCGCAGCGCGCGCTAGAAGCCTGATCGAGGCGTTTGAACGCCAGTATGAGCATGCGAGTGACGAGAGCTTGAAACTTGTCTTGCGCTATGCGGCACAGACGCGCGATCGTGGCGTCGCGCGCTGGGTTTGGCGACGGGTACGGTCGCGTGCGGACGCTGGTTCGAGGGGGGCACAGATGGTCGAATGGTTGGCCGTGTTCAGGCGCTTGTATAGACTTGGGTGGCTAGCTCGGACCCGGATCCGGACTCGAGCTGGCGAGGGCGAGGGCGAGGGCGAGGGCGGGGGCGACAGGGTCCGGATGGGACGCTGGTTCTGGACATGGGATTCCAAGCAGGAGGGAACAAGAGAACAAGGCGTGTAGCATAGCATAGCATGGCATGGCATGGCATGGGACGAGGCCGAGGCGTGGGATAAGTCACGGTAGCAGCTGCTACGACTGACAGCCGCAGCGTACGCCAAGGCAAGTTGCGCTATCAAGCCTTTGCAGAATCTACAGCATCAACATAGGGAACGTGTAGAAGCGCTGGATGGCTCGGCATTGTGCTTAATTCTGATTGTGCTACAGCAAGCTTGTCGAGACGGTGGGGTGGAGCTGTGCAGCGATTACTCCATAAATGCCTGCGGGATCTCCTTGAAGCTGGGCCGGCTGGGGGCACAAGACGACCGGTTCATAACCACTGAACCACCTCGTCTTGTTCGGACATCTGCGTCATGACTGCACTGCTTCTTGTGCTACAGTCACGGTCTAGAGCGTACTGAAGCAGCGCGGCGAGCGTCCGCACCAGACCCACTTCAAGCGCCCCGCAGCAAAGACGCCAACTCTCTGTTCTGCCCTTTTCAATGACGCTCAGGCTTGTCATTCATAAGCTACATAGACTCTCAACCCTTTACGAGCAATAGTCGCACGTTGCCACTGTCGCCCCCCGCGCGTCGCCATTGTACTCCTGCGCATCTTCCCAGTCGCCTAAAGCCGTTTTCACTTGAATAACCGATCGCACCTCACGAGCGGTTTCCTACCGCCATCAGTCTGGCTGCATGAAACGCTTCGCTGCGCTTACGACGCACATCCGTGTAGTGACTCAACAAGTGTTCGCGCAGCGCGACCGCATCTGTATATGAAACGGCGTACCCTTCACGGATGGGCGCGCCAGAGATATGGTCTGGGCCATCGGGGTTGATGACGGAGCGGTGTGTTGCGTCGGCTGCGTGGACGGACATGGCGGGTTAGTTTTGATCGCGAAGCTCTCGGGTATTTGACTGCAGTGTCGTTTGACGAATGAGATGCGCTCGCATCGCGATCACGGTTGACTGTCGATCTGAAGCAGCGCCTTCGCGATCAAGTGGTCCGGCCGGTAGTGGCACACGCTGAGCTTTGGAGGGACACGCTTCGCGACGACGTTTAGCTGAAAGGGATAGAGATGAGATATGGGTCGACGTCGCGGCTGACATCTCGACTACGTTTCCCTGGCGTCGCTTTAGTAGGTAGTGGTGGGGGTGATTCAGCCATCATATCCAGAGTTGCGAGCGTTCTTGCAGCTTACAGTACGTTCCACTTATCGACAGTGCGGACAGGCCGGAACTTTCGGCCACGAGCCGGCGTTCTGTCTTTCCACTGTAAGGGCTGTCGTCCACGCTCGTGCCCCTTCTCTTCGAGCAGGACGTCCGGTGAAGGTTCTGTGAGCGGTCACCTCTGCCAGTTCAGGTCCACGTCGCAAGCTCGCCTCGCGGTAGTGAACCGGGCCACTCGTGTGAACGGCAAGCTTAGCGCATAAGCTTCGGCCCGCCAAGGCGGACTATGTGGGATGAACACGGTAGCTTCACTTTAACCGTTGATAGTCACGCGTGAATAATCAGGCAGTGAAAAGTGACCGATGACTTGAACCTCTCGCCGATACTTGTAGAAACATCTGCGGACGGAGAACAACCCTCGTGGTGATAATCGACTGTTGAAAGGATCGCTCGCTTCTCACATCATAACGAAGATCGCCAACGTAGCCGAGCCGTGGAGAAACTCAGCTGAGCCAGGGATCTCGATCGCCAGGGATCTCGATCGCAGATTCAAGCGGGTCGAGCGGGAAGCTGACAACTGTGTCGTCGATGGATGCATCACCGACGAGTATAGTATTGACAACGTGAAGGCTACAGCGCCTCATATCGCGCAACTAGCAATACTGGCAGCTAGAAACCTTTGGCCAGGTGCTTTCCTCGTCTGATGCAGCTGTGCCGAAATCCTTCACCCACCCGCTGACGCTTTTCTTCTGGATAACGATCGGGACGTCCTTGCCCTATGGATTTATCAGAGGTGGCACAATGGTCTTCCAGCCAGCTTACTGTGTAGTGGGTATCCTTGATATGGCGCCGTACCCCCCTCGCTTCCGAATACGATCCGGCAAAAGCCTCGAGGATCGCTTCATTTGGCTTATGCCACTCCGACTCTGGCGGGTTGAAAGTCAGACGGTGACTCGCCGACGCCTCGTTGTAAGCCACGACTATCGTTGTACTGGACATGGTTTGAAGGGGAAGAAGCCAGAGACCAGCTGATATGCGAGTGCGTGGAAGTGTGTCCGTTGAGCGCGAGACAAGGGAGACCGTTTTGGTCTTTCCAGCTGGTCTGGCTGTCAACCAAAGGACGACAAAAGAAGCCAACAGTTCCCTAGCGCACTGCTGATTCAGTCAGCGGCTCGTCTCGCTATCACTTCGATGATCACCATCTACAGTAAAACGCAGAAGGATAGCACATTTCCCTTTTGGGATTGTTCGCGGCAAAAACACCCTTCGAGCGTCCTGTACGGCTTCTGAGCTTATGAATTGTACGATGAATTACACGACTTTCTACTAGACAAATATTCACGCGCTTTGGATATGCCGCGGGGCAAGAACGTATCTGTCGATACATGGGAGCGCCTGCTCACCTGCTCAATTGAGAGGCCAGAAAACCTCGTTGAAACACTCAAAGTACGTCTGGGCTCTGGACCAACGTGTAGCCTCTGTATCTGAGTATTGAGCCAGAACATGGGTATCAGTCGAAGCGGCTGGTCAAGGGCTTTCAAACGGTACAAGACAACCGGCAGTTTCAAGCACCGATTCGAAGCTTTAGGGCGTCCTAGGCTACTCAATCACCAAACTCAATCTGCCATCGATGAAATCGTCGCCAATACTCCAGATACAACGGTCAGAGAGCTCAAAACTCTTTTGGAGGACCTTGGGTGGACCCTCAGCAACGATACGGTGCTGCGTACACTCCACCGGCTCGGTCTTAGCCACAAGAAACTGTCCAAGAAAGCAATCGAGCGCGATCATGTTCTTCGAGCCATGTACCGCCGTCACATGTGCCAGTATAGCCCGGAGCAGCTTCTATTCTGCGACGAGTCGGCCGTGGACCGTCGGGACGGCCTGCGGGTGCGCGGCTGGTCGAAGACGGGCCAGAAGGCACTCAAAGAGGTGATCTTTCATCGAGGCAAGAAGTGAGTGCATAATGCCGCGTTTTAGCCGTCTGACGGGCTCTAGATTTTCCCTCTTGCCTCTAATTTCGATGAACGGGTACCAGGCAATCCGAATCGTCGAGGGAGGCTTCGATACAGAGGCATTCGAGGCATTCATCGAGGAGGACGTCGTACGTCTGTGCAATCATTGTTTGGCCGTATCTGACTACTACAGGTCCCTGTGCTGCGCCCGTACCCTCAAATGTACAGTGTATTGGTCATGGATAACTGCAAGATCCACAAGAGTGAGCGGGTAGCTGAAATGGTGGCTGCAGCGGGTACGTGCACCAAAATCAGCCTTGTGTTCGAGACATCACTACTCATCAACAACTTGCGCTGATGCTCCGCGACTATAGGAGCGCGTCTACACTTCCTTCCGCCATACAGCCCTGATTACAATCCCATCGAGGAGTCATTTGCCTACCTAAAAGCGACACTTCGAGCTCAAGGGTCATTTTCGACGGCCTTGGACCCTGCCGAGGAGCTTTATAATATCTGTCTGGGTCTGGTTGGCCCAGATTTGGGTTATAAACTATACAGAAGCTGCGGGTACAAAGAATTGTGGGAAATGGAGGACATCCCGGACACTGAGAGCGATGTACAGCACGAAAATGACGAAAATGACGATGCATGAGCTTACTGCACCTCCTCGGCAATGTCTATAGCCTCTGGCTCCTCATCAATCTCGTCCTCTGGCTCTTCGGCACTATTACCCATCATTCTGACACCCTCAAAGCCGTCAAGCCAGTCTTGCCGCGCGCTGAAAAGGGCTGCTGCATCAACGAGTCGCAGACCAAGACCCGTCATGAGCTCTGAGCGGGTCAGATGCTCCAGGGATCGAGTGGTCTCGATCCCTGCATCCTCCCTGAGCTTTGTAACGAGCCCTGGACCAAGCCCAAAGAGCTTGCCGAAGTCATCGATGAGGTAATGCTGGCGCTGAGCTCGAGGCTTGGGTGGGACGTCTTTAACCGGCGAGGGATCATGCGAGGGGGCAATCGACGACTGGGATGGTGGGAAGGGTATATGGAGAGGGTAGCCTGCCAGCGGCGAGTAGTTATAGAGCGTAGCGGGCGAGGGAGCGACAGGTCGAGGTGTAGAGCGCTCGGAGTTGACTGCGTCGAATAGCTTGCTGTTGGGCGGCTCCTCAACGGTACAGAGCTTGTCGCCTTTAGCCTCGGACAGCATCTACACACGACAGTCATTGAAAGCCCCAGAGACGCAGTTGAACTTGAGATACGCACCACTTTTTGTACCCAATGATTCATGAGCGGCCTCGAGAGCTGTATATGCATGTTGCGGCCAGTATAGCAAGCCTCTTCATGCTTTTCGATAGGACAGGCCCATATGCGAGTGATATCAGCTTGAATCTGGGCCTGCCGATTCATCTTTCCGGTCTAAACGCAAAAATTCAGTTGGCACGTGATGACGGAGAATAGACCGGGTGATGAACAGCTGTATTTCACTCACCGGTCCAGATGCACGCTTGCTCGATCCCGCAACTGGCTCGGGGATCGTCTGGGTCTCAGGGGATGGCTCTCGCATGTTCTGAAGTGGAACGATTGGACATCAGCGGACCATCGCAGAAAGGACCCCTCTCAGAGTTTCGAGTCGACGTACCGGGTTACGCTCGATGATTTCGAGGGTGGCCTTGCGCGTTCTGTCACTCGTGAGCTGTGCCTTCAAGGCCATGTAGTTGTCTTCGCGATCCCATGCGAGACGGTTCGGCAAAACGCCTTTTCCTTTTCCAATCTAAGTGGCCAAAAGTGTAAACAAATACGTTTGAAGCCCGTCACCGCCAACGAAGCTAGACTCACAGTTGCTGTCATAGGGAAACATTCACTGGGATCCAGTGATCCCGTCTGTGTGGCGTAGCCCTCAAGAAGTGTCACCAGCCATGACTTGAAGCTTGTCCAAGATTCTTGGTCTCTCTCGAAGGACTCGATATGGCGATCGCGTGTTACCCCCTGAGATCCTGGCTTTGCAGGGTTTGGAGGGTACGGGAGGGGAGTGAAGACGATCTCCCATATGACTGTAGAGTTTGAAGGCATGTTAGCTAGCAGAATGACGGTAAAACACCCTTGACAGGTTTGTTGACAAATTTTGCCACCCAGTCAACTAGGAGACGCGAACACGCACTTTTTCGCAGTGGCGTGTCCTTGGACGGCACCGAGGACTTGCGGCCGCTTGGGGTTGGTGAGGTAGCCCTCCCAGCTGCTGCCTGGCAAAGTTTCAGCTCTCTGGCGGCGTTTGGTGGCTCTACAGAGCATCTCGTACACTTTTGGCCTTGCTGCGTAGATTTGAAGCTGGCGAGTCCGGTGCAGCCGCAACCGTAGCTTTTCTGGCTCTCTTTGCTGGCTGAGCCTCTTCGGAAGACTTCCTTTTAGCTTTGTTCCGCTTGGGACGCTCCATACTGCAGTTGTTACGGCTGCAGACGTCTATACATGACTAGCTACAATCACGCCGTCCAAGACGCTCGAAGGGTGTTTTTGCCGCGAACAATCCCAAAAGGGAAATGTGCTATCCTTCTGCGTTTTACTGTAGCGTGCTCAAACTGCAGAATTCAATGCCGAGAAGCAATCACGGAGTAACTCAAAAGTTTCGGCCTCACCAAGCAGAGGCAAGCAGATTTCATTGTCCATTGTACTGCACGATTCCCAAAATTGATCCTGATTCAGCCAAGTCTATCAGCCACGGCCAGGGGGTGGCACAGGTAGATTCCTAGGTGAAGCCCCCGGCATGATTCGTTGCGAGGGCAGCCCACGCTGTGCGACTGTCAGTGCTGTGGCAAGCATTGCAAACCGACGTACGGTCATTGCCCCCGGCGAGTGCTTGGCCTTGAGGGCAAACAAATCACTAATCTGATGCTCCAGAGCCATCTTCTGCTCCCGCATCTGACCGAGCTCCAGCATGGCCTTCTGCACTTCAGCGGATAGGAGCTTCTTGAACTCTTCCACATGGACTACTATCATCAGCCAAACGCTCAGCTCCAAAGTAGCACGTACGTTGCACATTGACCGACGTTGCCTGCTGCATTGCTTCGACAAAGCGGATACGCTCGCCGCGGATCTCTCCGGTCAAATCTTGGAACGTTAGTGAGTTACTGGGAGTCAGAGCCAGAATCTCACCAGTTGCCAGTGCGCGCAGCAGCATCTCCGAGTCGGCGCGTTGCCGCTCCAACAAGGCAGCAACCTGTTCCACGGCTACGCAGCGTGAGCGCCTATCATCGGGCGAGAGATATTACACACCTGTTTGCTGTTGGCCATGACGTGCCTTCTCTTCGCCCATCATATGCAAGAGCGCATCGAGCCGCTGTCCGACCATGCCATCCATGTCGACGCGGCGCTTCTGCTCGGTCATCATAGAATGAACGTCTGCCACCAGCGCTGGCAGCGTTTGTGGTCCACCAGAGCCATCTGCAGGAACCTCCCCTTCCGGAGCGATCTCTGTCACCAGGCGGTCGAGTCGAGTCGACATATTGGCTAGCTCCGATGTGCCGTTCTTCACAAACTTCTCCAGCCATGAGTTGAGTTCGTTCAGGTCTGTCTATCAGCAGGTGTCTCGGTGTACAAGCCGAACTTACATCGCGCAATGTCAGTAGTCTGCTGAGTTTGCACGGTTCTCGCGCCCTGCAGCTCCTTGACAAGATCAAGGACTTCGCCGACTTGCTGCACAGTTTTGTCCGGTAGGACCTCCTGGGCTGATGTAGCAGCAAGCTGGCTGCCACTTAAATGGATGGTCGGCACCGGAGATGTAGGGTTTGAAATGTTGTGCAGAACGTGGATTTCGCCTTGACGCGGAGAGCTTTTGCTCGAAGCACCCGTCTCCGGAAGTCAGTACCGCTTTGTATGTTCTCACGCTACGCACCAGCTGCGCCATGATTTCTGCAACCTCTTCACCCGCATGCTTTTCCTCGTCTGCCTCAAGAGTAACGCCAATTGCACCGATCTTCGACGCGCCTGGTATTGACCCCGATGTTTGCGTTTGAGACCCAGGCGAGTGGGCAGAATGATCCTCGATCGGGGCAACAGTTGTGTCCTTGGCCGCTTGATGCCTCGCGAGTGCTTCTTCGCAAAGCGCAGCGATCGCGTCCAATTTTGCGTTGACCTCAGTCAAGTCGGTCGTTGACGGCGGATGGCCTGCGGCAAGTGTGTTGAGTTGTAGTGCGTCTTGCACACCGCGAAAGTCGAGCTGCAAGGATGACAGCTTGTCTTCAATGGCGTGTGTCGGCGGCTCCCGAAACTCGGCTTGCTGACGAGCAAGATTAGACAGCGATTGGATCACCGCCTCGAGGTTGACTTGCACGCCGTCAATCTGTGTTGAGATAGTCGCGTGATCCTGGCTCTGCAGGTCGAGCTTTGACATCAAGCGCGTGTCGTCGAATGACACGGGCGTGGCGCCCAGCGTTCGTGGTGTCGGCAGATATGTATCCTCACTCGAGCTACCCGAAGCTCGCGACTCGGTGCGTGCAACCACACCGCCTACTACCGGCTTTGGAAAGGTCATGCGGGTCACAAGCGACGGTTCGCGCTCTTCCGCTACGCGCGACATGGCAGGCGCAGCCTTGTTTCCCACCACTGTCGACGGCGCTCGTCGGACTTGACTCGCAGAACGTGACGGATTGAGATCGTTGGGGTCGAAGCTGAGCTGCGTCCCACTGCCCGATTTCTTGTAGCTCACGCTGCTGTAGCCACCTCCAAACGGCTCGGCACCGTCGGACGCGTTGGATCGCTTCGAGTTTGTGCGGGAAAAGATCGACAACTCGCGCTCTGTTTCTGGCTGCCAGACTGTCTGTTGATCTGGCCCTTCGTCAAACATGCGCTGCACACTGTTACGCAGAGGCTGATCTTCGACGAGGGTGCCAGAGCCGGACGCGACACGTAAAGCGCCACCCGAAGCGACCCACATATCGCCGACTTTCTGAACCGGCTGATGAGCCGGTGGAGTGCTGTTTGCCCTTGCCTCTAGATGGGCAATGCGCGCTTGGAAGTCGGATAGTTCGGTTCGTGTTTGCGTGGCAGAAGGGAAGGGAAACGAGGCTAGTGATGATGCGCCGCCGCTGGCGTGTCGCAACCCGGACGCCTGGCGAGGTGTTTGTATCGGGGAAGGTGGAGGAAGGGTTAGAGGCACGTTGGTTTTGCAAGCAAGCAAAACGTCCCTGTCAATGTAAGCGCAAAATCGGGAGGGTAAGGGTCACTCACCAAATCGCGCTGACCCAGCCGAGGCGTCCTGCTACGCCCTCGACACCGAGATAGCGCTTGCTGCCGTCCTCCCATAGCAGCTCAAGGATCTCAAGCCCTGCCATGTCAGGTACCCTTGGCACGCCACGGCCCCTGACCTCGTCCTTGCGCAGACTCCTGACCTCGACACACTCCTTCATAGCAAGCTCGACATCTGGTCGTTGCCCTGGCTCGGGGTGCGGGATCTTTACAAACGTCGCAGGAGGTGGCGGTGTCGAGTGGTTTGGAGTGTTCGAGCCTGATCCTGCCATGCCCGAGCCCTTGGAAGCCGCTGAGAACACTGGCGTGTATGTCACCTGCAACGTCTGGGCCGTCAACGTCGCATGCGAAGGCAGCCAGGAGCCCCATGGCGAGTAGCTCGAGCACGGTGCTGGGACAAGATAGATTATGGGACTGGTCTTGACGATGGCTTCAGGTGGCTTTGATGGTCCGTTCCAGGCGCCAGAACTGATACTGCCTCCCATCTCACGATCGCCCATTCGATCTCGGTAGACGATGCCACCGGGAAGGCCGTTGGTACCGAGATGCTGGATGCTTGGACTCGGACTGACATCCTTGCATTTCGCCCGGGCCTTGCCTTTCCGGCCGACGATCCCACCACCAAACACCTGCAGGATCTCCTTGAGGGGTGAACGCTCTGTCAGCGGTGATCTCCGCTTGGCGCGCAAGTTGCCACTTGGGCTCGGACTGAGATTGAGCGAATAGGACGAAGACGGCGAGTCGCCAAGTGGAGTTCGCGGCTGTCGCGGGGTCTGAAGGTGATAGCCCTTTGCCGGCGCTGACTTTGGCGGGGTCGCGATCTTATAACTTGTTCGCCGTACTTGCGGTGTCCTCGGAACCGGTAAAGGTTTGGTATCCAGATAGGCTTGAGACAGGCCGCCGGACCCGGCTCCGATCCCCGCTCTTCCCGCAGATGTCACATTTGTCTGTGGTGTGCCCGGAACAGCCTCCCATTGCTGGATCATCCTTCTCGCGGACCCGTTGCCGCGCTTGAGTCCAGGCGACTGGCGCGATCCGCTGGAAGGCGTGCAGCGCGGTACAGGGACTCTTGAACTTTTCCGCGGGGTATTCGTCGGTACTATGGACACGGTCGAGCGCGAACGGATACGTAGCGGTGATGTCGACGCCTGCCGCGAGCTACCGGCGGCTTGGTTCTGATTTTCGAACCGTGATGCTCGATCTCGTACGGTGCCACTTCTTTCGAGACTCATTTCGATGCCGAGCCCTTGTCGCTGATTGATGTGTTGCGGTGTTGTGGACCTGCTAGGGCCCTCGAAGACTTCGACCAGGTCTTGCAATGCACCGTTCTTGGCCCTTGGGGACGTTGCAGGCCCAAGAGACGGGGTTGTGAGGGTAGTCGAGCCTCCATCGACGGAAGAGGGTGCTCCAGATGACCGAGAGGCTGTAGACGCCGATAGGTACGTCGTAGACGTATCTTGGGACGTGTATGGGGGACGAGGCGACATGCCGAGGTTTGTTGACAGGAGGCGGGTCTCTCAGGTTCAGGGAAACGAATGTCGGGTCTGTGATGTGAAGGGGACGACGGGGGTTATACTTGCATCCTGCGTCTTGTTCTTGCGTTTGCACTGGTTGCGTGCAGTCTTGTACGCCGTCGCTAGCCTACTCGGGCCTGCGTCGCGTTGCTAGGGTCCCGCCGGCAGCGTTCGTTGTTGATCTATCCCTCGCGTGCGGTGCACGTGGTTCAATTGATCCGAAGCTAGGTGCCTTCCGTGGCGACCTCTCGGACGTTCTTGTCTAGCCCGTATCGAGCTCTTACGCGTAGTAACCCGCAGAGGGCTACGTATCATGGTGGTGCAGTCGAGATGAATCGCGCACACCGCTTCATATCCGCATCCAGACGTCTGCGCGAGCTGCCTTGCTTGCCCTTTGCGCCTCTTCGGCTTTCGCATCAACTTGCTCGTCTTTGCGAGCATTACCGCCGAGGTGGGCACGCTCTTCGGCCCACGCGAAGAAGGGTTGGCGGAAGTGGGAGCCACGGTGTCGCCATCCGAACTGGGTGGGTTAGCGTGCATGAGCGAAGCCGTTAGGGGCCGTGCTCGTTGACCAGGCGTCTTATACGAGGGTTTGCAGGGGAGAAATATCGACAAGCGTACGTACCTTTGCGACGGCTGCGATGACACCGATCCCGATGCCTACGCCCATCGATGGAGCTGCAAAGAAAGCGAGGCCAGAGCCGACCGTCCCCAGCAATCCTCCGCCGAGGGCAGCGATAGCTCCGCCCTATGAATCATTAGTTAACAGATCGTCCAGAGTCCCCGACTTGACACTTACAACAACAGCATACTTGCCGTACCGCACGAGCCGCCAAAAGACATATTTGAGCACATATCTGTAGAACGACTGAGCTGCTTGTTAAATGCCGTCCGATGCTGTCACGGACCTCGATGTAGTCAGAAGCGAGCGCGTCCGCCAGCTCGCTGGCACAGCACCCGACTTTGCACCGACTGCGAGGAATTTTAAGTTTTGCTTGGCCGAGCTGAGCGTAGTGGACGTGCTGGCCTTGGCCTGGGCGGCTGCTCCTTTGACCCCTGACTCTGTATGCGCTGTGCTTTCGGCCATCCTGCTGGGTCTGCTGCCTGCCTCTGCGCTGTCACCCTGCGCGCGCTGATCGCCATGACGCTGACGATTCCAACCAGCAGAAACGTGCGCTATAAACGCCCCGCACGTATCCCGCCACCACCAAAGCACGGCCATCACTCACCGTAGTAGAAGCAGCTCATCGCCGTCACCAGGATGCCAAGCAAACCGACGCGCATCCTCGCGCTCCCTCTCGCACGACTGCCTTCATCCCCACCGCTCATCCTTTTCCACCTCTCGTCGCCGCCGAAAACTTCATCCCTTGACAAAGGGTCCTCATCGCTCGTGAACAAGGCGTTGCAGAAGGCTTCGGACGCTTGGTTGGGCTTGGGCCAGGGCGATCAGGCGGGATGGAAGTATCGCGTGTGGAAGCGGGGCGAGGGGTTGATGGATAAGATCGAGTTCGAAGAGTGGGCGCTCAAGAGCGTGCAGGTTGATGCCGGGGTTAAAGTTGCGAGGAGAGAGGATGGGACGGTGGACGCGGAGATGATGAAGGACGTCAAGGTGAGGCTGCTTGTGTGAGGATCGTTGCATGAGCTGAACGAGCAGGTGCCGTTATTGTACCCAGCTTCATTCGCCAATGCCAACAAGCTCCCTGCTCCGCCACTGCTACCGACACTCAAAGCACACCTCGCACACAGAATACCCTTCCACAAGTCGATGATGACCCGGTCACTGATTTTGTCAGTCGATGTGCTTCACGTACCACTTGCTACGATGTTGACAGACGCAGCGTGCCTTTCACCTTTCCGTTCGCTATCATCCCCGTCATCCCGAACCTGGTGCGGTGCCAGGTTGTCACGAATGAGCTGTGCTGATGACCTCAGCCAATGTTCTATGTCCTCTGGCGTGCATGGTCGCATTACAAAGCATGGCGAGGCGCTCTCTACATCGACACGTTGGTTGAGACTGGCGTCATCACTGAGCCTGTCGAACCAGAGGACGCCGCGTCGCGCGACCTCGACATGATCTACGAGGGCCAAGGTGGGCTCAATGACGCACCGGACGTGACAGCCACGCCTGAAGATGTGACCGGGTGGATCACCCAGCGCGCGGAAGGTGTGACAACGAGCAGTGACAGTGCCGCGAACTCGGTGCCAGATCCGACCAGTGAGCAGGTCGCACCAGACACGACGGCGACCCCCGATTCAATGGTGTACAA
This sequence comes from Holtermannia corniformis, assembly GCA_001599935.1. Taxonomy (NCBI): domain Eukaryota; kingdom Fungi; phylum Basidiomycota; class Tremellomycetes; order Holtermanniales; genus Holtermannia; species Holtermannia corniformis. The sequence continues at coordinate 850,211 of BCIJ01000003.1, read as the reverse complement.
GGCCAAGGCCAAGGCCAACGCCACCAGCGCGAGCACCGCGACGGCCGTGCAGCACGATATCGCCACGGACATCTTCCTCCGCACGGACCAGATCTCATTCCTCGCGTCCACGTTCCATCTCGCGCCATCCGAGATTGTAGACATCACTCGGGCGGTCGAGCAGGCCGAGCTGCGGGTACGCAAAGTCAAGGAGGATGACAAGGGCACGGAATAGCGCGGCAACTTGCATCGGTAGATGGCTAGATGACAAGAGCGGTAAGAGGCGGTTGTAGTTGCATACACTCTCATGGCGATGGACGCATCTGTACGGTGCCAGCTACCAAGTGCTAGCAACTCTGCCTCGCAACGCTAGCGTGGTTGTGCCACGTGGCGCCGTATTTTGCTTCCGCACCGAGCCAAACTGTCAACAACACGAGAAATCACTCGCGTTGACCGTCAGCGTCTTCAACCCGCCGCAATGTCACGGCGGCCTACCAGCACCCGAGCGCCGTCTACATCCAGTGCAGGGATCCCACGCTCGTCCTCTGCTATGCTGCCGCCGTCCAAGATCCCGTCGAGAGATCGGCCGCTCACGCAATCGACCGTGACCGAGGCGAGTCGGCCTAGTAGCCCGACGGGCAGTACGGCTTCGCGCAGGATCGTCAGTGGCAAGAGTGAAGCCGGAGAGATCAATATTCAAGTCGTAGTGCGGTGTCGGTACGTTGCTGCAGTCGATCAACAGATCAGGCCAAGCTGATGGATCGACGTAGTGGACGCTCGGCGCTCGAGATCTCGCAAGCATCACCGATCATCACGCAAACGTCTGGCGCACTGTCAAAGGCGATCACGGTTGAGACTGCGGCGCCGTCGGTCGCGCCGGGACTGGCGTACAGCGCGCACAACCACGTCTCCAAGACGTATGCGTTTGATCGCGTGTTTGGCCCGGAAGCGGACCAGAACATGGTGTACAAGGAGGTTGTGGAGAGTATGCTGGATGAAGTGCTTGCGGGGTACAACTGTACCATCTTTGCGTACGGTCAGACGGGGACTGGCAAGACGTACGTTGCGACTGAACCATGTCAAAGGGACTGATGATCCCAGATACACGATGCAGGGTGACCTCGCACTCACGCCACTGTCGACACCGACTTCTGACGCGGGCATCATCCCGCGTGTCCTGCACCGTCTCTTCTCCCTGCTTGACTCTGCCCCCGGCGCAGACTATACTGTCAAGTGTTCGTACATGGAGATCTACAATGAAGATTTGCGCGATCTGCTCTCGCCCGATTACCCGCGCGGAAACGCCCTTCAGCTCCGCGACGACACTTCCAAAAAGAGCACAGGCGTTATCGTCCAAGGGCTCGAAGAAGTAGGCGTCAAGAACACAAAGGATGCGCTCGCTCTGCTCAACAAGGGCAGCCTGCGCAGGCAAACGGCCGAAACCAAGATGAATTCGGAGTCTTCGTGCGTAGCTGGAGACGGACTTGGAGCACGAGCTGATGATCAGGCGCTCGCATTCAATCTTTTCATTGACGGTCCATGTCAAGGAGTCTGGCCTGCGCGCGGGCAGCGAAGAGATGCTCAGGATCGGCAAGCTCAACCTGGTGGATCTGGCCGGGTCGGAAGCGATCAGCAAGTCGGGAGCAGAGAACCAGAGGGCCAAAGAAGCAAACTCGATCAACAAGAGTCTGCTCATGCTCGGTCGTGTCATCACCGCGCTCGTCGAGAAAGCGAGCCACATCCCCTATCGGTCGGTTGTGACCGTGTACCCGGTATAGCGCTCATGACTTTAGCGACTCGAAACTCACGCGCATCCTACAAGACTCGCTCGGTGGCCGCACGAAAACGTGTATCGTCGCCACCGTCTCGCCCACACGCTCGAATATGGAAGAAACGCTCTCAACGCTCGAGTACGCCAACCGGGCCAAGACGATCCGCAACAAGCCGCAAGTGAACCAACACTTGACCAAGGCCGGCGTGCTCAAAGACTACCTCGGCGAGATTGAGCGCCTCAAAGCCGATCTCGTCGCCTCGCGCGATAAATCCGGAGTCTTTGTCGCGGCGGAATCCTGGGAGACCATGCACGCCGAACACGAGGACCGACGAAGTCAGCTTGCGGACGCGCGCTCGCGCGCCGATGCAGTCGATCTGCAGCTTGGCACCATCAAAGTCGAGTTTGAGGCCAACATGAAAGCTTTGTTGGCCCGCGAGGCGGATCTGGTAGACGCAAGGCGCGAGGCAGAGGGCTTGCAGGCTTTGGTGCGCGATGTCCGGTCCGAGCTTGATGTCGTGCGGGATCGACTGGAGGAGGAAAAGGTCGTGGCAGACGCGTTTCAAGAGGGTGAAGAACGCCTCGATCAAGTCGCGGGCGGTCTCAAGTCTGTCGCGACAGAGAGTGTCAAGGATGTCGGTGGGCTCTTTGCAAAGCTTGGTAGGTTCTCGTCGATATTTTTACGACCATGCTCATAATTGCAGCCCGAAAGGCTGCTGTGCTCGGCAGCAACACGACCAATGCGACTGATTTCGCCGGAAATCTGCAAGCACTGTCGGCAGACTTGCGCGAAGGACTACAAAGTATCCGCGGCGTCCAAGCCGAGTTTGGCGGCATCATCCGTGGTCAGGTCGAGTCGTTTGCCGATGAGGGCAAAAAGGTGTGACCTCGTCGCGCTATGATGGTTGACATGGCTGATCCCCGCAGTTGAGTCGTGACGGGATCGCGTCGTTGACAGACACATTCGCCGTCTTTGAGGAAAACGTCGGCAAACTCAAGGCGTCGCTTGATGACGCTAGCAACGACTCGGCGGATTCGAATCAACAGGTACTGGCTCTAGCGGAACAATTGCGCGATGCTTGTGTCGGTTGGGCTGAGGAGGTCGACGAGCGTACGAGAGCGTTTGCGCAAGATGCATCGCAAGAGCTCGGCGAGCAGACTCGGATGGTCAGTACCGCGTTGTTTCTTGACGTTACTGACCGAGTCCAGCTCGACGATCTGTTCACATCCACATCAGACCTCGTCAACGCCGTGATCGCGACTGCGCAGGGCTATGTCGCGGAACAGACCAGCGCGACGGCCCAGATGCACTTGTTGGCGCAGCAGGCATCTCAGGATGAGGTCAGTCGGCATGAACGCGCTAGCTTGTGCTGATCTGTACAGATTACCCGGTTACGCGCGCAAAACGAGCTGCTTGTCCGGCTATTGAACGATGAGCGGGCGAAAACAGTCCAGATGCGGACAGAGCTTGTCGCGAATGTGCAGCAGATGCTCGAAGCGTTCACCGACGCTCAGGATCATAGCTTGCGAACGTCACTTGACGAGTTGCAGCTCGGTAACACGGCGGCTGAGTCGAGCTTGACGGCGTTTGCTACGAGTCATGGCGAATTGGTCGCGCGGAGCGAGCAGAGGTCAGCAAAGGCCGAGCGCGAGCTGCAGGCTGGACGCGAGAAAGCTGCTTGTCAAGGAGAGGCCGGTAGGAAGGTACGTCGTGGTCGAACGACGGGAGCGTAGCTGACTTGATAGGTTACAACGGACTCTCACCGAGATCTCACTCGTCGCTTTGCAACACTCGTCGATGGCCAAGCTGCATCGACACAAGAGTTCACTCGATCGACGCACGACGTACACGAGCAATTGGCCGAGTCTTCCACTGCTGGTGGGTCTTGTCATTGCACCGTAGCGCAGTGCTGATCGAATAGCTTACCGACGAGCGACTGCGGCCTTTGCCGGTCAGAAAAAGGCGCTTGGCAAAGCCGCGACGGCCATGCAACAGTCACAAAAGGCATCGCAGGACCGGTTCCGGGCGTCGGAAAAGGCTATCCATGCCATGTCCTCCACCGTGATCGCATCGGTCAGTTGAGAGCTGTCCTCGGCACCCCGCTGACATCACAGCATGCAACCGCAACGACGCAACTGGACGAGCAACATGCCATCTGCATCACCCGGCTTGCAACGCTCGACGGCGCAACATCGGCGTTCCTATCGGCTGGCATCCTTGAAGACGTCGCAACCGGCGACACGCCACGCAAAAGGCCTTTCAACGTCATGGAAGGCTGGGAACGTACAAAACCACGAGAGCTGTTGATCGAGAGTTTCCGGCGACGCAAGGCCGGCGAGCCTGAGCAACATATCTCTGAACTGGGGCTGTCGGCGTCGTCTTCGACCGAGTCGACTCAGGTGTCTGAAGAGACGCCGCCAACCAGCGCTACGCTGGATCCAACGCCATATGAAGACCAGCAGACCTTGCCGCCCATTGCGCTGGGCAAGAGCACGTCAAAGAGGGGCATCAAGCAGCGGAGTATGAGAGAAGAGCGACCGGCAGTGACGATCCTGGGCGAGGGCATGGCTTCCAACGTGCCATTGCGAAGAGGTCGCAAGGTATAATGCATGGCATACAAGTCGTCGCGCCCATCAGGTCGTCAGGTCCGTGCGCTACATTCAGTCTTCGTTTTCTTCCAGTTCGTTGAGGAATCGTAGCCAGTTCTTCTTGAAGATGACGCCTCTCCATTGTCCCTTGGCATCCACCACGAAGATTTGGCGCGCGCCGAGCTTGACGAAGAGCTGCTGAACGAGCTCGAGCGACGAATGAGGTTGCACAGTGATGGGTGCCTTCGATGTCAGCATGATTGAGACGACTGTTTACTCACTTGATCGAGATATCGAGTCAGGTCGTACGGATTCCGATGACCAATAGTGTCAGCAAAGCTGAGGATCGAGGCCACGCTGCTGCGCGAGCGCGAGTCGTCTGGCATGAGAGTAAGTGGGGCATCAGGCTCGTCAGAGAGGACGGCTGTGATGGTCAGCAAAGACGCCGCCAAAGCAACGGCTCACATAAAGCATGTCCGAGCTCGTCAATGCCTAGGAAGCCCACGACTCGCAGGCCGTTGCGATGACCGCTTAGCGCTTGCGCAGTTACGAGACTGGGCAAAGTCCCAGGTAAATTTTCCTCTCGCGCCAAGACGGGGAAGCCGGTATCGCCCAGACCAAGCTCGATCAGCTTGGTCATCCTGGCAGTGAGCGACGCGACTGTATGCGGCTTGTCGGCGCGCAGCGTGACAGCATTACGGTCCGCCTGTCGGGTCAGCCGGACTCGCGGTCTGGTCTGCTACTTACCACTTCAGAAATGGTGTGGCCGCCCCACAGGTATTCCGACTTGGCATCGAGGTATGGGAGCTGGTTCAGGCTGGCGAGGTCAGCAAGTTTCGGCCATGAGCCAAGACTCACTCGATGACGAGATCATAGATGCCCTTCTTCTCGAGTGCATCTGCGACCGTCTTGGCGACAAGCACGGAGAACATGACGGGGACGACATATGACAGCGTGCCGGTCAATTCGAACATGATGACTGCAAGCGACACGGTTGTACGCGTCACACCTGCAAGGGATGCGGCCGCGCCGACCTGGTCTGTTGAGTGACATGACTCGAGAGAAGACTTGACGCACCATTGAATATAAGCCGGGTAGCACGCAATCGGTGTCTTTGCAGACATCAAAGATGCCAAGATGAGGGTTGTTGTATTCGAGATACTCCATGCAGAGGCCAACGATCCGGCCAAAGCACGCGCCAACGGCGAGTGAAGGGATAAAGATGCCAGCTGCCAACATCAGCACCAGCCTGCGTGTAGCGAGGTGCAACTTACCCGGCAACTTGATACCAAAGGTAATGATCGTGAGAGCGCCCTTGGCAAGCAACACGAAACCGATAGCGGAAACGACCTGGGCGACTTCGGCAGGTCGTTGCACGCAAATCGGGCTATCAGAGTGCTTGCCGCACTCGACAAAGAGCTGTGCATGTAAGCCGAGTGACGTGCTGACTGACAAACCTACATTCGCGACCAACTCGGTGCCGCCCATCCGCATGAAAGGATGAGTGTACGACACGGCAGTTGTGAGGATGGTGACCTGAATGGTGAGCTTCGGGAGTTCAGACCTGTCAGACTTACGAGCAACACCTCGACAATGGGATGGCGCTTGATCCACGTCCCATTTCGGACACGGCGCGACCAAATGATGTTCAGTCGGGAGAACACGGCACCATACAATCCCTGAGCACAGTCAGTCGTGGCACCCCATTTCAATCCGTACGCACCCCAAAGACGCCAAGCAGCAGGAAGATGGGAAACTCCCAGTAGTGATACTCTTTCGTGTACGTCACGGCAAACAGGACAATACTGCCGTTCCCAAACGGGTTCAAGAACTTGAGCGTCATGGCTGCGACTGCCGCGCACCAGAAGCTGTGCTGCGTCAGCTAAGCTAGGTTGGGCTCACGCGCCGACTGACCTCCGCCACATGACCTTTGGTGGGAAGAAGTACGAGACTTCCTCCAGCGCGAAAAGGACACCGCCGACTGGGGCGCCAAATGCAACTGAGACGCCAGCGGCGCTGGCAGCGGACAGGATCTCGCGGCGCTTAGCTGAACAAGTGAGCTCAGGTACTAGTAACCAAAGCGACGCACCCTCGTTCGTCTCGTACTTTGCAAACCAGCGCGAGACAATGTTCCCGACGCACGAGGCAATGTGGACGAGCGGACCCTCCTTGCCTGAGCGGCGTTAATGTGCTGTACATGATTGGTTGATTCCGTCCCACGTACCAAGCGACAACCCGGACGCGACAGACAAAGCCAGGCCGACCGACTTGGTCACCAAGGTCCACCCGCCAAGATACTGGCTCCGTCAGCGATGCCTCGTACCAGTAGATGAACATACACCGTGTATGACAAAACCCGACAGAATCGTCTACACCTCGTCAGCCTGTATGTCTCTGAGCGGGCTGCGCACCAACCTTGATCTCGGGAATCCCACTGCCAGCCGCAAAGTACATGACCTTGCGCGGCGGCTCTGCGATGGGCGGTACAGCCGGCTCATCCGGTAAAGGCAGCAGGCGGTCCGTCTCTTCGCTGCTGTTCCTCGACGGCGAGCCTCGAGTTTTGTCATCTACGGCCGTTGCGCGCGCAAAGATGGAATCTTTAGAAGTCGTGTGTAACGTCGATGCGGAGAGGTAGATTGTCAACGTGGAGCTGATTGTCGCTAGGAGGATCTGTACGGGTCAGTGACGGTCTATGGGCTCGACGGGAGACTGACGGCGGAAACGAGATACGCAGTGAAGCCATCACGGTCACTGGTCGCGGTCGAGCCGAGCGTACTCCATTCGACCCAGTCTGCGCACTCTGCTTCGCTCGCGGGTACACCACAGCAGAACCGCTTGGAGGAACCCCACGAAGTGCTGCAGTACCCTTCCTTGAGGTCGAACAGGGCCATCTCGGTTCGTATGATGAGAAACGCAATGATCGCGGACAGGAAGCCTATGCGTTGGTGAGCATAGCGCATGTGTGAGGAGATCGACGTACCGACGACAGTGACGATGAGCCAGCCTTGAAAGCGGTCATTGCAGTTGACGAGCCAGCCTCGGAGCGAGCGCGTCGCATTGTGTCGTAGCCTCCGTACTCGATTCGCATCTTTGATCTAGATCGAGTATCAGCCGAGCCCGTCCATTCGTCAAACGACACTGACCGCGTCGTGGATCCAATCAATCGTCACATAGCTGGAATACCACACCCTCTCCCCGTTTGCGCGCTCGCCATCGTCCAGCTCTTCCTCATCCGCATCATAAGTGTCAGCGGCGCCACCGATCCCCACAAAGCTAGCCGACTGCCTGAGCCGGCCCAACAGCCCGCCGGCGGGTGACGTGGGTTCCCGAGTGCCGCCTCCGGTCGTGGTCCGACAGCGCATCGGGGAGCGCAGTCGATCTTTGAGTGTCGAGTTTGGATCATCGCTGGGGTGAACGTGCGACGTTAGGAGGTGCGGGTGGGAATCAGGGATTGAACCGTACGAGGCGGATGTTGCGCGCAGGCCGGCGATGGATTGCGGTTTGGCGCTGGCGCTGGCGTGGGCTCGACCTCGATGACGACCTAGACTGTCGTAAAGCGATAGTCTTGGACTCTGCGGTGGCGGTGTCGCGACCACACGAACGGTACCGGTGCCCGGAGCGAGCGCCGCCACGGCCCCCTCATCCGTCTCACTCGAGGTAGTCGACATTCTCCTTCGTGCACTGAGACTATACCGTCTCGCTTCCGATACGTGCTGGCGAGGGATCCGACTCTGCGTCGGGGTGAAAGGAGAGTGAACAGGCGAAGGAGGGCCGCTGTCAAACCGAAGAGGGATCAGCACCGACAACGTCTGTGCTCAAACTGAAACGACCGTCGCACTCACCCGGCCTCGACGTCGACAGAGCTCCGGCGAGAATGGGGATGCCCACTCATCCGTCTGCTGGCAGCCCCCGCTGCTGCTGGCGAGTGCATTGTGGTGAACGGACGGATGCAAGATGGCACTCGAGTCGTTTGTGATTTCGATCGACGCGTCGGCCGGTGGCAAACTGACCAAACGATCGGTACGGCGTCGAGTGATGGACGTGGTCTGATATACTGTTGCGAAAGATGTGGGGCGGAGCTTTGTAGCCATGACAAAGGAAGCCGTGGCGAGGCCTATCGCGCAGGCCACACGGTAGACCATGACGTCGAGTTTCAGCGTGTATCCGGTTCAGCAGCAAGGATCGACCATCTATTATTACCCAGCGCCCGGTCACAGTCTTATCAGTATCTGCTCAAACTGCACTGCAGGCGAGCTGCGACCAGACGAGCAACTGCACATCATACATTTCACTTGTCAACCCCACCCAAACGCCACCACGACCAAAGCTCCCCTCGGCCCCTGAAAGACTCAGTAAAGAGCCCGGCGGCTTGGGTATAAGCGTGCGACGGCTCCTATTACGCCCTGGACAGTGATGGTAGTCTGAATGAATGATTGAAAAGTAGAAATGGTTGAACGCGACAGTCGAGACGGTTAGAAGATGCGCTGGGGCTTGCCCATGGTCGACTTCAAGTGAAGCGACTTGACGTTTTGCCAGTTCTTCTTGAGCAGCCTGTAGCTTGTTAGTCGTGCGCGACGCAAAGATGGGTAGACTGACGAGACCAAAAAGTTGATGGCCAACATGGTGTTGGCGAGGATCTGGTCATCCGTCATGTCGACGTGGCCGACGGCGACACCGAGGCAGAGCACCTTCTTGAGCTGGAACTTGATCGTCGAGCGGACCTCGACGACGCGCTTGTCGATCGAGTCCGAATGCGAGATCGGGGTCGGGAACTTGCCGGCCTTGGAGAGACCGGGGCCGAGCAGACGAGGGATCTGCTTGATGAGGGCCTCGGACGCGAGGAAGGCGTCGTACTTTTTCGCGAGCTTCTTGACGAGCTTCTTGTTCTTGTTGAGCTTCTTCAAGTCGTCGACCGACATGTACTCTGCAAAGTGTCAACGACGGCGTGACCGAGCGAGCAAACGACTGACCAAGCTCAATCTGCTTGGCCTTGTCAATGTCGGCAGCGTCACCGAGGAGGCAGAGCGACATGCGCGGGCGGGGGACGTTGGGGAGCTTGATCGTGCCCGACTATAACGAGGTCAGTCTCACTCAATCTGCCTCATATCCGCTCAACGCACGAAACGCTTGTCACGCGAAGGGTCGTAGTTCTTGAGACCGATCTGGAGCTCGATCGTCTGCACACCATCAGCCACTGCATCTACATGCCATGCGACAGGCTCACGAACCTCGGTAAAGTTGCGCTTCTTGCCGCCATCCTTGCCGTGGTTCTCGAGCGAGGACAGGGAGAGCAGGGTGTTGATGCTCTGTCGCACACTTGACGCCGCAATCTTGGAGCTCATCTTGACAGAATTGACGGGGTCGGGAGTGAGAAAGAGAGAGTAGTGTCGACGGAAATTGGTGCGGGTTCGGCGTTTCTCCGTCGTGGTCAATAACGCCGAGGGGGTTACCACGTTATCGCAAGCCTATCGAAGCGTTCGCGAGCCTATTCACCGGTGCATTCGCGTTAACCGAGTGGGTGATCCGCGTGTTTGGTCCGGTTGCGGTCAATCGCTCGAGCGTTTCAGTCTGCATCTTGCCACAGCAACAGTCATCCAGCAACAGTCATCCAGTCGCACAGAAGCAGAGCAGCATACACTCACCGAGTCACAGTCTCTCGCGAGACCATCACAGTCGGAATCACAGACTGTGTGCAAGCGGCTGCGCAGGCCACACACGCAAACCCGTCAATACCGGCGGCCGGTAACTTGGGATAACACCAAGCAACCGTCAACATGCCCACCGTCCGTGTCCGGCGCGCGACGTATGCTCCGCTCCCCAACTTTACCGAAGAGCAAGATGGGTCCCGCGGACGTGCAGAGACCACCGTGCAGAGTGCTGTGCCGCTGCTGTCATCCAATGCAGTGCAACAGGGTGATCAAGGACGACCAATCGATGCCGGCGACACTGGTGGCCGCAAGCGCGCGGCCACGACGGCCACAACATCGAGTGGCGGAGTTGCAAACCTCGGGCGGTACTTTAAACGCACACCAACGACCGAAGTGCTACCCACTTCGGTCCCGGGACCCTCGACCCAGCTCGAACCTCCAGCCGTCTCGCAACTGGATACAATCCTCTCAGACGACCAAGCGCCGCTCCCAGCACTCGGTACGGCTATCCACTCCTCGCCAGAACAGCACCATGACGACCTTGCACCCTTGCCCGCAACAGGCTCGCTTGGTGTGCGCTCCGGTTCCATCTCAAACACGCCGACGAGTCGTAGTCGTTCGGGCACGGGACCGGGCCAACGACCGCGCAGTCGGACTTTACAGTCCATCATGGGCGGTGCTGGATCGATCGCCAGTTCCGACTCGGCCGCGCCTTCAGCCCAGTCGGCACCACCGGTCGATACTGCACGTAGGGGATCAGCTGGTCGTCCACGTTCAGGATCACTAGTAGCCGCTGCTGCCGTCTCGCCGAGACTAGCGCGCTCCGCATCGCCAGCCGACAGGCGGAGACTATCGGATGAGGGTCTGACAACCGAAGAGCTTGCGCGCAGAGATGCGCAGGAACAAAGGATCGTACAGCGGCTCGAAAGCGAGCTAGGCGATGTCGATGAAGACCAACAGGGTGAACATCACCGCGACGAGGTCGTCGAACACCTCGATGTCATTGGTGAGTCGCGTCGGTTCACATGAAGCGTAAAGACTCCTTTGATGCGCGGCGGCCGAGGGCTCCTTTGATCCCCTCGGGCACCGTGCTGAGACTCGTCGTCTTTCTGCTGCCCTGGCCATCGACCGTGACTGACGGTGCTCCTTAATGTTCCCTTCACCCATCCACGTCCGGTTCAATGACGTCCCCTCGCCACCGTCGCCCACCAACCCACCTCCACGGACATCACGAACCCTCGGTACATTCCCTGCATCACCGCTTACACACTCGACGTTCCACCACCATGCTCGCTCTCGATCATTCACCGTCGGTGCTCGTACTACGCCCGAACCACTGTCACCTATTGTGCCCGACGACGCCATCTCGGTTCTCGACGTTGTAGATGCCCAGATCTCGACCGGTCAGTCTGTCGCTGCGTAGCTGCACAGCAGAGTGCTAACGGTACACCAGTGTCACATCTGCAAAACTGCACAAACTCAATCATGATCCCGCACATTCCGGCTCTGTGGACGCGCAAGCCTGTCGTGACATTGCCCGATACACCGAGCGACGACTCGCTCGCGTCGCTCGACCCCGACCAGACCAGTGCACAAGCCCAAATCCCGACCGAAGGCAAGCTAGATCTCCCCACTTCAAGTCCCGCCACCCGCGCCAGAGCCGGTACCACCACTTCCCGCCGCCGTCACTCCGCCACGTCTCATTCGTCCCGAACCCACCTAACACCCGACGACGCACTCGACCGCCACGTCGAGCACGTCTTGACCAAACGGCAAAAGGCGCGCCGGGCCCTGCGCGGCCTCTGGGATTTCTTGAAAACGCCCATGGGCATCGTGACGGCCATCTATGGGTTCTTGGTCGTGTTCTGGGGCGCGGCGATTGTTCTGTTTCTGTTAAAGTGGATAGATGCTGGGTCCGACTATAGCCAGAAGCTGTGGATCGGTATGTTTATGGGCGCTATCTGGGTGGATCACTGAGCTGATGGCGATGCAGAGATCAGCTCGCAGGTGGTCAGTGTGCCCTGCTGTTGATAGATGACGACTGACGGGTGCTTTTCTCCACTCGCTCAACTCTATACACGCGCATCACAGGTCAACGGCCTCTTTACCATCACCGGCGTCGGCCTGATCCCATGGCGCGCAATGGACACGTACCGTACGTCAGATCTCTAGCTCGCATCGCACGCGTTCTCACAATCGTAGGCATCGTTGCCATCTGGCGGCTCAAACGACTCTCGGCCAAGCTGCGGAACCAACGTGGGCTGCCGCCAATCGAGGATCCGGATGATCTACCGGATCCAGAGTTGACACCGGATTACGTCTATGTGCGTTCTCTTGCAGTGCCGAAACCACCCGCTGACGACATTAGGTCCTAACGGAGAAACAACAAGCGCGCCTCAAGTATCAGCAAGAAAAGTTCATGGCCAGTCAGACGTGGTATCGCCCTCATGCGACCGAGACGCACCGCGCGTTCTCGATCAGCTGGGCACTGTGGATCTGCTTGTTTGTGGATGGCAACTCGTTGTTCCAATGGTGCGTGCCCTGTCAATTCACCGATCAAGGTCAAGCTAAGATGACTCAGCTTCTTGTGGTGAGTGGTGAGCTTGCCGTGCGGCCGCGCTAACACGCATCAAAGCGGAACGATGTGGGGGTTGAGTGAGTCTATGATTCACATACGAATCGAGCTGACGTTCGGCAGACCGCTTTCAGCGTCCGGCGTGGACGACAGGCTGTCTGATCCCATTGTCATTCCTCTGCGGCATTGCGTGAGTTGGCTCACCCCGTTAATGATTGTATCTGATGTTTACTCCAGCGCGTCTGTCATGATCTGGCGAGGGTGTGTACAATGAAGCGTACACGGTGTTTGGCTGACGTATCCCAGCGGTGAAAGGACCAAGAAGCGGATCGAGGTCGAAAAGAAGCTGCGCGAGGCGTTAGGCATGACCCTCGTGCCAGTTGGGTTCCAGCTCGACAAGGACACGGTCCGACATGCTGGATCGGCGCAGTACGAAAAAGCCCCGGTGCTGACCGAGGAGCAAACGCCGTCCGAGTCTGGCACGGCGCCAGGCAAGGAGGCATCTCATGGCAGTGTCGAGGCCGAAACGGTCGGTTTGCCACGGTGACCGGAATTAGCGATGGGCAATTAGGATTATATTTTGGATTTTGTAATCGATTAGAAAAGTTGCAACCAGCACGCTCGGTCCAAAGTTTTGACTGCGAGCTTCAGCAATCATCACCATGCCAAAAGTCAAGACGGGTACAGCTGCAAGCGGTAGCAAGCTTACAGCGTCTTCGTCGAAAGCTGGACCCTCGCGCAAGACGTATGCCGGCTTCACGCCGTTCCCACTTGCGTTCACTTCGGCCTCGAAGAAGGCTTCAACGCACACCCTGTATGTGCGGCTACATGCACCGAAAGCGTCTACAGGCGTCGAGGCAGACGGACGGACACTGTTCATCGTCAACTTGCCTGTTGATATCACGGAACGGCAGCTGCGGACGGTGATGGGCGCTTGGGGCACGGTGGACACGGTCAAGTTCGGTTACGCCGGAGGGGATGAGAGTGTGCTGGGTCGAGCTGTGGACGGTCTGGCCAAGGAAGAGCAAGGGATGGAATCAGACTCGAGCTCGGACGAGGAGGAAGGTGAAGAGGCAGGGCAGAGCGAGGCGCAGCAAGAACCAACGTTCCTTTCGACACTGCCGGATGTAAAGTCACGCGCAGGTCGCAAAGCTCGACACGCCAACCGTGCACCAAAGGTCGTCTCGCTCCCCGAAGTCACCCCTCTGGACCTATCGGTTCGCTCACAGCTACGACCCGAGTCGTGTCATCTCAGCTTTGTCTCCGCCCTGTCCGCTGCTCGCGTCATCTCCCATCCTCCCTCCTCGCCAGTCGCCGTACCACCGTCAGAAGAGGCTGCTGGACTCGTGTACTACTCTGCGCGCCATGCAGCATTGCGGCCATCGCTCGCCACGGCGCGAAGTCACGCCGACACCTCGGTCGCTCTATACGACGAGCTTTTATCACGAACGCTAGCGATGAGGGCAAAGAGCCGAGGCAACGGTGCGCTCGTCGACGAAGACGGTTTCACCGTCGTCGTGCGCTCTGGCAAATACGGGCGGACGGGCGGCAAGGGCGAGCAGGGCGTTGCTGTGGCGTCTCGGACGTTGCAGGAGGGCAAGAAGAAGAAGCGAGGCGGCGCAGAGGGCTTGGAGGGCTTTTACAAGTTTCAGCGCATCGAGCAGAAGCGGCAAGGTGAGGCGATTCCTTGACAAGTGGTGTTTGCGCTGACTCGAGCTCAGACCTCGCCGATCTTCGTGCCAAATTCGAAGCAGACAAGGCCAAGGTGGAGGAACTCAAGAAGAACCGAAGATTCAAGCCGTATTAGTCATGCAGGTCATATCACGTCCCATCCGTCGGCACTTGAAGGCCTTGTTGATCGAAGGTTATTGCTGTCAAGATGCTGACGGAGCGACTAATTTGACTAAAGACCCAAGCATTACATAGAACGTCCAACGAGTCAGTGCCGACTGTCCAGCAGCTATGCACGGCCATCGTCTGCAGATCTGTTGTCTAATTATCATTATGTGTTCGCCAAACATGGGGAAAGACTGCAAATGCTGCCACTGCGGCGATGGCTGCCAAACGTTCTTGTAACTCGCAGCACTCCTAGCTTGAAAGATAGATTTAGCAACGGGGACGTACTCGATGGACCCGTCCAGGCCTTACGTGTGGAGAGATGAATGAGGGAAGCTACGCCCGTACCCGCTGCGGTATGCGACGGTGCGTGCGGTGGGTCAACGGCACGTCAGCAGACGGTCTCGTGGGTCCAGCATCAGTTTGAGGAAACTGCCAAAAAGATGGCTTCTGGGGCGACTCGAACGCCCGTCACGCGCATTATACTCCGAGAGCGGATTTACTCAACCCGAAGCACGTATGATACCCCTACACTACAGAAGCTTGACATTTTTGCCCGCTGCAAAGGTATATATTCACAAGAAAATGACACGCCGTCATTGTTGAGAGCTTGAGTCGGCCATCAACTTTTTTCGAAGTTCTCGATGACGAACTTGCATTGTCCCTCTCATTTGTTAAGCAAAGGGCAATAACTCCGCGAATTCATTGTTTTCAAGCATACGTGCACGACACTAATCAGCATGTAGCTACCCACGCTGCTCAGACGCGGACCGAGGTGACTGGCTATCAGGCATCGCTGGTATCATCTACGGGCGAGTTCTTCTTAGCCTTAATGATCGCTTCGTACTGCTTGTCGTCCAAGTAGGTGACCGTGGATTGTGTTGTTCCGTCGAACGTACAAGTATACTCCGTCGGAACGATCCAGTACCCGCCGCCGGGGCCAAGAGTCTTGTGCTCTGGCTTATACGAGATTGAGTTTGCTTCGATGCAGGCGGGTATGTGTACGTGTGTGGTAGACATGACAGAATCGCAATGACGCTGAATGCCTCGCTAGGGTAAGAGTCTCGCTGACGTTTTGTACCCATCGGGATCTACCAACGCCGGTCATTGGACATTCTTTTGAGCGATCATTGAATGTGGCAGCATCGACAAAGGGGTGATTCCATTGATGAGTTGATAGTTTACGTGCACTTGTGCTGGCCGCGAGTACACAAAGGATCCGCGAATGGAGACGCCAGTACGCGAGCACTTACATTGTCGAAGGGACTGAGGTGATGTAAATACCTGGCTATATGATCTTCTTAGAATGTGCAGCTCGCGAAAGAAATGCGACTCGTTATGTCCCCCCGCTTGCGTGCAAGGAGGTCGCTCTTTGCCCTGCGCGTTAACAAGAGAGCCACATCCAGTCTGTCAGCACTTGATGCGGCTTGGAGCTGTTTCCGACATTACTGGCCAAGTGAATATGCCGGCTGGCGCGCGAGTAGGCTATAGATGAAGCGGAACGATTGACATCTCGCTGCTGTGAGCCGCCTCTGCACCATAGCGTTCCCTCAGCACGCGACTGCGATGGGAATACGTGTCGATAGACCTACTGGTTCAAATGGCTCTCGGCGGGAACAGAGGTACGACCCATCGCCTTTTCAATTGTACGCAGCGAATCGCAAATGAATGGATGATGACTTGGCTCCGTTGTGCGTGCCACCGCTCAAGTATGCCAATGCGACAGCGACTGCACTGCGGCGTCGTCACAAACGACTAAACGGAAGTAAAGGTTGGCAATGGAGCAACCAAGGCGCCCGCTCCTCGCCAACGGTCACGTTTAGTGGCAAGTCATCCATGTGCACAAAGCAGTGCGAGGGGAAAGGTCGCATCGGCCCTAGACATACAGGTTCCCCAGATAGACCAGCACACGCCTACTCCTTGGCCTCCTCGTGCTCGACGGCGACGATGCCCGAGCGCTTCTCGGCGACGCGAGCGGCGCGGCGCTCGCGAGCAGCCTTGTTCTTGACGCGGCGGGCCTCCATCTGTTCGGCGAGGTTCTTAGTACGGAGCTTCTCGGCCTTGGCCTTGTGAATGTGCTCCATCAAGACACGCTTGTTCTTGAAGGTGTTACCCTTCGACTTGAGGTAGAGCGAGTGGTAGCTGGGCTTGTCAGTGGTGCAAGGTAAAGAAGCGAGTGACATACAGGTGCTTGTCAATCTTGCCAGCCTCCCGGTACTTCCTCAACAGCCGGCGGAGAACGCGCATGCGGCGGAGCCATTGCACCTTGGAGGGCATACGGGCCTCGGCCGTACCCTTCCTCTTACCTAGTGCAGTGTAAGCGAGGTTTCAGGCCAGACCGAGATGTGGTAAGCGGACAGATGCAAGCATCTGATGCTTCCCAATGACCGTCCGGATCAACACGTACCGGTGCCAGTGTGCCTGCCCTTCCGCTTGGCGGCCAAGAGGTCCCTCGTCCTCGCCCGCGAGTGGATGATGGTGGGCTTGACGATGATGTGGCCATCCTTGAGGAGCTTGCGAACACCCGAGCGCGAGTTGGCAGTCTTGATCTCGGTGGTCTCCTGGGGGTCGAGCCAGACTAAGCGGGTTAGTCACTGTACAACACGGCTACAATCGAGGAGTGCGGTGGCGATATCAGTCCGAGTGTCTCGAGCAGCCCGCCAAATGACTGGTGTAGGTGATGGTTCGCCTAGCCCATGATCACCACGGGCTGTTGCCTCAGCACCGACCGTCCGATCCTCCACATCGCGGCCGACACCGAATCGCCTCTCCCAACTCACTCTTCCTCTTGCCGACACCGGCGACGCTGGCAGCGAGCCTCTTTTGCTGACGGAGGTTGACCATTTTGCTGTAGAGTCTTGCGGGTACACCACCGGTTGCCACTGCTCTGCTGCCGATGGCGAGCGCCGGAGGGGGAGCGAGTTTCGCCACCGGCGTTATAAAAACCCGATGAACCGCCGAACACCCCACTTTAACCCCCCTGGCGGTTCCGAGTGGCACCCGTACTGGCTTCCATAGTCGATGATGCGGTAGACATGGCATCCGCATGTACTGGCGGTTCTGCACGGACTGGAAGGCATTGCGGCTTCTGATCAGAAAGTATAGAGCACGGCTCCTTGTGTACTTCTTCACGGAGACTCAGCGACAGACAAATAACCTGGGGCGCAACCGCAATGGAGTGTCCCAGAAGGCGAACCGCAGTCCCAGCCATCGATCACCGTGACACTCGTAAAGGAGCGCCTCGGAAGCCCGTTCCCGTCCGTAAAGGTGTCTTCCACGTCTCTCCCTTGAACGCTCAGCACGCCATGCGGTCACGATAACAGGCTTGCGGACCTCGACGAAGGCGGAGATACGAAAGGAAGGCTTCAGCGCAATGATCCATTGACTGCTGGTACTATAACAACATGTGTTGGTGCTACCAAGCGCCTTTCCGTGCAGGGCAACGATGGCGAACTTAAACCTTCACGAACACAATGAGCAGTGTGAATATATTCTGTGGGACAGCATGGGTACACGGACGAATATCCCCAAAAGTAACGAGACGGGCTACAAGGTCATTGGTGTCCGTTGCTGCAATGTGCTCGACTCCAGCTTGAAACAATTCACCAAGATCATGACGGCCGAACAGTTTGAAGAACATAAAAACGCTCTGGCCGCGGGGACCAAGCGATGCTTTGCTGGAACCGAGTCGGGTTCACAGGCGACGACTTGAACGTAGGGAGCAGAATCGTGACAGCTACATAGAGTAAAGCATCCGGTACCGCACAGTCTCGGCTCTCGGTCTTGCTCAAGTCGAGAGGATCTCCTTGAGCTTCTTGCCAACCCCCGCGGCGCTCGCTGGGTTTTGGCCTGCAGCTCATAAGCATCGCCCTCTCTCGCCACCGTATCACGTACCGGTCAGGATGCCGCCGCTCCAAACAACCTTCTCAGCCCACGACTGCTCAGCCTTGACGTAACCTTGCCCGAGCTCCGTCAAGCGGTCTTCGAGACTAAACTTGAGGCTCGCTGGCTTGCCATCGGGTTGCGGGCGGTACGTGTAGGGTGTTTGGTCCTCTTCCGCGTTCGAGAAGCCGGTGAGCGTGCTGTTGGCGAGGATCGAGGTGCCGTTCTTGGTCTTGGCGGACACGAGACCGCTGCGGATTGTCAGCCGCTGCTTGTTAGTGTTGAGGGGACAAACCCTGGCCCGTGGCAGACAGCCGAAACGACCTTGCCGGCGTCGTATAGCTATGATCATCAGCATGGACACAGTTGCGTGTGCATGACGTACCTCGCCGAGGAGCTTGGCATTGGTTTCGTCGAATGCGAGGTCAATCATCGGGCCGTGCTGAGGTCGATCAGCTCTAAACTTCGAGACTTGCATCACCACCTACACCACCGACGACGAACACGGCGTCGAGATCCTTGGCCTCGATCTCGCTCAGCTTCTTGGTGTTCTTGACAAACGCCTGGGCTTCGGGATCCTTCAGGAACTCCTGCGATTCCTTGTCCTCCTTGAATGCCTCGACGCTGTTCTGGTCGAGCGGCGCAGCGCCACCAGCGGGACTTGCGGCGATCAAGTTGAATGAGTCCTTGAGAACATAGTACGGATGCGCGGCTTCAGGCAGGTACCACCCAACCTCCTTGCCATCTGAAAGGTCAGCGCCGGTCCGTAGCGGGTACAAAGCACACACCGAAAGTCTGGCTAGCAGAAGTGAAAATGAAAAGGATAGTTTTCTGGCTCGACATGGTTGTGGTTGTGCAGCAGACGGAAACTTGGATGACGCAAATCAAGGCGGCGTCATGGTCTTATAGCGCGAGCCGACCTCCACTTCGGCGACTGAACCGCGCGGCTGATCAAGGTCCGTCCAAACCGGATTGTCAGCGAGCGGACTGTGAGAACTTGCGTGGTGGAGGCTGATCCATGTTCGAGCAGCCTCCACAGACTGTCCTCGGCCGTATGGACTGACCTTTGTACCATGGCGGCCAGGGCGGAACCAAACACATCCCGGTCCCACGTGGAGCTCTGACGGCAGGCCCTAGAGGCAGTCCGCCAAGCACTGATGGCTGGCCTGTCAAGGTGCGTTTAGCAAGTCGGACATCCAGGTGTCGATCGTCTGTACAGATATGAGATGATATCAGTGCTGAGATGCTGCAGGTCTCCACCATGGCGGCGAATCCCTTTCGAGATCCGCACCGGACGGACGATGAGCCTGCTTTGCCGTCGGATCCACCACCAGCATATACCCCTTCAGCTGCGCAGACGCAGAGCACAACGTTGGAATCTGGGCCGCAGCGCATGGACTTTTCTGGGCCTCCACCGCTGCCCGATCGCCTACAGCGACCAGTGCCACCGGTGCCGCAGTTCACCGGGAACGGTCAAGGCCAGAGGGTTGATGGTGTTGGTTACGGTTATGGACCTCGACCGTCGCCTCAGCACGCACCGCATAGTCATCCGCCACCACCACCACCTTCCGCGCCTTCCTCAGCTGGAGAAGACATGCGACCGACGTCTGTGCCGACGCCGGGCCGGCCGCTGCTCAAAGACGGGATGCTGCTCGTCTACCCTCGCGGGTTTGTTTGTAGGAAATGCAACAACACTGGCTGGAAACAGAACGATCCCTCACATCCTTGCAAGAACGTAAGTCCATCCGGGTGCACCGACATGATCTCACCCGCGCAGGACTGGAAAAAGTACGGGAAACTGTACACGGGCGCGCTCATGATCTCGTATGCTTCAGCGACGGGTCAGAACGCAAACCCATCTACCAGCGCGTCTGAAAACTTTCAACGGCCGCTGCCGGCGTTCAGTCATCCACCGCTGCAACAACCGCCGACGATGGCTTATCCGGGCAACATACCGTATGGCTCGGGTGGCGGCGGCGGAGGCTACCAGCCACCGATGGGCTATCCTGCCCCTGGGATGATGCCTGGGCCAGACTATGGACCTGGTCCTGTTACGGGATATGGCTATGCTCCACCGATGCCGCATGGATACCATGCTCCTCCTGGAGCAGTCGTACTCAGGGCGGGGGATCCCCGGCTAGGCGGGCAGTGAGTTCTGCGGTCGCCTCCGATCATTAGCTGACCAGAGCAGAATCTGTTACAAGTGTGGTGGTGATGGCTGGGTCGACACCTTCCTAGGACTCGACACGGAGCAATGCCATCGGTGTCGTGGGATCGGGCGGGTGTATTAACTTTTGGAAATTGACGACCATAACGAGCGGATGCATGCAATCAACAAGACTTGGCAATCGTGTGCATCCATTCGTCATCCCATATTAAGACAAGCCTATATAACAAGAAGATTCCTGTACAACCCTCTAAACACGCGCGCCGGTCGTGTGAGCAGCGTTGGCCGCACCCGCAGCGGCCCGTTGGGTCGCGCTCGTAGCAGGGTGGTGTTCGCCCGTAACGGCCGGGTGCTTGCTGTCAACGAGCGAGAAGACGGGCGATCGCCAGTCCTTGCCCGACTGGGCGGCATCCTCGACCTTGAACTGCTTTTGCGTGTACGACGCCTTGTGGTTGTGCGAGAGGTCCGGGTTGAGCTGGCTGTCACGGTTGGTGACGATCTAAACAACGGTGTGAGCGGGGTGCTTAAAGGCAAAGCGCATACTTACGCGGAAGGTGCCCTTGGGCTCGTGCGCCTCCTTCTCAGCCTTAGCCTCGGCCTTCTTCTTCTGGAGAACCTGCTTGAGAGCCTCGGTCCGGTTGGTCGTGTCCGACTTCTTGGCGTCCTCCATCCGGTTCTTGACCTCGACCAACTGCGAGTTGAGCTCTTCGAGCGCGTTCTTGATCGCCGTACCGACGGCGACCTGGATCGCCTTCTTGATCACATTGTTGGCCGTCGCCTTTACAAACTTGTAGAGCAAGTCGTGGCGCGAGTCACGGATCGAAAACTTGAGCGTGTCGACAGTGACCTTTGACTGCTTGACCTTGAACACGTAGCTGCGCGAGTTCTCGACAGACTCGAGCGTGACGTCGGCGCTGATGCCCTTGCCGCCAATGACCACGTCGGCGAGACCGTGGTCAGAGATCTTTGGCCATCCCTTCTTGCGGCGGAAGCTGAACGCGACATCACGCAAGTCGGCCTGGATTTGCGAGAGACCGAGGTGGATCGTGTGGTGGTGCGTGTTCAGGTTCTTGTTGATGTTCTCGTAAGGCGAGAACGAGAAGTGGTTGTGGGCGTCAATGTTGACAATGTTGGGGAACAGGTTGGGACCCGAGAGCACCAGGTTCTCGACGACAAGGTCGATCTGGTCGTCCGAGTATTCGGACCGCGGGATGGGTACGTAGCCAATCTGCTCGATGAGCGAAGGCAAGATGTACCGACGCAGGTCCTCCCAGAGCGCGGGCTTGAAAGTGAGGCTCCCGTTCTCGTCAAACAGCAAGTCCTTGGTGAGGCGCTGCGAGGGTCAGTCGAGGTCTCGAGTCCAGTAAGCAAAACCCACCTTGATGTCATCACCGAGGCGGACGTTGAGCGGGTCGTCGGCCATGGCAGTGAACCAGCGCGCAACCTCGTCAAAGAAGCGCTCAAAGTGACCCTTGTAGCGGCCCTCGAAGTATTCGCGGCCAGAGTCGCGCAAGTCCTTGCCCTCCTTGGTCGAGCGGTCCTCGAGGATGTATCCGGGCTCGAGGAGGATGGCGTGCAGGTACTGGTTGAACTTTGTGAACCAGTTGCGGAGACCGTCATCGTTCTGAGCGTCGGTGTACAGGTCGTCGAGGGAGTTGATGATGGGCTGGATCGACTGGCCATTGGCAAAGCGCTCGAACAGGGTGCGGACCTCGAAGGTGGCCTGCTTGAGGTTTGGGTCTTCGGCGACCGCGCCAGCAGAGTCGGCGCCCGCACCCGCAACGTGCTTGGTGTGGCCCTTGTAGTTCTCGAAAGTGTCCAGGAACCACGACATGGCCTCGTTGTAGTCCGAGTGCTCCTGGCACTCGACGACAACCTTCTTCAAGCGGTAGATGAACTGGTCGCGGCGCTCCTCGGGGATGTTGTCGTTGAGGAAGTCCTTGGCGCGGTCAACCTGCTGGCTGGCCTTCTCGCGGTGCTCGTCAGGGATCTGATTCTTGAGACCGAAGATACGGTCCTTGAGGCCCTGCTTGGTCTTCTCCTGGTCCTCGCCGTCGGGCGCCTTTTCGTTGGCGCGCTGCTTGACCTGCTCCTTTTGCTCAGAGTAGGAAGCGTTGGGGTCGCGGGCACTGGCGACGTCTTGAGCGTGAGACTTGAGCTCTTGCTTGCCCTCCTCCTTGCGGGCGTGGGCCTCCTCCTTGCGGTCTTGAGCCTCGGATTGAAGCTGGTCCTTCTTGGCCTGGGCCTCTTCGCGGGCCTCGGCGGCCGAGCGCGTGTTGCCATCACGGTCAGTGACCCTAGTTCGTCAGCTTGACTCGTATGTGTGCCAGAGCACTCACTGAGCAGAGTTTGGGTCGTCCTTGGGGTTGTAGCGGACCTCGGATCCACCGGGACCCTTGAGCTGGAGGTCGGGGGTGTCGTTCTTGCCGAGGCGCTGGCCGTCGGCACCGATCCACTCGCCCTTGGGCGCCGGCTTGTCAACCTGGTCAAGGGCCTCCTGGTCTGGGCGGGCCTTTTCAGCAGCCTTGGCAGCGCCAGTCGCGAACAAGTCACGGCCAATAATGCCAATGTCGTTGAAGAGCTTGCGAGCTTCCGAGTTGGTGATGAACAAGGTGACGAGCGTACGCAAGTGAGCAATCGCCTGCTTGCCCTCGGCCGTCGCATCCTCCTTGGAGACGGGGATGACGTTGCTTGGGTCCTGCTTGCCGCGCGAGATGTCGGCGCCTGAAGTGTGCCAGACGGCGTTTTGGAACAGCTCGTCGGCGTTCTTCTCCTGGACGATGGCCTGCAGCGTCTCGAGAATGTCCCGAGTGTCATCGATCAACACACGGCCCTCTGGCGAGAGCTTGGACAGCTCGACGGGCGAGTGCTTGCTGGCGTAGGCGAGCGCCTCGTGGATCTGCTCGTTGTCGGGCATGCGGCCGTCACGGAAGCCCTGTGCGCGCATCAGCACGGTCGGCCGAAAGGGGCAAGATCGTAAGCACGGACCTGGACGACACCGAGCAGCTTGAGCTTGCGCTGGACATCGGCGTCCTTGTTGGCAGAGTTGACGGGGGCGGTGACGCCCATCTTGGATGGGTTGGCCGAGATATCGGCAGTGGTAGCGGGAAGAGACATCTAAGTGACGCCCTGATCAGTGCTGTCTACGCGCCTGGTCTCGCGACTCACGGTCGGTGTCACAGTCGAGTTATAGTAATCGCAGTCGTAGTCGTTACTCTCAGTCTCCCGTGTTCTGATTATAGGTTGATTGAACCGGGGCAAGGTGGAGAAGAAGGTCACAGGGGGCGCGCCGTGGTGTGATTATGTACCGAGAGGCTGGACGGGCGATTGTGCGATTGTGACGTAGGGGGAACGATGACGACATGCGTGCTGCGAACGCATCAAACGAGGCGAACATGGCCGTTCGGCTGCGCGTAAGGGTATCGGATCGTCTACAGGCTTGTACGTAGTTTAGTAGGAGAGATAGCCGGACTTCAGCTTCCGAGCGGGATGCTAGCAGCTCCGTAGTACATAGCATAGCTTGCATGCTGTAACCTTGGTACGGGACCGTGCTGAAATAACGCACTGTCCGCACAGTACAAGTCAGTCTTTAGCTACGTGGACAAGGCAAGGCAGTAGTAGCACCCGCCTTATCTTTGCACCTACTAGGTACTGTAGCCATGCACAACCATAGTCCGCCCAGCAAGAAGAACAAGGACGACGATCGGTTGCCGTCATGACCGCGTGGCGCAGTCGCAAGCTTAACCTAGCAATCGGGCTCCACGCTGATCCAGCCATGTATCATCCAGGTATGCCTCGTGAGGTATGTATGGACTGTAGATGCAGATGAATGCCTGGCGAGCGCATACCCCATGCAGATTTCTCTAGCTCCCTGAGCGGCTTACACTGTGAAGTCTGATCGCGACTTGATGTCTGTGTCGGGCACCTCTATGGTGCATCGGTCAACTCAGCATTCGACAGTGAACACTGCCAGGGCGCAGACAGCAGGTATCAAGGTCACCAAGCTTCCTAGCGAGTTGGCGCCAAGCATGTCAACGTCAGCGCTTCTGTGACGTTTGACATTCTAGCAGCACGCTAGCGATACGCTAACACACGTCAAAGTCGGCCATGAAGCTCAGGGGGCGGTGCATCGACATCAGCTCAACTAACAGCTCTAGCGGCTTGCCATGGCACACGCAGAGTCATCTCAGGCTCAAACATGGACTTCAAACTTGTCTCTGCCCCCGCGATCACCCGGAGCGTTGCTCAACATCCTCGGCTCCTCACTTGGGTTCACGGCCGAGTACCGTGCGTTTGTAGACTCGCATGCGGCACTAGAGCGGTCAGTCATGAGTCTTCAAGGTCCAATATGGTGCTGAATAGAGTAGTGAATACGCCACCAAGCTATCGACGCTCGCGCGCAAGTTTGAAGGCCGGGTGCAGCAGAAAGCCAAGTCTGTCACTGTAGGCGATGAGCCCGAGAAGGAAGGCGACGGGTGGGAACGCCAGCAGTCAGTCCTTGTCGACATGTGACATTGCTTTGACAGCTGAATCACTGCAGAACCCTACTCCAGTCCCTCACGAACCACATGGCACTCCTTCAGCTCGTGTCTCAGGAGCACAACAAGCATGCCGACGCCCTCGCGGCGCAGCTCGTCGACCCGCTTCAGCGCCACGAGAAGAAGCAAGTGGAATGCAGAGCCAAGATGGAGCGCTGGGCAAAAGATCTGACAGATGCTGAAGAGGCGTCGCGTGCGAGCGTCGAAAAGGTCTGCGCTCTGGCAAGCTTGTGCAACCCGAGCTGACGAATACAGGCGAAGAACAAGGTGAGCTTGATAGCACACTTTGAGTGCCTGCACATATACTGAGGCGCGTCATCGCAGTATTACCAGGACCTGACTACACTGTCATCGGCGTCGACCAAGCTGGCTTCGCAGCAGCCGTCCTCGCCACACCATATACGCGCCGCGAAAGCCCATGAACTACAACAGACTACAACAGCAGCCTCTCGCAACGCGTACATTGTCTCTCTCAAGGTCGCTGAACGTGTCAGGGAGGAAGTCCGACAGCAGGGCAGGATCTGGGGCAGTCAAGCGCGTACGTCTCTTGGGTCCCAGCTCGGATCCAACAACTCTGATGCCGCTATGTAGAGACGCTGCACGCACACCTGCAGACCGAGCTCGCGACGCAGCTTCGACATCACGCCGTCATCCACTTGCGCCACCTTTCAATTCTCTCATCCCTCTCTGAACGCTCTCAGGCTGTGTACGCCACAGTCTCGGTCACAGCGGACCAAGATCTCTGGTTGCGGTACAATGCGGCCGTTCAGCCTGAACCAATTAGTATGACATTCGAGCCAAAAGAGGGGCACTACGAGCTCGGTAACCTCGAGTTCAAGGACGAGCCCGAGGTCGTGTGGGCCAAGAATCGGTGGGGGAAAGCAAAAGGGCGCTTGGGCGAGGCAGAAAAGGTGGCTGCCGTCAAGCGTATGTATCGTCGCGTCCGGTTGGTGATATTAGACTGATGACTGTGCAGATCAGGAGAAGACGAGGCTGAAAGACTTGGTCGAGGCTTATCGAGCTGAACGGGGACTCGGTGATCCAGACGATGTGCTGGACGTGCGTGACGGTAAATGCTGTCTGCTCGCGCTGACGTGCGCAGAATCTACTGACGGCGCTGCGGGAGATCTCGATGCTGGAATCGAAGGCGGAGGGCGCGCGGGCGGAAATGGAGATCATCGAGGCTTTGCTCGGAGGTGAGGCACCAATTGAAACGCTCGACGTGGCTGATCACTACAGACGACGTGGCACCGCAACATCCTCACGACTTCAAGTCGGCAACATTCACCATCCCAACGCCGTGTGATTATTGCGGTGTGAGCGTGTTGTGGTACAGTGCAGTCATTGAAGCGGCTGACGGTGACATGTAGGGCTCTGTATGGGGTCTGTCACACAAGGGCAAGACGTGCCGGCGCTGTGGTGCGTCCGTACATGCCAAGTGTGAGATGAATGTCAGTCGACACTGACTTGGCTCGATGTAGTCTGACTAGAGCAGGTACCGGCGGAATGTCAAGGCAAGGCTTCGGGCGGCCGATGTAGCTCCTTGGCTCTGGGCAGGTCGAACAGCTCGGCGAGTAGTGGAGGCGGCTTCAGGCGGAGCCTGAGCATCAGTGGGAGTGCAAAGGGTCAGTCAACGTATTCTCTGTCAATTATCCAGAAGCTGAGTGGTGCCGGGCGCAGCACCTGTCGCAGAATCTTCACATCTCAACGTACCGGCTATGAACCATTCAACACCCTCAGCTTCAACGACTGGCTCGTCGACACCTGCGATCGAGGAAGACGACGAGTCGGAGGACTGGCATGGCGGTACACCAGACGAGACCGTCATGGGATCAATGAAGTATGCGTACGACGCAAATGGCGACTTCGAAGTCACGGTCGAAGGTCAGTCCTACCGACGATTAATATGACAGTTGGGCTGAGATAGTAGCGAACACCATCGTTCAAGTAATTGAACTTGATGATGGCTCAGGCTGGGTCAAGGTCCGCGTCGGCGATGCAGGTCGAGAGGGTTTGGTCCCAGCAACCTACCTCACATTGATTGGACACCCGAGTCCAGGAAGCTCGTCGCCAGCCACTCAGCCGAAGCCCGGCAACCGCCACGGTGCGCATCCTGTACACCCGCACGTTTCATGCTGAACCACTGCACAGTCAAAGCCCTGTACACGTACGCGGCAGCGGACACGGACGAAGTGTCAATCGCGGAGGGACAAGTCTATGAGCTCACGCCACTTGGGACCGGCTACAGTGACGGGTGGTGGGAGATTGTGGCTGACGGCCGCAAGGGGGTAGTCCCAAACACCTATGTTGAGCTCTGTCCGTAACGCGATGGAACCAAATACGGTGCCGTCACCCTGAAACGATCTGCGGGAGTAAAGCTCGACTGATATTGATCGAGCTCTGATGGTCGTTGACATCCATACAGCATGAGTCAAAACTACGGAAATCAGCAGCAGCAAGGCTATGGTGCTCAGCAGCAGCCAGGTGCTGAGCAATACGGGGCTCAGGGCGGGTATGGTGGCCAGCAGCAAGGCAACATCCAGCAGGGCGGCTACAGCGCTCAGCAGGGTCAGCAGGGAGGCTACAACCAGCAGCAGGGCGGATCTCAGCAACAGAGCACCTACGGGCAGCAGCAGGGTGCAGCAGGTCAGCAAGGGGCCGGTCAACAAGATGCGTTGGACAAGGTATGAGTCACCACTGGTATGGAACCCAAGATGACATCTATCCAGGGCGTCGACATGATCCTGAAGAAGCTCAACAAGGGTATATTGACATGTCAGCTGGTGACACAGTCTGACCGATCTCAGGCCAGAGTTCTGCTACGACGGAGAAGATCTCGGACGGGATCCGCTCCATTTTCAAGAAGGTCGGTGGCGCCAAACGCCACGGTTTCAACTGACCTCAAACAGGTGACTGGCCGCGACGTGCCCATCAAGGACAAGTCCTAGTCGGATCGCTTCAATGGTACCAGATGACAAAGCGATGCATGAAGTACTCGGAGGTGATCACCGTAGGACTAGCGCAAGCGCCGCCACCAGCAACATCGATCCTAGCTTGCCCCAAGTGATGTTGCAGACGTACGTGGCACCGTTAGCCGCAGTGCTTTGCTGCACGGTGAGTGATTTGGGTATAGTCTGGTCCTGTACGTTGCTCCAGTCTTGTCCGTCGACCCCACTGCAGTCATTCTGGAGATGGTCACCGAGGCTACTCGTGAGTGATTGGCCGCGAATGCTGGGCGTCGTGTATACACTTCAATGGGGTCAGCGCGATCTTTCTGCGAGGTATCACGAGCATACCTGGCTTTGTACAGCTATAGAGCATGTCAGCGAATGACCTTGCGCTAGGATTACTCACCTCATACATGCAACCCGAGCACTGTGCGCTGGTAAACACACTTTGCGCGTATTGATCCAGGTTGGTGCCCGCTACTAGATTGCTGAAGAATTGAGCATTGTCGGCCGACTCTGAGCCGTTGAGGACGGCCGGCAGGCAATTCGCAGATGTCCCGTTGCTACAGGCTTAGCGCGATACGCGTGCGGCACTGCAACTCACAAGTGTACTTGGCAAGCTAGGGTATGATAGCTGGACGAGTAGTTGTTAATGATGGCGTTGAGGCTCGACACGAGCGCGGTCTTCGAAGTGGCGTCGTCCGAGCATTTCTCGGAAAGCGCTGCCTTGCCCGCAGCGAGATCGGCATCTGTGCAAGTTGTCGCTTGACATGTTGATGTCAGATACGTATTCAGCTGGTCCGAGAACGTCCCGTTTCCAGTCGGATTGACGAGCAAGGTGGCAAGTGTCGACAAGCCAAGGCAAGTCCCGAGCGGACCTTCCGTCATGTTCACGAGAGTGATCCAGCAATCTGCCGAGGCGACTTGTCCGGCCTTCAAGGTCTCGAGAAACTCAACTGTGTTGGAGGAATTGGAAGAGGAGCTCGTGTTCGACTCCGCCGCCAGGGCCAGAGTCACCAGCGGCGCCAGCGCCAGGATAGCCCGCAGATGTACCCACATAGTCGAGTCACTGATCGTTGGCGAGGGTGATCAAAAGAATAGCACGCCGGCTCTCAGGATATATTCAATCTCGCTGCCTCCGGTGGCACAAAAGAGAACCCGCTTCACATTGTCAAAGGAAGCCACCCCTCTGGTTGGTTGAAGCCGGATCCGAGCAGTGTCGGTGTCAGAAAGGAAGTTTGCTGGGATAACCTTGACAGCGTCCTCCCAAGCTACTCTGGTCGACCGATGTGCGCGATGACAGGTTCTATGTACTATGGTCCATGTCAGAAAGCGGGCATAGTACCGCTCATTCTCACAAAAGATAGGCTGCTATCCAGGAGCACCTTTGTCCCCGCCAAACCCCCGAGTGATCTGTCCTTTGAAATACTCGCGGCTGCAACGCGGTGAGACTCAAAGGACAGTGCGTGCGCGCAGGCGACAAAATGCGTGGGAGCCGGCAAGTACCGCTTCACGGATAATAGTCATCTACCTCGGGCGACCTACAACGGGAACGCGCATCTTTTGTGATCCCAATCGCTCGGTATATAGCCAGACGCACGAGCACGGCGCTGGACGCCTGAGGAATCGCCATCTCATCTCGGGGCAGCTGCAGCCTTCCCGCGTGTCTTCTGAGAAGACTCGAAATATCTCTCGGGCATTAAGGACAACAGCAATCAGCATCTCACCACCGCGATGCCAACCGAGCTAATCCCCGCGCCGTTCCCGGACAGGCTGCCTTACCAGCCAATGCCCCCTATGCCGATGGGATACAGGCCACGCAACGTTCCGGGCTCGATTCTGCCCAACGGCGTGGCGAATCCGTGGGCGCTTCACAATGCACTCGAGACATGCCAGCCGAGCATGTATCCTGCGCATAATCCAATGGGCTCGGCAGTCATGTCACAAGAGGGAAGTGTGATCTACAGCACAGGGAGAACAGACGACGGCTGGGATGGCGCCGCCGGCCGCAGCCATCTCAGCCATGCCCCTGATCCCTCAAACGTCGTAGGGCCACGGTACGCAAGTCCAGGATATCAAGCGCCGGCGTCGTATCACAACCATCACGCCATGTCGACGATGGGGTACGCCATGCGTCCCCGCGCGTCGTCGTTTGGGTCGGTGTTCTCCGAGCCATCGCCAGTGATGGTCACGCGCAGTCCACCGATGCCGCCCCAACGTCGAAGCGGCGAGTTTGAGCGATGCTGCGATGGCCGCTGTACTCACTACAAGCCAGCGCCAAAGTTCGTGCTTGATGTCCCGCGGCGCCGCTCGTCGACATCTCGCCGATCACCGAAAGACGGTTCACCGTCTTTCAGCAGCTCGCCTCTCAAGCACGAGGCTGAGATGGTTCCAGCCCCGGCACGACGACGCTCAAGCGGCGGGCGGCGATGCGCTGCATGTGAAAGAGGTTGCACTTGTTCGTGATGTCAGGCATGTGTGTATTCGGCGAATGTAGGAGAGGGGATGTAGCGACTGGTTAGGGATGTACGAATGGCCGGAAGGCTTGACAGTCTACATCAGTGGTG
Source organism: Holtermannia corniformis (assembly GCA_001599935.1). Lineage (NCBI taxonomy): Eukaryota > Fungi > Basidiomycota > Tremellomycetes > Holtermanniales > Holtermannia > Holtermannia corniformis. The sequence goes on along the minus strand of BCIJ01000003.1, from coordinate 819,711 downwards.
AAGCAAGTGTTACATGTGCGTCCTTGGCTCTCTTATGCAATACCTATTCCTTCCAAGCTGCAGGGGGTGAGTAGGGAAGGAACTGTTTGACCGAGATCAGCGATCGCCCTGATAGTCCCAGTACCAACCTTTCCATCCAGTGTGATGACGACTCTGTCACCCTTGGGGTCAGATTTACGGACAAGCGACGTGCGAAAGTCGATGGCCGACATGATGCCGTCGCCAAACTGGCAAACGTCAGCGTGCAGGTCACGACAACTAACAGCGGTACATACCTTTTCAGCGATCAGAGCTTTGTAGCTTGTCCCGTACACTACTAGGACCTCGTAAAGTCTATACAGCACCGGGTCCTTCCAGAGTCAACTCTGCTGTGAGTTGCCCGCATAAGACCACCTACCTTCGGCGGGCACTCCCAGCCTGCTCCACGCTCAACCATCCCAGGGACTCCCGTACTCTTCCCCAGTAGCGAGCTCAGCTCGGCCTCGCTTCCAATCCTCAATACATCAAGTAGCTTCCGCGCCGTTTCTTCGTCCGGTACCGCTTGACCGTAGAAAACGGCAGCTGTCCAGACTTCCGGACGCTCAATCTTTTCCGCGATTTGCGCAAACGTGAGCCCGAGCTCGCCTTTGGATGCAAGAAGCTGTGCGAGGTGGGGTGCGAGGACGTTGCTGGTCATGATGGCTGTTGAAAGCGAACAGGGAGCTAGTCGAGGACAGATGACCGCTCGGAGTGGAGGTCTGTGCTGTTCACGTGCGGGCAGACGGAGCGTGAATGCAAAGTTGCATGCAATGAGTTCGTCATACAGTCGTGATAATCATGCCAGACCTCTACATCTCCAACAGCCTACAGCCTGTCAGCACGCGCGCTGAACGGTCCGATAGAAAAACGCACCGATCGATCGCAGCCCCAAGATCATCCCCACAACCCTCGAGAACGGCTTCGACGACCTCTTCGTCGAGCGCCGGAAACATTTGATGCAGCGTCTGAACGTTTGCCCTGCGCATCTGAGCATGCGATTCTTGCGAGAGGTCGATCCCAGATTGTAGTTGCAGGCTGGAAAAGTCCTGCGTCGTCTCGTCCGGCAGCGGTGTGCCTCTGTCGAGCTGTCAGTTTTGATATGCGTAACACCGAATTACGCACTGCCTCGACGCTGGAGTTGAAAAATCCATCTCAGGCCCAGTGCCCGCGACGGCCAAATGACCTTGTCGTTGCCGGTAAGCTGTCGGGCTCTCGGGCGTTCCTTGACGATGATCACGCCAGCTCTCCGACGCATAGCGCTGTACCGGCTGCGGGCTGCGCACTCTGGGCTGATAGTCGATCTCGCGCTCTTCACCCGACTCGGAGCCCGACTCGTCTTTCTGCATGCCTTCGAGAATCTTGCCAATGGCGCTCAGGGGACGACTGACGGCTTCTTGGGCAAGGTTACCGGTCCGTTGGAAGAAGCGTTTCGTGTCGAGTGCGAAATTGGCCGGGTTGAGCGCTGAGAGCGGACGGGCGGGTTCTTCGCCCGGTGAAGTGGCAGCAAACGGTGACATTGCATCTTTGCTCGGGGAAACGAGGCTTCCAGGTAGGCGAGGAGAACGAGACGTGCTAGGCGAGTCTGGCAGCTGTTGGATCGCAGCCTCGACGTTGCTGCACGGATCAGTCGTCGATCAAACGGTGCGACTCGACTTGCGCTTCAAACTCCTCCTGAGTGATGTTTGACAGACTCGAGGCGTCCATCGTCTCGATGAACGCAATCGCTCCACTCTGTCCGCAATCAATGCCGAGTCCAGTGACAGACGGACGACTGACCAAGCTCGAGAGATAGTATCCGGCCTCTCCCTGCAGCTTATCGGCCCGCCTGAACCGACTGATATACCTACGTCTCGCATCAGTACACTTGCCATCGCCCGTCAGCCAACGCACTCCACGTTTGAGAGCATGTTATCTGGGTTCGCACGCAGCACGACAAAGATGAGGATTGGCACGAATGCGTCTGCAGACGTGGCGTCTGGTCCGGCCGTGTGTCTGATGAGCCCTGTGCCAGTCTCAGCGCCGAGCGGGTAAGTGAGAAACGATGAACCGACCGAATATAACCTTGCAGGCGTTGAGGACGCAGATCATCTTGTCTCGTGGTGCTTTGTAATGGTTGATCTTGAGCAATTCTGCGCGGGTGCGCTTCAGCGCATCCAACGCGATTCACAGTGAAATCACCTTGTTCGGCAAAGCCTAGGAACCCCTGGCTCGCTTCACCCTCGGGCACATCAAGGTGCTTTTCGCGGACCCAGTCAAACAGTCTGACGCGCTGCGCGAACACGGCATCGCGCTCGAGATCGTCCGTCGTGATGGGCTGCGGCGGCTGCAGTTGAGGAGTGAACGTGCTGGAATCTCGTGTCAGCCGGGGAGCGCCGAGTCGAGTGGCACGCACTAAGGGTAGAGCCTGTTCATGACGAGCTTTTCCATCGCTTCGAGCGCGTTGTCGAACTCGGCGGGCGACATTAATTTCCATGGGTCGACGAGGAGCATCTTGCCTTGGATGAACTGCAGTGGGTCAGCAATGCAAAATACATATCTGTGAGGCAGGAGCGCACATGCAAAAAGTCGTGGATCAGTTTGATCTGCTCGTTGACTGTGAATGGCTTCTTTGCAAAGTTGGTGAGGAAGCTGGTCCTGTCAGTCGGTGCAAGCAGTTGAGCCGATCAACAGACCTCTTCAGATAGCGAGCGACCGGCTCGGCCGACCGCATCCTGAGCTGGACCAAGAAGCCCTGAAAGTCGAATGAAGGTTCTTTGGCTCCATCCGACTCTGTGACAGACCCAGACTGGGAGGTCTCGCGTGAATGCGACGTCCCAGCCGGTGCCGAAGTGGAAGCGACAGGCTGTTGACGCTTGAATGCGTTTGAAATGGCCTGGATCGCACCTGCTGCGGCTGCTGTTGGGCCTTGAGGTTGTCCTTGTCCTGGCGCTGTGGGTGCGGAAGCGGCAGGACTGGGCGTTGGCGGAGGTTGAGGTGAGAAGGGGTCAAACTCGGAGATGTCGGTTTGTACATTCCGTGGAGTCTGTAGCGAGTCTATCGGAGGCGGTATTGGCTTTGGCGGCGGCGCTGGTGGGACTTGGCGAGGTGAAGTCGTAGGGTGGGGCATTGGTGTGGCGGGTATATCGGCGGGTACGTGTTGAGATGATGCCGACGCGGCAGTCTGCCCGCTTGCAGATTGAGGCTCGCCATCTTTCGCTACATTCTCTACGAGCTGTGTCTCGTCTCCTCCACTGTGCAGTTGATCCACCTGAAGCTCCTCGTTTGTCCCTTTGTCGTGCTGCATCGCAATCGTTCGCCTCGCGCTCGACCCGGCTTCCTGCACGTCCTCTTGCACCGGCGCCTCTGCTCTACTTCCCTGCCTCGAGCCTGATGCCATGAGAGAACGCTGTACGTGCGAGAGTACAGACAGAGCCACCCTGTAGTCGTCCTGTCCCATACCTACAGCAACAAGTGGTGGCGAGAAGGCGCTTACGTCAGCGGCCGTGCGCGTGAAGCATCTACAACTGTTTGATGGCACCGAGCACACAGCATCCTCCAAACTCACCGGCCACCACCGTACACGCAGTGCTAGGCAAGGGTGGATGGCTCGCGAGCATGGCCTTTCCAGTACGTGCAGTCGTCAAGCTGCTCACCGGCCGCCGGACTGACATTCAACAGGATGACGGGCTATCCACAGCTGGCGCGGGGCCATCGCGGCTTCCATCCCCTCCACGTAGGCCGCCTTGCGTCGGCTGTGAAACTGCATCGCTTACGGATGCACTGTGACAGCTACCAACATTGACCTCTTGGCGCTGCACCCTCAAGACGAGGCCGAGATGCTGGCACAAGAAGTTGCCGAGCGCGAACAGTGTGAGCTCGAGGCACAGCGGGCAAGCGGGACCCAGACCCTGATCTCGACGCACAGACCTGAAGCGCTCGAAAGAGTACAGCCAGCTCAAAGAGTCTGTCAAGGCCAGTCTAGAGGTTGATGGTGAACCATGTTGCCAACGTTACAGTCCAGTCAAGCGATGAGCTCCTCGCGTCTCTCGCATCCTACCTCTCGACCTTTCAAACAGACCTCTCGTCCGTCTCGGGCCAGATTTCAGATCTACAAGGCCGAAGTCGGGATATCGAGAACCAGCTCAGAGGCCGACGAGTGCGTACTGGCCCACAGCTATGCAAAACTGACTTGGACAAGACACTACTCCCACCTCTACATGCGCTGCTGCAAGATATCCTGCTCCCTCCTAGCTTGGTTCTGACTTTGCGCGATACCACACCGCTCCAGAGTCCCGACATGTGGCTTGAGGCCATCCCGGCGCTCGAAGAACGCCTTGCAGCTGTCAAAGCGCGCGGTAAAGTACGTGCCGCGCACGAACTCGGTCCGATCGTCGAGGGTCTCCGTGCAAAGGTCAGCCTCGGCCTTTCCAGCGCAAACCGCGACTGAAGCTTCCAGGCCATCGCAACTATCCCGCCGTTCCTCCTCTCCCTCCTCAAACCTCTCCGATCCGCTTCGACAGGCCTGTCGACAAACTTGCCTGTGCTGCAGTCATCCTTGTTGCTCAAATACCAGCCGTTCTATGGGTTCTTGCAGCGGCAGGCGCCAAAGGTCGCCAAGCAGGTCGAGCGGGGGTATGTGAATGCTGCCAGAGCCTACTATGAGACGGGTATGCGGCGCTATGCTCGAAGTCTGGGTGTCGTCAAGGTCAGTGTGCGACCACAACTCAAGTGAAGCTGACACCGAGTCAGGCACGGACAGTAGAGAAGGCAGAGGTTATTGGCACTGTATCCACTGCGGACGCTGCTCAACGTGAGCTCTCTGTCTTGCAGCCCTCGCATGTGAGCTTACTTGCCAAGCCGCCAACGGGAGCTCGGGGACCCACGAAGGGGTTCAAGAGGCTTTTGAGCGTCTCCAGTACGCCAACATTGACATGGGAGGCGAAGCCGGCAACGTCATCCTCTCGTACATGACTGACGATCCCGACTTTGTGCGTTGCTACATCCACTTGCTACCCTGCCTCTACTAATCGACAACAGCGACAACCGGTTGAAGCCCTGTTTCGCTCCCTCGCACTCGTCCTACTCGACAACGCCTCGGCCGAATTCACTTTTCTCGTCCGCTTCTTCTCCCAGCCGTCCCCCGCATCGCAGACCCTGACCTCTCCACCACCGAGCTCACCGTCCTCGCCGCGCCGCAAACCGTCACAGCAACAGCTGAGGCGGCCGACGAGTCCTGGCGTTGAGAGCGTGCGATCGCCGACACTGAATCAGGTCTTGCTGGGGGATGATCTCTCGGAAGCGGGTGGCCGATCGCGACTGGATCGTAATGGCCACGGAACAGGCGTTGGCGAGGAGACGCTGCAGACGGCGGAGCGGATCTGGCATGAAGTCTTGGATCCGGCTTTGGAGTACTGCCAAGTCTGTCATCACACTCTCAAAGCAGCACACTGACAGCCTACAGTCATTCTTCACATCCGTCCTCACGCCCTCACCACCACCTGCAACCGTGCTGCTCACAATCATCCGGCTCAACGATCGGATCATGGCCTCGGCGCAACAGCGCGCCTGTTTGCCGCTAGAACCGTTTGTCATGGGTTGGAAACTGGCGCTCTGGCCGGCGTTTCAAAAGGAGATGGGCCGGCACGTGGAGAGCTTGCGCAAGTTGGCGGACGAGGCCGAGGGCAAGGGCTTTGCGGGGCTTGTAGGGCGCGGCGTCAAGGATGGCACTGTGCGGCAGGTGGGTCTGCGTATATCTGTCGATATGGTGCTGACTTGCGACAGGTTGCGATACGCTATGCTGCGCTGTTCACGTGTATCACGGAACTAGGGGACGAAGCGCAAGAGGCGATGATGTTCTCGAGGTCCGCGCTGCACGAGCTCACCGCACTCGACGCACTGACACTACACAGCCTCGCGCGTCTCCGCACAGAGCTCACGCGACTGATCACGGTCCAGTCGAAGAAGATCAAAGCCATCCCTCAGCAACAATCCTACCTCTCGACCGTGTTCGAAACGGTCCTGCATCAGCTCACGTCCGGACCGGGACCGACGACGCATCCACGCATGCAGAGCGAGCTGAGCTACTGGCGCACACGGGAAGAAGAGGCGCGGCGCCGGATCGCCGTCTAGCATAGACTGTTGCATGCATCTCTGTGGTTAAACCCGCCACTGTCGGCGTTTCGGCGTTTTTGGCGGCAGTGTTATATCGCCCCCCTAGCCAAACTCCGAAAATTCGACTTTTGCTTCCGTTCCCTCGCCGCCGCTCAGCTCACGCAGTAGTGTTCAAGTCGGCTCAACTCGTCAAGACTAACATCAGCAACAATGGCGCCCGTCGAGCGAAGCAACCTCCGTTTTGGCCGTGACACTGGTCGCCCGACCACTGTCATCCCGCGCAAGCAGCTCCCGTCGCACAAGAAGGGCGTCAACACGTTAGTATCGCAGTTTTGTCGTGGGCTGGGAGTGGAATGGAGATGGCGGACGGCAGGGATAGTGTGATGCCGGGACGGTGTGTGGAGCAGGCAGGCAGGCGGGATGTGGCGCTGGGCTTGAGCGGGACACTGGTGTGGGAATCATGTTGGAATCTAGAGCTGACCTATGATCCTTCCTCTTCGCTATCGCCTTGCTCTATCCCTGCCTCGTCATCACTACTATCACCCGCACAGCGAGAAGAAGACGTTCGTCAAGTCGATCATCCGCGAGGTCGCCGGCTTCTCGCCCTACGAGAAGCGCGTGATGGAGCTCCTCCGTAACTCCAAGGACAAGAAGGCAAGGAAGCTCACCAAGAAGAGGGTGAGTTTGTTTCCGGGTTGACAGGATGGCTCGCTCGTTCTATGGCTGTGTAGTCGACAAGGCTACAGCAAGCACAAGCGAGTCCCATCCAGGCTATTCCGTACTCTGAAAGGGCTGTGCTGCTTGCACCGCGCCGTGGTACAGCGACGCGTTACGCACTGCTTTGTGCTTACTGCGTACTGCTGCTAGCGCGGTGTCTCAGCCTCGCGGATCCCAATAGCCCATACAACCGCCCAATCTACCTGCGCGCACACGCTGACTCACCTCAGCTCGGTACGCTCCTCCGGTCGAAGCGCAAGCTCGAGGAACTCCAGAACGTCATCCAGGAGTCGCGTCGCCAGGCCGCCCACTAAACTTCGAGCCGTCAGAGGGACGCTGGGGTCGTGTGAGAGGTTGTGTACCATTGTTATGACATGGTGATGCTGCATCGATGTGGTGCATGCCCGCGGGGCTGTACGGGCTATACTGACGTACTGACTGGGCGGTGCCGTCGTTGGGGCTACGCTCAAGGCGATTGGCGTGGCGTTTGCGTCCGATATTATTACTGACGGCGTCTCCCGCCCTTCAAGGCGGCGTGGCACATGGGCCTAACGGCCATTAACACAACGTCTCTGGTTGACTTTAACTGTCGGTTCGACTCCGACCGCTGCCTTGCTTTTTGGCCGCGCTGCGAGCGTGTCCACAATCTCATGGTCGCGCACTCTGGTCACCTTGGTCTACTGAACGCAGTCCACAAACATGATGCATGCCCTCACGCAGCCTTCGGTAACACGAGATCTCCCGATTGCGTCGTGAACTGATACCCGAATGGCTCGGTATCACCTTGAGCGGCCAAGACATGCGTGTGCGTCTTGTCAGCGCAGTAGGCCAGGTACAGAACGTCGGGAGTCGTCTCGCCGTTACACCTAAAGTAGGCTACCGGTTCACCGACAGCCTTCATGCTGCCCCCACCGGAACAAGTCGTCGCGACACCCGAGTGGATAGTGAAGTTTACCGTGTCATCCGAGGGAGACTGCGAGATGTTGCTGATGTCGGGTACGGAAGAGAGGTCGGTGTGCTGCGGCTCACCGAAAGCAGCGACTTGCTCGGGCGGGCACCGCGTCGAGTACCGACCGTGAGCGGGCAAGTCGCCAGACATGGTGTTGAAGCAACGTATGTAGACTGACTGATCACAACATGGTGACTATATACAACACTTACGGCCTGTCGGCGGAACATGAACAGACCATCGTTCCCTTGATAGTCTGAATCGCCCCGAAGCAACTTCGCCATCCTTTCGTCCCCGCTCAAAGGCTGTCATTGCACCACTCTTCGCTATTCTGGCAGAATCGTCGCTTGGACAATCGGTTCTGGCCTAGGATGGTTATATCAGTACGCGCTTTTGCACGCTGAGAACGTGACGGGACCCACCTGAGTGAGAAGACTACCTTTTTTCGAACGATGCCGACGACCTCGTATGCCCTCGTGCGTTCCTTGCCTTCAGGCTGGGGTTTAGGCTTCACACGACGCTTTCCCGGCACGTCATCATCTTGCTCTTGCTCATGTGTCCACTTCCGCTTGCCCTTTGCAACCGATCTGTTACTCGTTGGCATGACGGGACTTGAATCCAGGTCGGACGAGTAGTCTCGAGCGGCAGGTGCAGGGCCGAGCGGACTGCTGCTGGCGATCGGACCGGTAGGTGATGATTGTTGGAGCAGAAGACGCGAGGGAATGGCACTCTTTGGCGTCGCTTGATTGACGGCATGCCTAGGTCTGGCTGGGGTCACCGATGGGTCGCCCGGCGCTAGCTCAGTGTCGCTTTCAGCTTCACTCGCAGCGTCGTCCGAATCGACAGCGATTGGGGCTTTGACGGTCGACGAGGTGACTGCTCCAGGGCGGAGAATGGTGTCGCTTCGACTCGTGAGAACTTTGCGGATCACGGCGTAGGGTTTCGGCAGAGTCGCAATCTTGCCATGGAGGAGGTGGTGAGCGCCAATGTGCAGCGTGGGTTTGTCCTACGCAATGTTTGTCAGCATACCCTTGTGCTCGTCATGACTGTACTACTCACTGGCCGCTCAAACCCAAGCAAGCCAACGACACCGTTGGCCGTGTCGCCCTCGACATCGATCTCGCCTTGGAGTTCCATGAGCACGAGCTCGCCGCCGAGCTGCACCAACGGCGGCGCGTCACTTTTCGGCTTCAACGAGGCATCAAAGAATGAAGCGGGAAGAGGAAGATGGATACGCATGGCAGCTGGATGGCCTCAGTGCAGCGATACCTCGCGCTGAGCCCTCAACGCGTCTTGATTTTGCTGGCAGGTCACATGAAACACGCGTCAAATGCGGAGATGTTTGCCGTCAGGGTCTTCTTCTCGTCCTCGGCCGCCGGTAAAGTTTATCATGGCGACGCGGGCGACGCAGAGAGTCAGCTCCGGTACATCGAACATCACCGCTGAGCAATATGAACTCGGTCCGGGAGCTTGGGCTGCTAGACCGATTCTCGTTGACAAGGTGAATGTGACGGACGTCTGTGCGTATCAGACTAATCGTGATGCAGGAGCTTGGTCGGGTATGAAGCTGTGCCTGTTGTTGGCTTCGCCTTCGACACGACGCCTGGGACAACCGCAGAGCAGCTCCGTACCCAAATCGAGCTCTCTGTTGCTCGTGCTGTCGAGTGTTTGCCAAGCGCATTTGCGGTATGCGCAAACGTCAAATCATCCAAGCCGAGCTTCGAGTTCGTCTCACGGGTGAACGTGACTCAGCACATCATCTGGGACGATGCGAGCATCTCGCATGAAGCGGCAATAGAATCGCTACTGCAACACGACTTTGCGTTCGCCCAAAGCCAACTTCCCATGTGGCGCGTACATGTCTGGCAGCGTCCCGGCACGGACACGCTCTGGCTTTCAGTGGCAGTTGGCCACATGCTATTCGATGGCTTGTCAACCTTGGACTTGCTGCAGCGTATCACGGGAGCGCTGGCAAGTGCTGGGGATGCCACACCAGTACAAAGCACGTATGTCGCACTGCCTTCTGACGCCTCACTGCCGCCCAGCCTCGAGTCACTGGTCTCCACAAAGCCGTCGTTTCCGACACTCTTGAGCGTCATCTTCAAGGAGTTGGTCAAGCGGCACTTGCCGCGCTTCATCCAGGCGCTGTTCCCCGAGCCCATCGTATGGAACGGCAACGCCGAACGCCCCGCCGTTCCAACCGCCAAAGTCAGCAACCTCACACTCTCCACCGATACCGTGTCGGCGCTCCTCAAGGCATCGAAAGACCACTGTGTATCCCTTCACGCGGTTCTACACGCCGCCTTGTCCCTCTCCATTCAGCCATTAGTCCACGATGCGCAACAGACATTGAAGAGCATGGCATCGACCTCCGTCCGACCGGCACTTGGGGCGGGCAACCACACCCAAGGCAACTACAATGGCGGTCTGCTATATATCGTGCCAAAGCCCTTTCAGCCCTTCTGGACGCATGCAGCGGCATATGCGGCGATGATGCAGCATCCCAATCGATACAAGGCGGCGCTGGAAGATATCGGTATGCTGGCCTTCATCCCTGACAAGGGCGACAAATCTTCGAGCGAGGGTTGGGAAGCTTTCTTCCGGGCCAAGGTTCAGGGGCCGCACCAGGGCAGCTTCGAGCTCAGTAACCTCGGCCGTGTCAAGGTGGCCACCGGTGACGCTGACTCGTGGCGAGTCAAAGAGGGACTCTTTTGCCAGCGCCCGCTCCCGACGGCTGCGGCGCTGGTTTTCTCGGTCATGACCATCGAGACGACAGCGAGCCTTGGACCAATGACTATCTCACTCGCGCGCGAAGCACACTCTGTCACAGACAGCGAGGCCACCGAGGTGCTAGACCGACTACAGGCAATCCTCGAAACAGTCGCCCAAGGTCAAACACCGACATGATCTCACAACATGCATCATTGACCCCAATCCCATATAATCGCTATTCGCTCCACCTAATGGTACAAGCATCCCTATAATCGTCGAGCTAGACCTTTGCCCAATGCATCTTTGTCCGATCTGCAGCTGCGCGTGAGAGTTGCGAGTAGATCGTCTTCTTTGCCATCGTCACGCCGTCCTCCATTCGGATCTTCTCGCCGACTCGGCGGGCTTTCTCGATCATGACGGTGTTGGAAGTTGCCTTTGACAGCGCGCTGGCAATGTCATCGGCGCTGAGCGAAGCCACCTTCAAGCCAACTTCAAGGCGCGTGACCCGGTTTGCCCTGCAAAGTGTCAGCTGGACGCCCAACCACAGGTAGCATGCGCACCAGAAGAACTGATCACTGCAGTGGGCGTTAGCGGCGTGCGCGCGTGGCCACGATTGACTCACCCGAACCATGGCTTGATCATTGTGGGCAGGCCGGCTGCGTCGCATGAGTCATCGACGATCAGTCGTACCCGCAGACACTCACCACGCAGACTCGCCCCAACGGTACCAGCACCGCCGTGGTGCATCGCAGCATCAATTTGAGGGAACAGCCAGCCATGCGGGACTTTGTCCACGCTGTAGCAGTTGTCCGGGAAGACGATTTCCTCGCCTTCCTTGGCCGGATCAGCACCGCGCGAAGACCAGCCTTTCGCAATGACAGCGTAGACATCAGCTGCACCACTGGATCAGCAGCACCTCAAGATTACTTCGCCGGGACGTACCCTGCGCGACGGCCTTGATGATATTGCGCGTGACTTGATTGGCGTTGTTGACGACTATGGACCCAAAGCCCTGTTCAAATGAGCGCCCAGCCGCTAGACTGAACGTCAACTTACAATGTACACAAGAGGCTTGGCCAGTTCTCTTGCTTCCTTGATGAACGCGTCTAGTGACTCCGGAGGAGTCCAATCGGTGTCACTGTTCTCAAGATTCCAGTACCCGGCTACGAGCCGTCAGCGTCAGTGAGCAATCCGTTAATTCGACGAACTGATGGTGCTACGTCGTGTCAGTGATAGCAATGCCAGCGCTAGTGTCAACTTACATGTCATCATGCCAGTCAAGTGGCTTTGGTACCACAGCTGGACTGAAGTTGTACAAGAATGGGATCTGTGGTCTGTCAGTCTGTGAACAAGGCAAGCAGGACCACACACCTTTTTGACCGAGAGATGCGCCATATCTGTGGCTTTGAGGTGGAGGTACTTTTTGCGCCATCGATTGATCTGAGGAGCCGTAGCGGTCCAGATAATATTGTCCTGACTCATGATCAGCGAATGTACTAGATGAGCTGATCGAGACATACGTAGAGAACTGTCCGGGACGCAAATAAGTATGTGATCGTGAGCGCATCAGTCCCGGTTACACTAACCATATGTAGAATCTGTTTTTGGTCAGCGTTTAGACAGTTGGCGATCCGCCACTCACAGTTGAAGCCGGGACCCATCTCCACTGCCGGGACCATCTGAGATTGTCAGTCTCGTCCGTGGAGCGCGAGGTACCCACGAATGCCTGAGGGTAGGCCGTCGTGCGCGTCCAAGGCATCGTAAAGGCTCGCTGCTATTGTCAGCCTCAGTCCCCATGGAAGCTGGTGTACTCGCGAAGTAGGGAATCTTGAGTGCTTCGGCAATGTGGACGCCGGACATGGTCGATGGCGATTCGATTAGCACATCTGCATCGTGGCACGCGCGCCAGCTATCCAGAAGTACTGTAGTCATACGTGAATTTCTGACTGCGTCGCGCCATTGCACTTACATTCATCGAGCCAAGTCCGGAAAGAGCCTAGACTCTCTTGGAAGAAGCCGACGGAGAACATCTGTGATGCAATTAGAAGGTCGCGCATGCCAGTCTTCATGCTCCGCACCTTGTGATCACTGCTCAGCTTCATGAGAGCAGTTGGATCACCGCCAGCCGCCCGGTGCCCAATGCCGTACCCTTCAACCCAGGTCTTGAACTCGGCTGTTCCTGGTGAGCATTCTTACACACTCACGGGCGCAGACTTACGATGCGTCACGATGGTGACCCGGTGTCCATCCTTGAGCAAGCCAAGTCCCAAGGCAATGTAAGGTTGAACATCTCCTCTGCTTCCGATCGTGAGGCAGACGAAGTGCCGCGGGGTGACGTGGTGCATGGAGCCTGGCGGCTTGTTTGCAATAAACGGCACGTAATTGATAGCAGCATCCGGGATAGCTATTTGGCGAGTCATAGCGTCCTTGCGAGGCGCTAATATGCTAGACTCGCGAACAAGGCCAGGCTTGTCGCTAGTCGGCGATGCCGTCCGCTCTAAGGGAAGGATAGAGGACGGTGGTGATCGTGATGGGCTCACGATCCCGGTGGGCGCAAGGCCTGGCGGATCCATGCTGGCAGGCGGTGATGTATCTCCACCATGGGCCACCACCGTGTTGATTCGCTCGATTGTCTACGAACGTCATCAGCAAGTTGGTGTGGAGGTGTTCCTGGGGCCTACCTCCTCCCTCGCCTTGGCTTGCCAGAACTCGAAGCGCAAGTCGTGGTGCCCCTCGATTCGCAAAGCCATGCCGTGCATACCTAGGCGCACGGAGCGAGTCTCCACGGCACCTTTGACTTCATGCGTATGGAACCGGTACTAGATTGTGATGAGCGCCTTCGTGACTCGGAAATTGCAAGGCTCACCTTGATGTCCTGCGCAGCTACGTTCCTTCGCCAGAAGCAGATGAATTTGGAGGACACGATGAGATGGCCGCGAATAGGGACCAAGCCTTGATTGACATAGCACCGTTTCACTGGATCATGATCAGCCCACGACACGTTGGAAGACTGCCGCAACTCACGCCAGATCTCCTCGTCTGGATCAATGCCAAACACCTTTGCCGCCATGGCCGCTTTCTCCGCCTTGGCTCTGCTGGCCGCCACATGCACGTCCTCGATATCCTCCGAGCCGCGACTGACATTGTAGTTTTCCATCGACGAGCCTCGCGAGCTGTCTTCGTTTTCGTCGTCGGCGGCCAGGATGTCGTGGTCCGCCACGCGCATCGTGACTTTAGCTCGTTGGGCCGGGTCTTTGTAGCGCCTCCCGTGGGACGCCGCCAGAGCGGCCGCGAACGCCTCTGCGAACCACTCGACCTCGTTGAGCAGTCCAATGCGCAGATTGCAACTCGACTTGTCGTCCTCATGATACATCTGGGGCTGGCCCTTGGTCGGCGTTTGCAAGCTCGACGTCGTTGCTGAGCGTTTGTCGGCGGCTTCGAGTATGGGCGAGCCAGGGGTAGAAGATGGTCGGTTGTTGATGAATGAGCCTCTCTCGCTATCCCGTCGAACAAGAGCACTGCCCATTGAAGTGATAGTCTTCTTCAGGGTGCTCCCCGAACGAGACGGCGACGTGTTGGTTGATACGGTTGACGTTGATGCGTTCACATCTTTCGAGTCCTGGCTGCCCCTTCTTGACGGTACATGACAGGACTTCGTCCGCGCGACGCTCGGAGCTGCACTGGGACTCGCAGCCGGCAGCATGGAGGAAGACGGTGCGCAATACCGTTCTGACTGATCTTCGTCAAGATCAACGTCCATGTTTATGAGTTTTGCGAAGCCATGGTAGTCCTCGCAAGCAATCAGGTGAATTCTGTCAAGCGGGATACACATTCGCAGCATGAGCCACTCTTCCGAATTGTCGGGTTCGCCAGGAGCGCGCTCGGAGAGCTCGCCTCGCGGCCCGCCAACGAGGTCAGGGTTGGCTGCTGCCTTGCGCCGACGTGCCCAGCGAGCTCGTGCGTGACGGTACAGAGCGCCTTCGAGCTCCCGACGCCAGTTCAGTGCGGACTCCTCGGTATCAAAGCTGTAATGAGTTGTGGTTGGTGGCTGGCCTTCGACGGTATCGTATGTCACATAGACGTCGTGGGGATGAGTTGGGTCTAGGGGAGCGATATGTCGGATAGAAGACACTGCGCGAGGGTCAGTCTGCCTCGCGCACTGCCGTCGAAACTCACACATCACGGACTTGATTGGCCTGACGCGACCCGCTTCATCGGCGCTCGGATACGAAGTCACCATCTCGGCGCTAAGCTCCATCCAGACTCTCCGCTTGGTAGCCAAGAGTCCTGGTCGGTGAATATTGACGGGCCCCGAATGCAACACGGTGAATTGAGCCATGGCAGCATTGATGGCCCGCTCGCCACTTGATTGACCATCATTCGGCTGCCCTCGCGCGATAGCACCCGCGAGCGGAGGGAGGAGGGCGTGAAACAGCAAGCGATGAGTGGTGAGGTGCAGATTCCCCTGGTCAAATCAGCGTAACTCGAGCGCATTGATCAAACAACACACAATGAGCAAAACTAGGCATTGGGACATTAGCGCTACTAAGCGGGAGACTTCACTTGTACATACCTCCACGAAAGACAGATCCGGTGCTCTCAGCCAGCAGCCGCTCATCCTCCCAGCCACCCGGATTCATGTCAGTCGGCTCCATCAACGTCGCAATCTCCCCGAAATCCTCCTTGATAGCTTGCATCTTCTCTTCATCTGTCGGCTCAATATCATCCTGCTCCGCCGGTGGATCTTCATTCTTGACGTCGTCGGTGGCCTCGACTACTTCACCCAGGGGGATGACAGGGGCTACTGGTCCATCTAGGGATTCGGTTGTCGGTGACCCCTGGGAATGAAATTGAGGAAGAGCAGGCCGTTTGCGAGTATTCTTGGCAACACCACCATTCGTCAAAGGAGAGAGGTTGCTGAGTGAAAGAGCTGCTTATGATCAGCCTAATGAACATTACGGCCCATCCAACATACCCGCCAATCGGGATGCAAGCATCTCCTTGTCGATCGCCTGATCATACTGTAGTCCTGGACTGTCTTTGGGAGCATCGCTGGGAGCTTCCAGAGCCTCGGGTGGCGTCATAGCCGTCGGAGTTTCTACGACCTCCTCTGTGTCATCGTCCGACTCATCCGAGCCATCAGCCCTCTTCTTGAGACTGGGCAAACGCGCGCTGGCCATGAGTTTGAACATGTTGAACATTTCCATGGAGCAGCAAGTGCCACCCACTTCGGTCCGAGCTGCACTCTGGTTGTCGAGTTTCGAAATGGGCACGCTGCTGTCGGTTGCTAGAGTCGAGGTGGACGAGCCCGCATCGTTGGTGTCGGGTCCCTGTCTGTTGCGTTGGTGTAGCACCCGGGACAGCTTTGACAACGGTGCCATTATGCAAGCAAGCTACCTTTCGGCAACGTCAGCCCCCGAGGACACGCGTCTCGTCTGGCTTACCGAAGCCGGTGGCAATGTCGATCCTGGAGACGTATGCTCGGCGATCCAAACGTGTCCGTCGGCTTTCTTGACGCTACGTCAGCGTCTCGCCTTCGATCGCTCGGGGTTCTTGGGACCTCGGTCAGAGGAACCTGCTATCAATATGGGATGTCGGAAGAAGGCTATCGCTGTTGATGTATGGTGTTATCGCGAGATGGCCAGCAGCTAATCAGTGTAAGCTGCCACCGGTTCCAGTACAGTGCAGCCTCTATATTTGAGATGAGCAGTTCCTAATGGTACGTGTATCCAATTAGAGAGGCTTTCAAATACGAAACTTTACGTAATCTTGGCGCCACGTCATTGCAAAATTTGCAGTGGGGGTCAAGCTTCCCGTCTTCCGCATCTCAATCATCATCCATGACTACTACTCATCATCGACCACGATTGGCACTTGCTTCGACCCGGGCGACGCTGCAAAGTAGTTCTTCAGGGACGTCTGCGAGAGACCGGCGGCCCGCGAAAGTCTCAAGTCCCTCGCAGCGGTCCGCAGGCTACTTTGAAGTGTTTGCCACTGAACATCCTTTCTCGAGCTTGCATGAGCTTGCAAGGTGGCCAAGGCAGCCTCTACAGCATCCTGGGACGGTGCTGCAGGTTCTGAGGATGCCTGAGAGCCTTGCAATGACCCTGAAGAGCCTGCAGAGTCGTGAGTTGCCTCGATTTCGACGTCTGACTCATCCTCGTCCTCATCATCCTCAAACACCACTTGCGTGCGAGCAACGGCCAGCAGCTCTGCAGGCTCCATGGGCTCGGGTATGTATTGACTCGGCTCGTCACGACCGCTGACCAGGTCGTTGATGTCGATCCGGCAGCGGCGAGGTACGATCTCAGCTGCTTCTAGGCGATTCAGGGCGTCTGCGAGGCCCTCGAGTGCATTTGAGACGCCGGGCTCGTTGCTGGGCATCACCAACAGTAAGCACGCGGTTGTAGGTGTACGAAACTGACCGTGCGCCGTCCTCAGACACGATTTCAATGTCCAATTCGCCGTCGGCGTCTTCTTCGCCTGGTAATATGCCAGACTTTCGCCAGCAGTTGACCATGGTCTCAGGACTGACACACGACCACGCCTCGCTGGCCATGCGAATCGCGTCAAGTAGCCTGATCTTCCAGATGTCCCGAATCCCGGCTGCTCCTTTATCCAAGTTCGACAAAGCCCGCTCGGCAAATAATCGACGATAATTTGCCTTGAAGGCAGCGATAATACCCTGATCAAGAGGTTGGATGTGCGAGGTCATGTTGGGTGCGAGGAATTCGAGGCGGATGTTGGTGAGTTTGATTGGCGGCTTCTTCGTCCCAGACTTGGCCTCCGCGATCTTCTCCTTGTTCTTCCTGGTCCGGGGATCGATCTCGAGCTCTTCGCGGCTCACCAGAGTGTGTACTTTGGCGTTGTCGAGGAGCAAGATGATCTTGCGGCCTTCCTGGCGCAGTCGGCGATCCCACCGATCGAGCCACAGCGTGAACTGCCACATGGTCATGTACGCGTTGTCTTGGTGCGTGTATTCGACGCCGAGTTCCTTGAATTCGGCCTGTGTACCCTTGTTGAAGCAATGGGGCTCTTTCGCCGAGCCAATGATCAGCGGCGGCTCACGCTCGCCAAGAGCATTGACGGTGAAGGCGTAGGTGATGCGATCACGAGCCTTCTGCAAGCCTGGCTGCCGGGTATGAGCCAGACTACGGTCAGGGATCATCCTGCGAAGTTAGGCTCTGTCTGAATTGGCTTGGTTCGACGTACCTCCAGTACAACCCGGTTTCATCCATGTTGAACGTATCCTTGAGCGAATACTGCGAGAGTACACCTTGCAGGCGCAGCCGCTCAGGCGGGACGGCGGCGCGATCGACTGAGCCTGCTTCTCCATGCTCGGTAAAGCACTGAAGCTGCGCCCTGAGCTTGAACTTCTGAAGCCACCCGCGACTACGCGGCGTGGGTTCCTCTGTGAGCCTCAGAGAAACCTCTAGACGCGTATACTGCGCAATGATGGCTGAGTCGCAGAGTTTTGCACCTTTCTTGAGTGATTGGTCGACCCATTGGCTTAAAGCCACCTCGATCAGCGGTACACGCACTCTGCGTGTACGGCGACGGTCTGGGAGGGTGAGGGCGTTGGTGCGGCGCCACTCGGCGGCAGTATGGATCCAGCGATGTATCGTAGGGTGTGATATCTTCACCTTTGGATACATCTGCTGCGCCCAGCGCAGCGTGGCCATCGCAGTGTTTGCAGGATGAGCTTCGTGATACTCGATGATCGCGAAGTGCTCCGAGATCGTGGCATGCCGCTTGATCTTGGCCTGAGCTTTGATAGCCAGAATCTCGTAGTTTGGACGGGCTCGAGCCTTCTTGCCGGTCTTGGCAAGACGTGCAGCTGCTTTTGCCTTGGCTTCTGCGTCCTTGACCTCCTGAGTGGGTGGGCGCGGAGCATCGATGGCGAAAGTATCCCGTGGGCGCGCCGTAGGTGCGTTCTGCAGGTCGTACTCCTCGAGGAGCTCCTGGAGGACCCTCTCAAAGCCTTGCCCAGCACCGTCGCGAACGGCTTCGAGGCCTTGGATATGCTCGCATAGATTGCCAGCTTGCTCAAGCCACTCGTCCTCGTCGTCGGTGCGAACAGGCTGACGCAGCAGCGCCTCGCGAGTGACGTTGATCCTCTGCGACATAAGCTTGTATCCGCGCTCGAGTTTCGGGACCAGTGCGTAATCTGCAGGCAGCACTAGCTGAGTTGCGTAGCGGCTCTGGCTCTGGCTCTGGCTCTGGCTCTGTGATTGCGACATTGGATGTACGAGAGTACTGCAGTGCAGCGTCGCTCAGTTGGTCTTCAAGCCGCAGCCGTCGCGTCGCGCGTCGCGCGACCGTATCAAATGTGTCTGATCTAGATTTGGTCCCGGTACGCCTCTCAGTTACCGTTGCTGCAGCTCTCGCGCCTTGTACAGCGCGCCACCCAGTGCCAGGGACCAGCAGAGCGTGTTTTCTGGCTGCTGACGTGCGCACAGAATCCGAATCAGGCCTTTCGGCATCCCCAAATCCAAAATCCCGCAAATGGACATTATGACCGCGTGGTTTTGTTCTCATCTAGAGAGACATATTCCATTTCCATGCCATAATCATAGGGAAATGCTCGAAACCGCCCTCGAGGTGTCCAAATAGAGAGGCCTCTCAAATAGGGAGGTTCCATTTATAGAGGCTGCACTGTAGTTCCGGCGCCCGACCGCATGTGGAGGATTTCCCCGTTCTTTATTTAGCTCCCGCAAGTGTAGGAAAGCAAGCCAGGCTTGCTTTCTTCTGCGGATCCTGGTGTCAGAGATGTTCATACAGTCAACAGTGGTGACGAGGTGGCAGGTCACAAGCTGCATGCAAGACAGTAGCACAGCATAGCTTCTTCACGAGGCGATGACAAACGTCGATCGCAGATCGACGCCCGTCACATGAGCTTCAACCCTGTCGGGCGGCCTAGAAGTGCTCCTTGGCGAAGCGGACGTCGACGGTGCGCGTCGCGCACGCTATGGCATCGCGCTTGATTGTCTTTGCCAGGCCGTTCGGCTATGGAGGATAAGCGCGCGCTCGGTCGCTCGCACTCCACCCGGGACGTACCCCGCAAAAGTAGACGCCCATGCGGCTTTTGAGCGTCGCTTCACGTCCGGGTAGGTAAGAGCCGCCTTCGATGCCCTTGACTATACCCGCAAAGATCTGACGAAATTCAGGCCGTCCAAAGTTGGTACGCGACCGCAAGAGCGTCAAGGGACTACGCAGTCAGCTTGGTCATCACGCAGGCACCGAACGGACTCGTATTCCTGACCCACACTGCGTATACAGTCAATCACATCGTCATGCACCTCGATCAACGTGCTTACTCATTCAACGTAATGTTCTGGATCGTGTCCGAGTCCATCTTCTGCGTCAGGAAGACCTAGTAGTAGAGATGTTAGTCAAGTTTACGACGTCCGCCGTTCGCGATCTGACCGAGATCTTCAAAAAGTTGGCTAGGAACAAGCGTCGTCAGAATCCGCTCTGCCGCGCAGCTGCAACGACCCACGATCAGTCTGCGATTGCTCAAGCTCCTCAAGCAAAGTCTGGAACCAGCCGAAAGAGCCTGTACAATGTTACACTGTACACCATTCGACCATGCGGGGACTGACCGGTGTCTCTGCACGTCCAGATGAACTCGACACGCCGCAGCGCACCAAGCTTGCCTGCACGCTGCGCGTACCTTGTAGCGGTCAGAGCGGAGTACCGTGATACGGGCTGGGGGCATACCAGATGTGCTTGAGGATCGAGGCGAAAGGCTGCCCGGCGTTATGAAGACTCGCGCCATTGAGACGATACTGACCGTGACACCGATACCAGCACCAATCAGGACCGCCACTTCGCTCTTGAAGACGTCCTCGGCGGGGGCTCCGAATGGTCTGTGCGCGCCATCAGCCCTACTGATGTGCCCCACTTGCGCACGCACCCGTCAATGCGGAGCTTGGGCACTGCCCTACCGACCGCCTGCGGGTCGATGACGACAAACTTGCCACGGCGCAAGTCATCATCTTCGTACAGCTCCGATTTGCGTTCACCCGCTTGCGCAGCTTTTGTCAGAGCCCTGGCCGTTTCAGGCGTCGCGCCCAAGCGCTCGCCGAGTGCGTGAGTGAAGTCGCCCACTTGACGGATGTGTACCGATACGAACGGATCCTCCGGCGCCGACGAAATAGTGAACTGCACCCAGTTAAGCGCGCTCCCTTACGTGGTCCAACATACCGGATGCCACTGGAACTTGGAAACTTCAGGGCAGTTGAAGAATAGCCACTGGCCCGCCTTGTATTTGAAGCTAGGCTTCTCGAAGCGGACCTCCATTACGCCTGATGGGTGCAGGATAATCTTCTGAATGTCGGTCTTACGGCGAGCTCGGATCTCGCGCCACATGCGCTCGCCAAAGTACTGAGGCGTCAAGTAAGTGCGCGGTGTCAATGTTGAACATACAAGAATACCGGGCCAGATGGTGTATCGCCAGGAGAGGTAGCCAAGACAGTGCTCTGTCGAGTAGAACGGAAACGTAGGAATATAGTCCGGTTCAACCGAGTCTCGTACGAAACAGCCCGTCGCATGCGTGTAAAGACCGATCATAAAGAAGAATGCCTGACCATCACTGTCAGTGGCTATTTGTTTTCATGCAATCGAGGACAAACCAAGTGGTGAGTGTACCAGAACGCCTCGAAACATTGCTTCCGGATGGACGCATGTGCGGTCTAGCAAGTGATCAGATTATCGCTGTGCTCGACAAAGTGGTCTTTGGCGTACCGTGTACATTAGCAACATGATGAGCAGCATACTGTCGCGCTCGTTATTCACTTTGGCAGTCGCAGAGGCCTACTCACACATGTCCCGTGACACCTCCCGCTTGTGTATAGTGGATCTGCCAAGCTGTCTCCTTTCGGACTTGCGTGCGTTCGACCTATGTGCATCAACACCGCACTTTCACACAAGGAACAACCATACATTGATGAAATTGACGCTTGTAAGCCCAGTAAGCAAAGGCGTCATTCTCTGACTTCACTCACTAATGTGCCGTGGTGTGAACCATGGTGAAAAACAACATCGAGTAGGCGACTTGACGGTGAAACTGTACGCCCTCAGCTGTCTGCAGTCGCCTCAGCGTCGCCCTTACCCATATGTTCTCGTCCGCAGGAAAGAAGCCTTGCAGCTTTGGGCGTACCATCCGAATGATGTTGCGAAGCACTGATGTCATCAGCGCGGCCTCCAACTGTCACTGACACTAACTGGGGACCAAGATCAAGCCACCGTCAAACGCCAGCACGAGACCAGCTCCGCGCGACGTCCAGACGGAAAACTTGAGACCATTGAGTGCTGCCAGCTTTTTGTTGGATGCCTGCGAGTACCAGCCGTAGGCGACTGTGCTTCGTCAGCGGAAGTCAAGTACGACCGTATGATACGACTTACAGACTCCTATGTGCCCGCCATACCACAACACATTCCATAGCAAGCGGCGACCGGTCTGCAGCAAGATGAGTACGACTTTGCTGAGAATTCGTACTGCTCACCAGCTCACGACGGAAGAACGACTCCTTTTCGTGGGACGTCATCAAAGCGACAGGGTAGTAATGGGATGGGTATGAGAAAAGCAAGAGCCGTCCAGCGGCTTGTCAGTGGGTGTGAAGATTATAGGTCAGAAGCAATGGTGCGCAGCACCCGGTGAGCTCGCTGAGATCCCACAACCCACTCTTTGACATCGCACATCTGTGAAGGTTGCCCCGGACGCACCAAGTGTGTCGTGCACGGTTGATGGTGAACCCAAAAAATGTCGTTTCGCCAGGTGAAACACCGAGCGCCAGTCTGAAACGCACATATACGGATACAACGTCGCATTGCAATCTAGACCTTTTCGCTTTGCGTCTTCTCCTCGTCAGACTCTTCCTTTGAAAACGTTTCTCTCAGTAACCTCACGGTGCGCGGTGCGCAGGTCAGGGCCGTGCCCGCGAAAAAGGTGAAACCGCAAAAGATGGCCGCATTGGTGAACACGCCGCCCTGAGCGTTGATGAGGACTGTCTCGCGTCAGTCCACTGTAACACCGATGCAGACCAACGTACCGGCCGACACCTGCGGTCCACACAGCACCGGAAATGCACTCAAGCTCCACGTCAAGCCTAGTCGCCCACCGAACTCCCGGACTGGACTGATGCTGGCGCAAGTCGCGGCGACGAGCGTGATGAACACGCCGCTGAAGATACCGAACAGGACCAATCCAAAGACCGTGCCAACGGGATCGATGTTGGGCGATGTCCAGAGAGCGAAGAGTGTGATACCAGAGCCGATACCCCCAGTGATGAACATGTTCCATACACCGAGCTTGTCGGCGAGGAACCCCGACATACCGCGGCCGATGAACGATCCGGCATTGACGAGGCCAACAGAGTAGTTGGCAAGCGTAGCAGACACGCCGTTGGCGACTGAGAACGAGTTTGCAAAGAAGCTACCAGCAGGTTAGTGTCCACTACGACAGGCGAAGTCATGTACTGACTAAGGAGTGAAGAAGCTGGCCCAATGTCAGCGTCGTCCCAGGCAAATCAACACCAGCTTACTTCATCCAGACCAAGCATACGCCCTGCACAAAGCACATGAACCGAACCTCCTTTAAGGTCGAGAAGAGAGCACCCCAGCCCATGGGGTGTCGAGGCGGCAAACGGGCCTTGACTACGAGCCATGTCGGCGCGACCAAGACGGCGTTCATGCCAGCGACGATTAAGACAGTATCGCGGAAGCCTGTGAAGTCGTCAGGAGCGATTACCAATTTCACATAGGCACTCACGGAGCTGTGCAAACATGCGACCGAGCATGATGGGGTAGATGACACCGCCGAGACCGCTGCCGCACACAATGATACCCACGGCAGTTGATCGGCGCTTCAAGAACCAATGACCAGCAACGGCAGTCGCAGGCGAATACAAGATGGTTCCGGAAATACCAAATAGGATGTGAGCCAGAAGAAACTGGTAGTATTCCTTGCAAACTGCACACAGTAAGTCGTCCTTCGTTACGACGTCGCGTCCACTCACAAGCAATGCAGATGAGTGAAATGATTGAGAGTGAGGTGCCGAGAATCATGAGGTGGCGAGCGCCGTGGGCATCGAAATATCGTCCGGCAGGCAATGATCCGACAAAGGTAAAAAATGTCTGCGCTGAACCGATCCAAGATACAGTCTGTTTAGGAAATGTTGAGAGCTGATTGCTCAGATAGTAAGTTTCGAATTGACCGAAGGAGGTGACTGGCAAGATGAGCTGATAACCCTGTGCGGGCTTGGTCTACTAACCCATTCCAAACTAAGTCAAGTCAGCTGATTTTCAGGAAACTCCATGCTACCGTGCTACTCACTTGGGTAAACAAAATCAACCAAGCACCGGCGACGCACAACCACGCCTCCAAGCCTCCATCCGGAGCCGGTCCAACGTCCGGTACGTCCATCTGCTTTACGAGATCTCGCTCTCTTTGGCGCGCCTCGCGATCTTCCTCCTCCTCTCTCACACCCTGCAGCATGGACCTCGACCTCGACCGCGTTCGAATCCGATGAGGATGCGGGACCGCCGATGTCGGTGGCGGATAGTTGTCAAAGCCATCATCGACAAACGTCTTTGGCTCGGGCGACAACACTCGGTGCAGTGTCTCAACAAGGTGAGATCGCTGCGGTGCGAGCCCAAGCTCGTTCTGGGTTTCGTGCGTGTATTCTGGCGAGACGTGGCGCGAAGGCCCCGCGATGGGTGAATGAGTGTCCATCTTCGTGGGTTGGCGCGACAAGGCGAGCTTGTCTGGATGCGCGTCGTCGACTAGTGTATGGACCGAGTCGGTCGATGCGCTGGGATAGCTGAGGACAGAGGATGGAGCAGGCGAAGATGAACGCGAAGGCATAGAAGTCAGGGTCGAGGCCGGAAATGTAGCGGTGTTGGCAAGTTTTCTTCGAGCGCGTGCCACCAGGTCGGTGCAAGTAGGTCGGGTTCGTCTACACGCGTAGTCGCCGCGTTGGCTTTATATAGTGGTTGTCGCTGACTCGAGCATCACGGCCGAAGTCACGCTCCGCATCGAGACGGACGAGGCAAGCTGCAGCCTAATCGACTGATCGGCCGGCCGTGAACATCCGAGCGAAGACGGGGCGGCAGTTGTCCGTGAATCCGGCCTGTGCCTGAAAGCACATGGCCAACGGCAATCACGTCGGCACAAATCATCCCTTCCGAGCATCCCGAGCGACCGTCAGAATGATCTGGCGTCCATCCTGATCCACGCGGAGATAATCGACATTGCGCGTGAGCAGTACCCCGCCCAAAGTGTTGGTACATCGGAAATCTACAAGGTGGTTTGCATGCCGGGACACCTCGCAAACTAGCTCAGGTCGACCTCATCCAGCGCGCCGTCCTCATCCGGTGTCGCCGCTCGCCCCTCGGCTTCAGCCTGCGTCTTCTTTGCCTTCTTCGCCTTCTTCTTGGCGCTCTTTGACAACTTGGTCTCGTCAGTTAGACCAGCAACAGACGAGGGCGTGGCTGTCCCACTGCCAGGGTCTGCTGCGTCAGCGGCCGCGTCGGCCGTAGCGACATCCTTTGGCTCGGCCGCTGCCGGTGTGACCACTTCGGCTGCGTCCTCGATCTCGACTGCTGAGTTCGTCTCGACTGCCGTGGCACCAGACCCTTCCGTGTCCCCCTGAGACACCGGCTCTTGCACGTCCGGGGTCGCAGTGCTAGCCGTCACCGGCGACGCTTGAACCTCTGCCTCTGCGACGACCACGACCTGTGGTTCATCTTTCTGCACCGCGGGCACCTCGCCATCCACGAGTGTTAGTTCCTCGATTTGCGCTGCGATTTCTGTAGCGGCTGATGGTTCCTCCGCCTCTTGCAATCCTGCTGCGCTCTCGATCGGTGTTGACTCGGGCGTTTCCACCTGTGCCGGCTCGACCGCCTGGGCTGTTGGCTCGGCGACTTCGGGTACCTCTGGCTCTGGAACAACAGCGCCTGGCAAAATCACAGTTTCCTTTTCAGCTGCAGCGGTCTCATCCTTGACCATATCAGCAGCGGCCTTTGCCGAATCTGCCGCCGGATCCGCATGTTCCTCAGCAGTCTGCGATGGCGCTGGCGCAGGAGCCGTCGGGGCCGTCGCCTGGGTCGGTGACTGGTTTGGCGGAGTCGAGACGGGAAACTTGAACCCGCTGTTCGGAGCGTCAGCCGCCATGATTTGGTAGCCGCTGTTCCGAGCACTTACCGGTCAAGCCTACCATCCGCCTCTGCCCGTGGACTCTTTGGCCTTTGCGGGATCTGTTCGGTCGGGACCGTGATTGACTCGCGCCTGTTCGGTTCGCCCGTCGAACTGCCAACATGCATGCTCATGCGTGCGATCGTCTCGGGACTAGGCGAGCGCCGGATATCCTCTACCGGGTTCGGATGGATAGGAGACGATGGAGTCGAGGACGCGAATGGTAGAGAGGAGCGCTTGAGAGGTGAAGGAGAGGGTGCGCGGCGGAACGGCGGCGGCTGGGACGAGGTGGGGGACGAGGTGGTTGACAGGGTGTAGTTTGAAATCGGCATCAACCTTGTCTGTGTCAGGGTGTCTCACTACCGTATCACGGATGCACGCACTTCTTCTCGCCAGCACATGCAAACACCCAGCTTGGCTGCACGATCGGCAGACTGAGCGCGATTGCACGCTCGTATTCTTTGGTGGATCCACTACCTAGCCCGCCACGGCCCGCGCCACCTTCAATCAGCGGTTGTGGGGTCGTGCAGACGAAGTGGGTCGTGTCGATCTGGACCGACGTGGTCCACCGTGCGCCCATGCTGCGGAGTGCAGCTTTGGCGTCGTCGAGCAACGTCGAAGGCTGAACGGTGCCAAAGCAGACGAGGATGCCAGACGTGTCGCTGTCAATGTCAGCTGGCAGTCAACAAGTAGCGCAGAGAACCGACTTCATAGTGTGTGTCCTGACCCTGACCAGGTTGGACGAGTAGGTCCCAGCCGTTGTCTTCCTGTGCAAGTCATCAGCCTGCAGGTCCGTTGTCCGCAGTCGACGCACAATACAAGCTGGAACGTGTACTCCTCCCCACTTTGCAAGCTGCTGCCTTTCCACTCGCGATCGCGCACATCAACACCGTACCCAGGCCGTCCTTTGCCCTTCCAAACACTGGCAAAGCGCACACCGTTGCGATACACTTCCAACCCTCGCACGGTCGCCATTGCGAGCTCCAGCCGGTCCCACTCGAGCGTGACGCTCGTCTGTGTCGTGTTGCGAATCTTCAAGATGGGCGGTTTGGGCGACGCCGTGCCGAACTGCGACAGGATGGACGCTTGCAGTGCGGCAAACGCATTGTGCGAGCGCTGCTCGGCTTGGTGGTCTCGTGAGACGGTGATTGTAACGATTGAGCCTGTTGAGAGGCCGGGAGGGAGGAGAAGCGATGGGAACTCGATCAAGTGGGCGTTGGGACCGAGCAGGATGGCCATGCCGGCGTCTGTGCTGGATTAGATATCAACCGGTGACGGTTTATACCACTCACCGAGCTTGCCCACGGTGAATGTGACTATAAATATGCATCAGCGGAGCTCCTAGGCGTATGCCCTGTGCAGACCAACATACACTTTTCCATCTTGTTGCGCAGCTTGCTGGCTGCAGCGGAATGCGCACTGACCACGCTCATGCTTGACGATTGCGAACTCGTGTCTCGAGGCTCTCCACGCCAGTCGGTTCGCTGTGCTGCTCTTTGTCGAGCGAGGCTGCTGCTGGGTGCCGCTACAAGCTCGCTGCGGCCAAAGACAATGGCAACCGTGACGCGTGGCGGGCGGACAGCGAGCCTACTAGTCGTTCAGTGAATCCATTAGGTGCGCCGGGACCAGAATAGTCGCGCGAGCTATCTTCACGTGAAAGGTCTCTCACGTCGATCGAGCGCAAGCTCAAACAGTACCAGCGATACAGTGCGCAATCACAGCGCTCCATACAGTCCAAGATGCTGCCCAGGCTACCCTCCTCGCTCACACGAGCCTCCAAAATATCCTCACGGCCCCTCGCAACACTGTCCAACCACACGCCACCTCCAACAGCCCCGTTCCAAGTCTTTGACCCGCACACGAAAGCCCAACAGCGCGATCGGGCTGCACGACGGAATGGCGGCAAGAAGTCAAGGACTGTGGACTACCTACGTAAAGAGATTGCTGATCGGTTGATCGAGCGCTTCGAGGTGAGTTGCTCACTCGGTCATGGGCGGACAGGAGGCTGATGAGCGGGTATGCGTGTAGGATATCAAGAACCCGCCGGGGAATATTGTGGATATCGCGTCGCATGCGGGACAGTTGAGCAAGTTTCTGGGTGAATTGCAGAGTACAAAGCAAATCACCATGATGGAGCTCAGCGGTCAGTGCTGTGATACAGCAAACTTATGACAGAGCTGAAGCTCGATTAGAGGCAACTTTATGGCGGGATCCGGATTCAGAGTTCCCAGGTTCGCCATCGAGTGTTTCTATGAGCTTGTGATCTGGCGCTCACACGCTTGCAGTCAAGCCACTACGGTTACATCACGATCCCGAAGAGTTGCTCGCACACCCCCAGATCCAAGACGATAGCCTAGACTGCGTCGTCTCTTCCGCCGGGTTGAACTGGGTCAACGACTTTCCGGGTCCGTAGCGCTCTCTGTAGGCGGTGCTGATGAGCTGATGACCATCATAGGCGTACTGACGCAGATCCGCCGCGCACTGAAACCGGATGCGCCGTTCCTAGGCGCCGTGCTCGGTGGCGAAACACTGTTTGAGCTTCGGACATCACTCCAACTGGCTGAACAGGAGCGCAAAGGCGGGATCGCGAACCGGATCTCGCCAATGGTCGGTCAGTCGCTACCATCTACCTGCCAGGTCAGACTGACACCCAAGACAGACCCGCGCGATACATCGTCCCTCCTCCAACGGGCCGGATTCACCCTGCTAACAGTCGACATTGAAGACGTCGCAATCTCGTATCCGTCCATCTGGGAACTGATGGAAGATCTGCAAGATATGGGCGAGACGAACGCGATCGTCGGTCGGAGGGGCATGGTGAGCCGCGATGTGCTGATCGCGGCCGATGCAATCTATCGAGGTGAGCTCTGTCAACTCGGTACTGTGAGCTTGCTGACGGGCATGCAGAAATGTACGGGAACAAAGACGGGACTGTACCTGCCACGTTTCAGGTCATCTACCTGGTGAGTCGGCGCTTGGTGCTGTGAGTGGTATCGGAGTTGATTTGAACAGATTGGGTGGAAACCATCGCCGACGCAGCCCAAACCGTTGGCGAGAGGTTCAGCACAGACTAACCTCAAGGATGTGCTGTGAGCGTGAGGCCATGCATCGCTTTGCTAGTGACTTGGCTCTATTACTTTGACTGTATGGTACATCAAACACTGCCAGAGAGCTCACTCCGGCCGCCGTTCGGCCGCCGGCAGCTCGCAGGAACACCAACCAGCATAGACAGCATCCTGTACTGCCACACTGACCGATGACCGAAGCCGATTTCCCTTTTTGTGTTTTTTTCCCACGCGATCCGCGCGGTGATCCCAACCCCGTGCTTTCCTCCTGCTAGCTCAGGCAACGTCTGTCCGTGACCCAAAATCACAACCAGTCAACCATGGCGACGCTTGCGCCTACGAGGCAGAGTGCGAGGAAGCGAGGAAGCAGTATCTCGGATGCGTTGAAGTGTGTACCGGTGTGGAGAGCTCGGTTCAGCCGGGGAGCTGACGCGTGCCAGGCGGATCCCGTTGAATGAGCCCGAGGCGTCGGCGTCGGGGTCAGTGTGCACCGAATGGTTCTCGAGAAGCTTGAGCTGAGATGCTTGATCTCTTCAGCGCCGTGACGCCAGACTTGCAGTCGCCCGTCACTCCTATCAGCGCCGCTTCAACCTCTGAAGTCAAGCCCCTCCCGGGGAACCCTACGGCCCGGCTCAAACGTACCAAGAAAAAGCACGCGACGGACGATCCAGAGTTCTACAAGTCGCGTGGGTTCTGGAACGATCTCAAGACGGGTCGATGGATGCTGATCCCCGGTACGTCGTCCTTGCCCAAAGGGATCGTGTAAGCTGACGGGTATGCTGTGCAGAGTCGTCGTTGCCCCTGTTGCTGGCCCCGGTGATCCTGTACATCAACCACGAGCTGTTACGGAGGTCCTCCCTCGGCCTCATTGCCAAGGACACGCCCAACCCTTTCGCAGCGTTGATTTTGCCGAGCTACCAGCAGCCCGGCGGCAAGTACATTCGCGGTTGGAATGTCCGTTTTGGTCGTTTCTGGCACCTGAGACCCTGGCTCACATGCCCAGGACTGCTTCTTTGTTGCATACTACATCGTCTTCTTCTCCTTGTACGTCCCTTTGCGTCTCTGACTCGCGTGAAGCACAGGCTGACCCTAGCAGCGTTCGCCAGGCCGTCACGCTCTGGGGTCTCCGACCACTCGGAAGGCGATTGGGCATCAAGGGCTCAAAGATTGAACGCTTCTGCGAGCGTGCGTACACCTGGCGCTGCAACAGGATCTGACACTGCACAGAGGGCTATGCCGTCTTCTACTTTGGCATCTCTGGACCCGTCGGCATCGTGCGTCGTCATCTCCGAGGTTGACTCGGTCACTCACTCTGCCCGCAGATGATCATGCGCAACCTGCCAACATGGTGGTACAAGACTGAACACTTTTTCCTCGGCATGCCGCACACGCACATGGACGGCGCACTCAAGTGCTACTACCTCATGCAGTTTGCCTACTGGCTGCAGCAGGGTATCCTCCTTGCTGCCCGGATTGAGAAACCACGCAAGGACTTCAACGAGCTCATCCTCCACGTACGTCGCCTGTCGATTTCATAACAGGGACTGAGGCTGACGAACGGTCGCACAGCACATTGTCACGCTGTGGCTGATTGGATGGAGCTACAAGCTTGATTTCACGCGGATCGGGATCGCAGTCTATGTCACCATGGACGTCTCGGACGTATTCTTGGCTGTCCGTCGCTTTCTCAGCTGGTGACGGGTTGAGCTGATACTGCGATAGTTTGCCAAGTGTGTCAACTATGTCTCTGAGAAATGGTCCGCCCCGCCATTCGCCGTCTTTGTTGGTGTTTGGACGTGAGTGTCCTGTCTACACCACGCAAGTGTCCGGCTGATGACCGCGAACAGCTAC
This sequence comes from Holtermannia corniformis, assembly GCA_001599935.1. Taxonomy (NCBI): domain Eukaryota; kingdom Fungi; phylum Basidiomycota; class Tremellomycetes; order Holtermanniales; genus Holtermannia; species Holtermannia corniformis. Next base: position 789,113 of record BCIJ01000003.1, on the reverse strand, counting down.
TTCCGCCACTACCTGAACTGGTGGATCCTCTGGTCTACATGGACTCAGTTCAACCTCATGCCGTAAGCCTCGCTTGATTCCAGTCTTATAAGTGCAGCTCTGACGTGGCCCAGCGAACACATCCGCGGCGAATTCGACCCAATGAACGGCCACTGGATCGCCTGGTGGTGCGTTCTCCGCCACTCGTCAGGATAGAGCTGACCCGTCGCAGGCTCAGACACCAGATGGTTGCCTGGATTGGCGCTCTGCAGATCATCAACTTGTTCTGGTATGTGCTGATTTGGCGCGTGCTGCTCCGTGCCCTGTTTGCGGACAAGCTGGCGGACGAGCGATCGGATGATGAAGATGAGGGAGAGGAGGAACGACCAAAGGTTGAGTGAGCGCAGTCGGCGTAGGTGGCGAAGAGAGGTGAAGGGGTCGTTCGGCATTTTCTTGATTGCATGCATCCCATCTAATAGTCCCACTTGGCGTAGTGAGGCAACATCGTCAGTAGGAAAAAAGGCCGGTATCGTCAAGCCGCGTCAACAGGCAGCAAGTCCACTTCAAGCAAGCAGCGCCGTGCGCCATCGCACCGCCTCATACCCCCACCCAATCATCACTATCGCAGCCGCCAACACCAACCACACGCTCTGTCCCCACGTCACCACAATGTTGCCCTCACGGCTCTGACCGACAGCATTGCCGACGACCGAGACTTGGGCAACAAACGCAACGGACGTGAAGAGCAGGCAGGTGCCGGCTGCGATAAAGTGGATTTGCACGAGTGAAAACAGCTTGTCTTTTTGGGGTGGTGGAGTCTTGCGGTAGGAGTACCGGATCGCGTAGGCGTGCTCTATTGTGCCGACGAACACGAGCGCCCAGGCTGGGATCGTCAGTGTTGAAAGTGGCAGGGAAGGAATAGACGGACAGACGACGCTGAGGACGGCGACTTTGGAGAAGCTCGACGCTACGTCGGTCTGTGCTGGCGTCAGTATCCCTACATGTATCGTAGCGGCAGTTGTAAACACTCACAGGGATGACGAAACCAAACCAGTCGACCGGGATGGTCCATCCCCAGTCTCGGTAGACACAGCCAATCTTGTTGAGCACGATTGCCTCGGAACTCATATTGTAGCCGCAGCTGGGACTGTCAGCCGTGATACTGTGCGCACAGATGGACTGACAAGTCTCGCGAAGCATAGCGGACCTAAGAGGACATCAGTAGACGTCAGGTCAGAGGATGCTGGGACGCACCTGCGGCAACGTCAGCGAAGCACAAGATCATCCGCTGAACTCACTTGGATTGTGTCTGAGCGGGTTGATACGGCGTATACAGCATCAGCAGATGCAAACGAGGCGATAGCGAGGAGGATGAACGCGACGACCGGGTACCTGCACGTTCAAAGGCTGCCAGTCAGTAAAGTTGGGTTTAGCCAAGATCGGCGACCGACATGAGATGATACGGCAAGCCCGTCGTTCGGTCGGGGGCGGCCATGCTGGGCTGTCAGCTGAGATGAGTGGAGGCAAGGTGTTGCGAGCTACGGAAGCGGCGATCAGCACCCATACAAGCCTTCTTATACGCCATCGCAGCGGAGTCTGCGATGGTCAGCTACAAAGGACAGTACGTGAAAGGCTGGGTGCTGCGGTGCACTGTCGGTTTATCGGGCCTTCGCGCGATGACGAGCTCGGGTCAACCTTTATATCTGATAAAGCTGACTTGGAAACACAGCAGCTAGAGCCGCTGTCAGTCGGCCGAGCAAGGAGCCACTCATGATGATCGCGGCGCCGGGGACCCCGACTTGACATTTGTTCAGTTCGACCGCAGGTCCTTTGCAGTTTGTTACGCCATTGTCAAGACACTCCGCTTCAGTGTACGGTTCAATGGCTGAAGATCTCGTCGACATCTTCGACTCTGGCGTGTCTTCGCTCTTTTCCATCCCTCCCATCGCGTTCTCCACAAGCTCTCCTACAGACTTCCACACCTATCATCCGCCCACAGGTTCATCCCCCATCCGTTTGCTCTTGCCTCACCCTCCTCCAGCGCTCTATACTACACTACAAGCCAACAATCTCTGGCTCGCGTCCATCTACCTTGCCGACCTCATCAGTTTTGACCAGCTCAAGCCCGACGTTCGAGGGAAACGTTGCTGCGAGCTCGGTGCCGGCGCTGGACTGCCTGCTGTAGTTGCGTATCGAGACGGGGGTGCAGCCAGTGTAGTGTGCAGCGACTATGACACGAAAGAGGTCATCGATGTCATTGAGGGCAACTTTCGGCGGGCAAAGGATGACCTCCCCGCAGACGCAGTAGGCAAGCTCGGCGCATGGGCGGTGACAGGGCATACCTGGGGGACCGACACGGAGACGCTACGACGTGCCGCCACGACTGGCCTCGAGACTTTCGACGTACTCTTACTCTCCGACGTGATTTGGGTCACGGCGGCTCACGAGGTCCTGCTCGATTCGGTCTTTGCTCTCTTGACGCCCCAAACGGGAGTCGCACATATCACCTGCGGTCTTCATACCGGGCGCGGGCCTCTAGACCGTTTTACCAAGCTGGTAGAAAGCCGCGGCGGGTCAGTCGAGCTCCAATCCGAAGTTCGCTGGAGACTCGAGGGCGGCTGGGAGCCGTTCGTCCGCGCAGAAGATGGATTGGAGGAAGAAAGGGGCGTGGTGGTACATTTGGTTTTGCGCCAGGGACGTTGAAGCATGCAAGAAAACATGTACAGCAGTGCGCACTGTATTCAGCGAAGCAATGCATACGAATTGAGTTTGGCAAACAATGATGCGAGTGGTGGAAGGGACAGGGTGTAGTGTGAAATGCAAACAAAGCTATGCGTCAACAGCAGCCGGGACCGCAGCCTTGAACGTGATTTGCACGGTGAGCACTTCGTCCGTGTTTCTGCGTTCGTAGACTTTGACAGCCGAGACGACATCGGCGTGTCCTGGACAAGCCAAGAGGTCGACAATGATCCGTTGCTTTTGGCTGGGCGAAAGTGTGACTAGAAGGGAAGTGTTGCGAGTCTTGGTAGGGGATGGAACTTGAGTAGGGACAGGTGTGACTTCAACGCTTGCTCCAACGGGGTCTTCGGAAGAGCTTTCAGTGTCGTCGATAACAGCCGCAGGCTGGGCAACCCCAAGCTCGGTGAGGCGCGCTTCGTACTTGACGATCTTATCCGTCTTGCCCTTGCGCCGGGCGATCTTGAGCTTCTGCAGTAGTACCTCTAGCTCTTCCTCCTCGGTCTTGGACAGCGCCGTACCCGAGTCGTTCTCATCTTTGGCCAACGAGACTTCAGCCCGCGCTGGTTCGGCTGCACCATCTAGCGCTTCGACCTCGACAACGAACACGCGTTCGTGCTTGGAGGTATTGGTGATGACGAAACCCTTCGCCTCGGGCCAGCTCTGCTGCGGATCATAGTCACCGAAATTGAGTGACTGTTGATCGCAGGCAAAGCTCGGCTGCTTGCGTACTGCTGCCTTGATCGAAACGTTCTGGTTGTTGAGCGGATCCAAGACATTTTCGACGACAATGGTCTCCTGAAAGTTGCCAACAAGTGATGGAGAAAACGTAAAGTTTTCAACCTCTTTCCGCCCAAAGGCGGAGATCACGCCGTAGCGACCGAGACCAAGCTTGAGATTACCAGAGGCGATGCTGCCAGACGTGCGCATCCGGAAGACGCCAATGCAATCGCTTCGGTTCTGGCCTACATTAGCTGAACTCTCTGATACGAGAGGGGACTTACATGCACAACAATCGTCTTGGACCGAGTCTCGCCTTTGTCAACGGCCCCGAAGTTGATGGAAGACTGTTGCACTTCGAGAACAGACCGCACGCACGACGAGCGGATGACGAGATCTCTTACAGGCAGCTCGTCAAGCTCCGTCTTGGCGCCTGCTGCCGTACACAGCAGACCCCGGTCGAACTCGGCTAGCTTGATGAACAAGCGTGAGTCGGAGCGCTTGCCTCGGGTTGAAATGTGCGGTCGGGTTGATCCGTTCGGCGTCATCATGACGACGATCTGACGCGTAGATGCGGGCGCGACAGTGAGGCTGCGCACCGGCACGAGTTGCCCAGTGCTGATAAGGTTCTGGAGCTCCTTGCGCGCAGCGAGCAGCCGCCGAACGTATTGCTCATCAGCTTCGGGTGTGTCTTGTGTTGATGCCTTGTGTCGCACATCTTGCTGCTCAAGAGTCGCCAAGAGCGCTTCGATGCTGAGTTTGCTCACGTCTGAAGGATCGAACATCTCCGTTCGGGGTTGTGCTCGCTTTGCGGTCAGTGCTGGTGACTTTGCACCACTTTCCAACGGTAGGGCGGCGTCTTTGGCCAACGAGCTGATGAGATGATGAATAGATGGTGGCGGCATAGCTGGGACAGCAGCGGGTGCAGCCCCGTTTGGGCGAAGGGTCGGAGAGACCCCGATCTTCTTTCGAGGCGTCTTGGCATCCCGAACTCGATGATTGAATGCTTTGGCTCCGGCAGCAAAGTCGAGTTTGTGGATCTTTGGGTGCCTGCCAGAGAGCTTGCTCTTGTCTTCTTTGTCGATAGCATCCAATAGGTTCGTCCGCTTTGAGCGAGGCGACACACGGTGAGCAGCCATTGGCGGGCCAGAAGCAAGGTCGAGATACTCGTGTTTTTCGAGCAGTGACCGATCTTTGAAGGTAACGGCGTTACCGTACGGCTGCCAGCGTCAGTAATGCACCTTGGCGAATTGCCAGTACGTACCATGACAGGTCTCCCCCGGCCGTTCTTCTTCAGAGCCGCAGCGACGGAGGCGGCCACTGACAACTTGGACTCTGTCGCTGGTTCGGCAGGCCGTGATTGGCTCTTCTCCCTTGCTTTGACAACCTTTCCTTTGACGACCTTTGCGGGGTCTCTTTCGGCTGCATCGTTCATTGACTCCATGAAGCGCTCCTTGAGTTCGCCGTTAGGCGGTGATAGAAGACGTTCCGGGCCGTCAGTGATCCCCGCATAACGAGGCTGAGAAGATGTCGATGCGATGGGAGTATTGACATCGTCCTCGGGCCTTGCGTAGAGTTCAACGTCTTCCGGTGCGGACGCCGTGAGGTCCAAAGTGAGATTGGCCTTGGACAGATTTTCAAACTGGATTGTGCGGATGGACGGGCTGTTGACGACAACCGATCCAAAGTCGAGGTAGTTGGAGCCGGAGGGAGTCAGGATGCGATACAGATGGGAGTGTAGAGTGACGTTGTAGACTAGTGAACAGTCAGCATGGCTTCGACTTGTGCATTCACGAACCATCAACATTCTTCGAACGGACTTCGAGTAGTTGATCTGTGACGGCCAGGTGAGCGTCTGACGGTACGTCTTACTCATTACGTACCGTTCGCTCGGTTGAGCAGATTCCGAACGAATAGCTGCTTGACATACGCGTCGTTGATTCGCCGTGGGAAGAATTCAACCTTTTCATCGACGGCCTCCAGTGGTGGAATGATGATGACGTTGCGGTTGGTACTGAGGACCTTTGAGATGGCTGCAATTTCAACACGGGCAGAGAGTGCACTGAGATTGACAATGGTCATCACAGCTGACTTGCAGGCGCCGACGGTGACCTCGCCAAAATCAATCAAGTGGCCGGTTGCGAGCTTGATGATGGAGGTACACGACTGCGCGGTGCACGATATCGTCTGCCGCGTTCGAGCGGGATTGCCGTGGCGCGAGGCACGAGAGGACGGTGCAAAGTCGACGAACAGTTTGAAAGAGGTCTTGCGCAGCGCGCCGGCAATATGTGGAGGGTTGACCGCGTCTCGTGCTGACCGGTAGTGCACCATGACGCGGTATTCGGTACCCGGACGCATAGTGAGTTCTTCGATCTGATCTGGGAACTCGTTGGCGACTACTGCTGTATCCATGAAGGCAGGACCAGACGGGGGTGGGATGGAGGTTGTTTGGTCCGGCGAGTCGGGCTGCTGAAGCGGAAGATCACCGCCGCTGAAGAAGGGTGCCTCGGCGTCGTCGTCCTCAGAGCCGGTCGACTCTTCGAGATGCTGCCGATAGCTCGACGCATGCGAGGTCGCACGCGACGGTGGTCGAGAAGGGACTGAACTCTCCCTACCATCGCTCGAAGTCACGTCCGACATGCCCTGCGTCAAGCTAGCCGCGTCACTGAGCAAATGACTTGACTGCGTTATGTGGCTGTCGCCGCCAACGCTTGACAGCCAGCCATGGCTACTCGAGGGCGAGGAAGGTCTTGAGTTTCGGCTTCGACCGCCGTCCCGAGTCGACGTCCTCGACAACGATTCGTGGCTTTTCTTGTCCTCAGACTTTACCGCTTTGACCGGCACTTCATCTTCCAAGTCTTCGCCCGCCACGCCTGCAAGCTTGAAGACGACCTCGTGACCGGGTTCGCACGAAAAGAAGACATCCAGCGGCTTGTCGCCCGAGTTCTTGCACGTGATGGCCTTTTTCGACCAAACTCCGTCGCAGATCTCACCAAAACTTAGCGTCGTGCCAGAAAGAACCTTGAGCGAGTCATCGGCGGGAAGCGCGAGCGCTGATCCTGTCACGCGGCAGGTGACGGCGTTTTCGGGTTGATGCAAGTTGGACAGGATAAAGTCGAACCCAAAGTCTTCCACGGGTTCCGCGACGTGCAGAGTGAGTCGCAAATGCCGCGAGGAAAGCGCGGGCACGGCAACGGGCTTTGCGGTTCGGTCGGACCCGAAGACATTTTCCGAATCAAGGTCGCGAAGGGAAACCCAAATCTTGCGAGAATGTTGCGAGTTGACGACGGCTGTCGCCCAGACTAGGTCGATCTCCGAGCGATTGATGAGCAGCAGGTCGCGGTGGTACTCGCCACCAACGATGGTGTCGTTGCCAAAATCGACTGGCAAATCGCCCTGCGACACTTGCTGCCCGCTCTGTAGACCGGTGGAGGGGTGGATCAGGGCAAGGGCGAATTGTGATCGGCACACGGACGCAAAGAAGGGAAGCGCCAAGCTTTGACGTGGTAGATCGCGTGCCAAAGTCTCTTCATCGGAGTTTGCCACGCATTCGGCGCGGATCGCGATCAGGCCATGCACCGGGAACGCCCGGTACAGCGTGTCGGCCTTCTTGGCCGATCGGTCGCTGATGCTGGAGCTACCCGAGATGGAATGGCTTGAATCGCCCGAGGTTGAGACGGAGCTGGGCTCGGAGAGGACCTCTTGCGCAGCCGGTAGGACGAGGTCAAGCTCAGAACTGTGCGTTCGGGATAACGTCGGCGCAACTCGGGGCGTGAAGGTGTCATCGTCGAGGTGGGTAGGAATGACAGATAGTGAGGGCTGGAAGGCGAGGCCGACATACACGGTGGCAGACGGCGGGATGATGAATTGTAGAGAAGGCGATGAAGTTTGGGATGGATCCGAGCTGGATGATGATGACGAGCCTGATAGATATTCAGTATTGGATGGCCATGCCAGCTGGTCGACCCACCCTGATCATCCTCTGGTAGCCAGAAAGCAAGCTGTTTCCCCAAGTCGGAGTCAACGGTCACGTTGAGCCTGGCGTCGAGGGAATTCTTGAGCCCAAATTGCCGTGTTCTTCTCTGGCCATCCAAGTATGCCGACTGAAGATGGATCCATCCTGAAGGCACGTCGATGGTCGAAATGATGGAGCTGGGAGCAGTCGGATCCTGTCTTTGAGATTTGGTCGCAGGAGCGGGGACGGTGTCCGTGCGCTGCGGGGGTTTCGCAGCTGCAGAGGCCGGTGTGGTATCGACCTCTTCAGCTGCCGAAGGGTCGACAGCAGGTGACGAGAGTTGCTCTGCATAGCCAAAGAGGCCTCTCACACCAGCCTCGACCATGTTCTCAAGACCCTGCACCAGTTGGGATGCCATCTGCGCCCGAGCGTCGTCTTCGTGATGGCGATGTCAACAACTGACAGAAAGTGATGCTTGCTGGCCAACGGCCTCGAGGCCTAGAGATTATTCATGATTGTAAAGACGCAGCGTTTGAGGAGGAAGGCCACAACCCCGACCGACCGCACTGTTGAGCAACCTACTCACACGACCACCGGCAGGCGTTGGCCCGACGAAAGGAGGGTAGAAAGGGGCCGGCCCGGCGACAGCCCGGCTGGAGAGCTGAGAGCTGTGCTCGTCGACGCCGATTGCGGTGTCAACTCGCCGACACAGCGATTGCCCAGCGCCAGAGTTTGGCGGGTGAGCGCCCAAATTTCCCTGACGTTGCTGCGTGATGGGAGCGATGGCGCCGTGATGGAATGTCGGGTTGACTCTGGGCTGCGCCTGGTGCAGAATGGACGGTGACTGCTGATGGGAAGGCGCGAGAGCGCTGGTGGTGGCCTGTGATGTGCCCTCTGTGCGGCCTGGGCGACGGCGACGACGCCTGGCAACGGCGGGAACCAACCAAAAGGGATCGGCACGCGACGCACAGTGGCGAATCAAGATGGGCTTTGGCACCGCCGTGATCGGCCAAGGTGCTTCGGGCTACATATCGGCCGGTGGGCGTAGGATGCATCACTCGCAGACGACCCAGCGCGTGCCCTCGCGCCGCTGCTTCATCTTGATCGCCGGCAGATCGACACCTAGGTCCTTGAAGTGCGGGGTCACGTAGACTTCTCGCACATCGCCCTCCTTCTCCAGTCCACCTTTCCGGGCCAAAGCTGCGGCACGGGCACCCTTTGGAGGCTCCATAGGTCGGGAGAATGTGCACAGCGATTTGCCGAGGGTACTCAACCAGACAGGGTTGATGATGGTAAGTCCTGTCGACGATCAGTACGGAGATCGTGCACAAGCCCGTAACAAACCCTTGACCCAAATCCGGCTCGTCCGCACGACTTCTTGATAAACAATAAAGTCTGGTGGTGTGGAATGGAAAAGAGACGACGAAGGGTGGATAAACACATCCTCGGCGACGCCAAGCGCGCGGTACGGGATCCCGCGGGTTGACTCATACTTGCTGCCCGACGTCTTTTCGACCAGATCTTTGCGCACTGCAACTTGGTCGATGAAGCCAGCGGTCAAGACCTGGCGAATCACTTTGAGCTGCAGATGATCAGTGTCTGCTTGGCAAGGGTGACAGTGGACTTACCTGGACCACACTGGGAGGGCTCAGCTTGGCAGCAAGGAGTTTTCTCTGCTCGGGCAGCTGGTTTCGGGCAATTGACGTGATCTGCGCGCGGAGCTGCTGGATCTCGTGCATAGCCTGAGAACGTCAGCCATCAACAGAGCTCGTCACACTCGCGCACCTTTGGCCGGACAAAGTTGCGCGCACAAAAGGCGGCTCCTCCGCCGTCAAACTCGTAAGCGCCAATGACTGCCAGGAGCTTGAACATGTCGCTTGCCGCGTCACCCAAAGCCATATATTGCTGAACGATCAGCACTCCACCGAGCATCACAAGTGCTTGAGACACACCTGCTGCGTCTTGTAAAAGCGCCGACGCTGCTCCCGCCGTTCCTCCTTGGCTCGGATATCGGCATCGCGAATATGCCGAAGCTCCGGCACGGCCTGCTCCATATCCCCCTCATCCTCCTCGCCGTCATTGCCCTTCTCCAAGCCCAAGGCCTGCTCGCGCAGAAAAGGATCGCCGACGGAGAGACCGGCGACGATGGAGATGATGTATGGTAAACAGCCGTGTTGCTGACCGATCACGAGCATCTTGGCAAAGCGCGGCGAGACGGGGAACGAAGCCATGGCTTTTCCGAGATCGGTGATACGCCCGCCGAGGGAGCCTGCCTTTTCGACACCGCCGACCATCTTGGTGCGAGTCGTTGGTTCCAAGGCGCCGAGATGCGTGAGCAGCTCCTCGGCCCGGCGTAGGCTCTGCCGATCCGGTGGAGTGGGAAACGGAAAGTTGACGACGGCGTCAATGTTCATGCCTTTCATCTGCAACACGATGCCTTCGATCGGCATGCGCAGGATCTCGGGCTGCGAGAACTGCTCAAGGTGGTCTTCGTACAGGGCCGACGAGTAGAGGCGGTAACAGTGGCCTGGACCTGTTCGGCCTGCACGACCTGCTCGCTGCGAGGCTGAAGCCTTGGAGATCCACGAGACCTGGAACGCTTGTACGCCCGACGCGTGGTCGTATTGACGTTCCTTTGCGCGTCCAGAGTCGACCACGTACTTGATGCCAGGGATAGTCAACGAGGTCTCCGCCACGTTGGTTGCGATGATGACAAGGCGCGAGTCGGCAGGCGGGTCTCTGAAAACAAGCATTTGTTGATCGTTGGGTAGTAGAGAGTAGAGCGGGAGGATGTGCATCGGCACTATGCGTGTCAGAGGACGAGACTAGTGCAAGTACGTACCCTCTGATTCTTCCGCATCAATCCCTAGGCGCTCGTCAATTTCGTCATCGTCGTCGCTGTCGAGCGCTTCTAGGTCGCTTTCGGCGTCACCGTCGTCGACATCGGCTGCGAGGTCATCTTGGCCACCTAGGTCAAAGTCTTCGGCCTCGATATCGCCTGCACAGCTCAGCACGACGGCCCCATCCCGCAGAGCACTCACCATCCAGGAAATCGGCCTGAACAGGCGCCGGCTCGTCCTCCACGCCCTCTTCCCACCGCTTCGCCTCTTCGCGTCCACGAGCGCCTTCAGAAGCAAGCTCGCTCCGTCGACGCTTCTTCTCACCCAGAGCTTTCCGCCCAAAGCGCTTGTCCAGTTTCCGGCACAACGCCTGGATCTCGCCTTGACCCGTCATGAAGATCAAGATCCCGCCCGGTGGTAACCGAGCGTGGATCTTGACAGTCTTCTTGTACGCTTCAGTCACGTAGTCGCTAGGCGTACGACGATTGAAGTGGATCGTCACAGGATGTTGACGTGCTGGGATATGGATGATGGGCGGTGGGATCGCGAACAAGGTCGAGTTTTGTGCGAAATCGGATACACGGAGTGTAGCCGACATGATGACGATACGGAGGGGCTGCAATAGTCAGTCCATGTATCCGCGATAGCTCACAACGCACCTTGACATCGTCCTTCCCCTCCCGCCAGAGCTTTTCGCGCAACTTGGCCACCCGACTCAGCACACCGATCAGCACATCAGTGTTGACTCCGCGCTCGTGCGCCTCGTCAACGACGACGACGCTATATTTAGACAGCAAAAAGTCTTGCGAGAGCTCGCGAAGCAGCACACCGTCCGTCATGAACTTGATGGCCGTCTGGGGTGAAGTCGTTGACGAGTAACGGATCTGGTGGGCTACTAATGCCGAGTTTGATGGCATGTCGAGCTCGTCGGCGACGCGTACAGCGAGCGAGACAGCTGCGACTCGTCGTGGTTGAGTCACGGCGATCATCCCAGGGTTGTCTGTCTTGTCAGCTAGGCTCCAGCGGCGCGGTGCAAAGACCCACCCGACCCCTTGAAGCCAAAGCCAGCCTCGTACAGCATTTGCGGCATCTGCGTCGTCTTACCACTACCCGTCTCACCACAGACGACCACGACGGGGTGGAGCAGAATGGCTTCCATCAAGTTTTGCTCCTCTGCGACAATCGGCAGGCCCATGCGCGCTTCGTCGACCGAATCGCGGCGTTTGATCTTGGGTCGGGGTTTATTGAGGTCGATGGCGTTGACGGCGTCCGACTTGGGGTTGAGCGCACCGCCAGGTGTGCGGGATAGCAGAGAGGTCGTGGGCACTTGAAAGTCGGCGCCAAGAGGTCCGATGGCGAGTGCGCCTGGAGGTCGTGAGGCAGCTTTGGCAGCAGGCTTGGCAGGTTTACTCGCAAGATCCGGAGCGGTCGTAGCAGCCGATTGACCCATTTGCTTGAGTGCCCAATCTTTAAAGCCAAGAGCGCGCTTCTTGACGGGCGGCGGCGCGTCGTCACTTTCCTCGTTGCCGTCCTCATCCTCGTCGCCACTGTCACCCTCTTCGTCACTGTTTTCATCATTCTCGCCGTCGTCCTCGTCGTCCATATCCTCGTCGCTGTCGTCGTCCATTTCGGCAGCCAGCGCAGCAGCCTTGTCGCCCCTTCGCAGATTCCGGCCCAACAGCTGTCCAGCGTCAACTCCGATCACCACACCCAACGCTAGCCTAAATCACCTTCTTGCCCGTCTTCCTCGGCAGCATCTTGGGCATGGCAACACTGCCATCTGCGTTCCGCTTCAACGCGCCACCGGTCCCAACTGGCTTTGTAGGGATTCCTGGCGCAGGCGCAGGCAGCGACCGACTCCGGCTCGGTCCAGCCTGCAGGACCTCCTCGTCCGAGCTATCATTCGCTGAATCCGACGAGTCAAAGTCTGATTCCTCGGCTTGCGGCTGAGTCGGTAACAGTCCCGTGTTCCAGTCGGCCTATTCCATCCATCAGTCCCACACAGCTAGAGGCGAGTGACCCACCTTGCGGGGCATCACACCTTTACCCTTGCCTCTCGCCTTGGCCCTCTCTGCCGCCTTGTCGACTTTCGGCACCACGGTCGCCTTGACGCCCTCGACCTCTTCAACGTCCTCGTCGACGCCATTGTCCCGCACAACCTCGACCACACGCTCCCTCTCTTTACCTTTACCCTTCCCGCGCACCTCTTCCTCACTCTCACTCTCACTAAGCCCATCCGCTCCGATCCCTCGTCGTCGCTTGATCGCCGCGATCCCTCGGCGCACATTCCGATCCTCTTCACGCTGCAGCCTCTCTTTCGCACTGGACGGGTTCAGCGGGTGCTGGCCCAACGTGGAAGTCGAGAGGAACGATTGGGAGAGTGAAGTGGAGCTCGGAGCGTGCGAGGCGATCAACGAGATGGTGGCTGCCCTTTGTTCTGATTTCAGTTTCTTGGCCTAGGTGACAGGTCGTTGATCAGCATGCCGATCACTTGTCAGAACCCACGCACGATATACGAGTCCATCCGTTTCCGCTTCTTGGAGCTCATGCCCGGTTCTCTTGGTATCTCCACCGGGTGCTATGATCCATCAGCCCAGTCCCTCCGTCTCCAACCATACGACCGACCTCGTCCTGCACACCAAACGTCTCAACCGGCGCCGCTTCGCTGCCCATCTTGCCCCGCTTGCGATTCTTGTGCCCGCTCGAGCCACCAGCTGTGGAGCCTCTTGCTTTCGCATTGTATCGTTCTCGTACTGGCGGTGGCATGGTTGCGAGCCGAGGGATACCGATGCATAAGATGAGCGTTCAAGACTTTCTGAACACGCCACGTGACCGGCGTTTGCCACCGAAGCGCGTTGCATGACTCTACCGCGCTCAGTCCCACTCCAAGCCACCAAACAAGCCTTCTATGAGCCCAAACCCTCCCTCGCCCCGTACGACCCCTCTCGCGCTGTCCGGGTTCATGACTTGGTCAATCGTCGGGATCGGCCAGTCGGTCGGTGTGGGCCATCGATGACCGATGTAGAGTTTCGTATCGTGTTGAGCGCCGTGCAGGTCCCACTGTGCGTCTGGGTAGCGCTGGCGCGAGAGCACGGGCTCAATCTTGAAATAGAGCGAGAGCGCTTCAAAGAAGGATTCCTCGAGGGCTAGGCTGCGGGATTTATCTGCGAGAATCAGCAAGTCGGAAGGGGAAAGAGGTGATCGACGTACATGAGATGATGACTTGGGGTAGTGAGACGTGAGTTGCTTGCGTGGCTGAAGATGGTGTGACTTTGGGCCCTGGCGCGAACGGCGGTGAAGTGACTTGTAGCAAGGTCCGTAGAAGGAGCGGATACAGATGCGGAAAGTAGATCTGCCCATTCGTAGCTCATCAGCCGAGTGGTATCAGCACGACGCGGCACGCACTAGATCGCACAGCAAGACATGCGTCAATCCTCGCCTACCCTCCACCCTGCCTGCCAACTCGGCAACGCTGTCTTCATCCCCCCACGCTAGCCCCTGCACGACGACGTCTGCGCGGTGTGAGCGATTCACAGGGTTCAGCTTGTCTTGAGCATTCTTTTGACAGAGCGAGACGACTTCCGGGAGGTCTGTGAGGATGATTTGGGCTGAAGCGGGGAGCTGGGTCGCGAGGTGGAGTGAAGCCAGGGATTGGCCTGAGCCGAGCTCAAGCAGAGTGATTGCCTCTGTAGCGCAGCGCTCGTCAAAGAGCGAGCAGGGCGGCGAGAACTCGAGTGCTGAGGATGAAGCTGGGCGTGTCACGTAGGGTAGCAGTGGGTAGGATGCGTCCCTGTGCGAAGGCGTCAGCGTGATGCGACAGTACAGACGTAGCGCTACACGCACCGACGCACCACACGCGCCCTGCGATCCCATACTGCTCGATCCCGCGTGTCTGGTCCCACTCGTCTGCGGCGGACGTGCTGGTACTGGTGCCACTCTGGAATGCGGTTGGCAAGAGGGGAGCAATGTTGAGGTTGGGTGGGAAGTTTGGATCGTACGGTTGCGGTGGTGGCATGGTCTGTTGGTAGTGTCAGGCTGTGCTGTGCTGTGTTGTGCGGTGTTGTGTGCTGCTGCCGTGGTATGCTGGTGCTGGTGCTGTCGAGCTCCTGTTCTCCCGCCGCGTCTCTTTCCGCGTCTCTATCTGCCCGATGACGCGTTTAGGCGTGCGAGTGGCGAATCCGTCAACCCCCTCACTCGCGGCGTTACAAACCAAACGCCGACGAAATTCAGCGAATCTGCCACACTCGCCCCGCCTGCCGCTCGCCGCTGCCGGCCTCAAGCCAGCGAGCGATCCAGCGTAGGAAAGAGTCCCATCTTCAAGACGATTCAAAAAGGTTGGTATCGATCAGGGTGGGGTTCAGTCAGACGAGAGGGACAGGGCGGGGACGGATACGGGAGGTGGATGAGGCTGCGTGCGAGATGTAGATGACCGAGAGGGGTCAGGAGGATGGTGTCTCGACTGGTACGCGATCACTTGGTTTGCGCTCTGCACTTGACTGCAGAGTGAACCCAGCGTGCCTCCAGTCGCACTCGATACTCGCCGTGACAACCTATGCCTCGACAGTCGCTAACAACCCCAGATGGCCCGCTCCGCCCCCCTCGCCCCCAACGTCGGCCGCCTTTCGCGCTCGCAGGTCGCCGCCAAGCGTGGTCTCCACAAGGGTGCGTCCATCCCTTCCCACCTTGACTCGCATCTAACCCAACCCCCAGGCAAGAAGACGTCGACGGCACCCGCCAAGACCGAGGCCGCCGCGCACACTGAAAAGTCGATTGGCGGCAAGGCCAACGGCGAGAAGCGCATTGTGCCCTCGGCCGCCACCAAGGCGTCCAAGTACTACCCTGCCGAGGACGTTGCCCGTCCCCGTGTCTCGCGCAAGACGGCTGGCAAGACTCAGCTCCGTGCTTCGATTACCCCGGGTACCGTCTTGATCTTGCTTGCCGGTCGGTTCCGCGGCAAGCGCGTCGTCTTCCTCAAGCAGCTCGACTCGGGCTTGCTCCTCGTCACTGGTCCTTACAAGTGAGTGGTCTCGAGGAGGGGAGCGTCAGCTCCCTTCCTTGCGCTATCGTAGTGGACCCTCACTAACGCTCGGCAGGATCAACGGCGTTCCCCTCCGCCGCGTCGGCCAGGCCTACGTGATCGCGACCTCGACAAAGGTTGACATTTCCGCCGTCGGCGTGCCCGAGACGGTCAACGACGCCTACTTTACCCGCTCCAGCGCCGCCACCAAGGCGTCCAAGGAGGGTGATTTCTTTGGCGAGAACAAGGAGAAGAAGGCGTTCCCCGAGGAGAAGAAGTCTGAGCAAAAGGTTTGTCAGCGAGCGCGCTCGTGAGCCGGGACAAATCTGTCGATTCACCGCCTCGAGCGGTCGACGTTGCAGTGAACCACCCAGCTCTGGCGTACACGACTGACACTCTCCAGGCCGTCGACGCCGCCATCTTGACCGCGATCAAGAAGGTCGACAACCTCTCGAAATACCTCAAGGCCTCGTTCGGCCTCTCGCGCGGTGACCGCGTTCACGACCTCAAGTTCTAAGCCGTACGCTCGTGCGCGGGGTAAAGGCAGATCGATCGCGAGGGCCTTTTGTATTTTCTTTGGATAGCGAGTCGATATGAGACGCTGTTCATCTTTCTCGGCGGTGCCATGTGCTGCACTGACACCGCGCTCGGCGTGAACAAACTGATCGCTCGTGAGCGTGCCTGGTGTGACACGCAACGCGGTTGATTTCTTTTCTTTCTTTTCAGAGCGCCTGGGTGCGGCACTACGTAGCAGCGACTCATTCCCTCCGAGTGCACCACACGACAGTCCACCCGCCCACAGCTCACCGCACCTGGTCCCGAATACCCACCCGGCAGCACTGCCTGGCCCTGGCACGCGGCGTCGGTAATCTTCGCGGGTGAAATAACCCCGCGCACCAAACCCCCTCTGTTTAGATTCAGGTCGACCGCGCAACATCTACCGTCTGCTCACGACGACCGACTTCCCCCCCCTCGACAGCTTGACACCGTCTCCCACTGCTCACTCTTGATCTCACTCGAGCGCGCCACCGTCACAGCACGACCGTCTAGCTCTTTTCGTCCAACCCGGAACGCTAGGTACGTCTCGGACCCCCCCCCACCCCGTGTTGTTTACCGCGCGCAAAGGACGCTGACGACCCCGCGGTAGACATTGACGACTTCTTTTAACGATTGCCTCTTGAACACACTAGACTGGTCATCCTCTGGTACGGCGACGAGCTCGGAGCGAGAATCAAAACAGAGTCTAGCGACCCCGGCAAGATGGCGACAAGAGTTTGTCGAGCTCGTACAGTCTTGCCTTGTGCTGATGACAGCAGCTACCTGCTGCGCGCCCGCGTACGACGACTAGGACATTGGTCAAGACGGACGAGAATGCTGCACCCCAACAGGCGGCCGTTCGCGCCAAGCCGTCGCTCAACAACATTGCCGGTGTCGCAAAGCCGGTGCTGGCAGGCAAGCACAGTGTCGCGGCAAAGGCTGCTGGCACGGGCGGTATTTCCAAAGTCGGCGCAAAGCGTTCGGCACTGGGCAACGTCACCAACAGGGTACGTCGTGTTGACACTGTACGTTGAGAGTACACCGATTGACGACCGTCTGACAGGAGGCAAACGTCGAGGAGCCGACTAAAAAGGCAGCTGTCAAGGCGCCCGCGGGCACTGGGCCTGCACGTTCGCGATCGATTTCCTCTGCGCCGACCGCTGTGCCCGCGACCAAGCCGCGGCCAGTGAGCAAGCCGGTCGCTTCGACGGCCGGTACGAGCGCACGGCCAGCTCTGCAGCCTGCTGCTCAAATCACCAACCGCCCGACCGCGCCTTTGCCCCGGCACGCACCGCGACCGGCCGCGCAAAAGCCAGTGGTCGAGAGCACAGACGATGAAGCCGGAATCGACCTAGAGGGTGAAGACGCCTCGGAAGTCATGGATGTCGATGGTCACTCTGCTAGAACCAAGCTGAACGGGAGCGGCCTCACGCCGTCGTTGAGCGGGATGAAGACGATGGCCAACGGCGACGGCTCGTCGATGCTCGACGAGGAGGAAGAGGAGGACGAGGACGAGGACGAAGATGATTGGCTTGCACTGGACGAGTCGCAGCAGCGCGACGTCGAGCAGCAGCTCGCAGACGTTCGCGCGAATTATGAAGACGAGGTCGACATGTTTGATACCACCATGGTGGCCGAGTACGCCGACGACATTTTCGGCTACATGGAGGATCTCGAGGTCAGTCCTTGGTCACTCGCGCTGGCCTCTAGCTGACATTTGCAGCAATCGGTCATGCCGAACCCGCGCTACATGGAGTTTCAGACCGAGATCGAGTGGCAGATGCGGACGACGTTGATCGACTGGTTGCTCCAAGTCCACCTGCGCTACCACATGCTGCCCGAGACGCTCTGGATCGCCGTCAACCTCGTCGACCGCTTCCTCTCGATCCGCGTCGTCTCGCTCGTAAAGCTCCAACTAGTCGGCGTGACCGCAATGTTCATTGCCGCAAAGTATGAAGAGATCCTCGCGCCGAGGTAAGCCAGTGCCCCGACTTGACAACCGCCAGCGCTAACTTTGACAGCGTCGATGAATTCGTCTACATGACGGAAAACGGCTACACGAAAGACGAGATCCTCAAGGGGGAACGCATCATTCTGCAAACGCTCGACTTTTCAGTCTCATCCTACTGCTCGCCGTACTCTTGGGTTCGCCGGATCTCAAAGGCAGACGACTATGACATTCAGACCCGGACGCTGTCAAAGTTCCTGATGGAGGTCACGTTGATGGACCACCGCTTCCTCCGCGCGCGCCCAAGCTTGATTGCCGCGATCGGCATGTACCTCGCCCGGAGGATGCTGCACGGTGACTGGGTCAGTCTGATCCCGTCTCTCAAGCCCAGTGCTGCGCTAACGCACACCAGAACGAATCCTTCGTCTTCTACTCTGGCTACACCGAGACGCAGATCCTGCCCGGGGCAGAGTTCCTGTGCGAGCGCCTGGTCGAACACGACTTTGAGAGCGTCTTTGTCTACAAAAAGTACGCCAACAAGAAGTTTTTGCGCGCTTCCCAGTTTGCGCGCGAGTGGGCTCTCGTGAACGATCTGTGATAGCCCGTGCGTGTGCTTTGTGACATTGGCCGAGCGGCGAGCTGACGCTCTTTCCTGGCCACAGATCAGACCTACCCTCGGACTCTACCTCTTCACCGTACATAATTCTCCCCTGTCCTTGACCTGCCTGCTCGGCCTATGCCGCTTGACTCGCTCCCTCCAAGCCATACACTACACTCTCCGGTCCTGATCCCGCAGAGCCATGCATTGTCATGTTTGAGATTGACTCGTGGCACCAGTGCGGATGACAGAATGCATCCCAAAAGAGCTACACGCCATCTCGCATCTTTTCCGCCCGGCGCAGCTAGCGCGCATCAAAGCCCGCTGGCGGGGCGGGCTGACCTTGGCCAGGGATCGCCTGGGGGACCTGCTGTGGCGTCTGCGGCGGGACTTGCTGGAACTGCTGAGGCGGTGGGAAAGGCATCGGGTGGTTGGCTGCGAGAATCAGCGAGTGATCGTTCAGCAAGCCAGAGCGCGACGCACGAGGAGGGCTCTGCATCGCATAGTACATCTGCTGAGGACCTGGTCCCGGTCCCGGGCCAGGGCCAGCTTGACGGTTCGGTCCATTAGGCGAGAAATTGCCCGGCCCGGCCATGTAGTGCGGACCTTCTGTCGTCTCGTCAATCGTGCACTGCTTGGCCCAGAGTCGGACTCACGGGGCATCCCAGGGTTATAGTACATTGGTCCAGGACCCTGCGCCGGACCTGACATCTGGCCGGGGTATTGAGGTGGGTAAGGCCCAGCGCCCTGCATGGGCATTTGCGGCATCATGCCAGGTTGACCATACCGGTAAGGCTGGTATGCGTAGCCCGGGTTGAACCCGGGCCCGTTTGGCGGCAGCTGGACCCCGTGTGGACCGACCACACCCTCTTCCTCGAACGAACCGGGTGGCGGGTGCATGGCGGAAACCGGCGGGAACATTGCGGTGAACCGCTTGCCGCTGTACGGCCATGCTGGAGCTGCTTGGATCAGTCGCAGCGTGTATGGATGTTGGGTGACTGACCGATCGTCGACGCCTCGGCAAGTTTGTTGTGCTTCCACGGGTTGAAATCGTCTCGTACATTGATTCCTGGTGTCCTGCGAACAGGCTGACCCTGGAAGAAAGGGTTCAGAGGGCCAGAAGGAGCCGCTCCACTTGCAACGGGGCTAGCTGCGGCGACAGACGCAGGAGGGGGAGTCGAGTTGGACTGTGCACGTCAGCAAGTTTCAGGTGACCGTTGGAATAGCCGCTTACAGGACCAGCAGCCGGCTGACCGTCAGCCTGCGCGATACGTCAGCTTGTCACAGCGCGTCAGCGATACACTCACCGCCTTGGGCGTAAACGAAGCAGCAGACGGTTTGAAAACAAACGACGAAGCCTTGGGGTTCAGCTTGGCCGCCAGGCTCGTCTGCGAAGTGGCCGAGGGCGTCGGCGATCCCACCGGCTGCGGTATGTTCTGCGTGGCCGATCCCTCCACTGGCACCGTAGGCGGCTTGACACTGGCCCGCTTCGCGCCAAACGCCGGAATCTCTTGAATCTTCATTGCAATCTTCTTCGGCTGAGGCGCAGGCGACGGTTTCGCAGACGCCGACGAACTCGGCGACGCGACCTTTTTGGCGTTTGCGGCGTCGAGAGCGCGGGCCTCAATGTCCTTTTGCTTCTGCTCGTCCTTGGTCAGGATTGGGAGAATGTCTTTCGGGAGAGGGTGGGTCACTTTGAAGCTCTGACCAAACTTGACGAGCTCGGCGAATTGCCGGGTGCGCTCCGTTTTGGCCATGGATTGCTTCTTTGCGTCGAGGCGTTCACGCTCGGTCCCGATGAAAGCCTTGAAGTCGCCAACGACCTGTTTGAGCTCCTTGCCCTTCTCCGCCTGTGGGTTGTCAGTCGTCAATACTGTTGATATTTGCAGATACATACAGGCTTGGCAGCGGCCGCAGCGGCATCGTGTTCTTCAACCGAAACCTTTGGTACGTCGGCCTTGCTAGCCGCAGCCGGTGCGTTGCTCGAGCTCCGCCCCATGCCAACCCCGGCCAAGCCCGCAGCAAGGGCATCGAGTGCAGATGGCGTCACAGCGTTACCGTTCTGCTTTGCAACGGGTGCAGGTGACGGCGTACTGGGCGCCGCAACTTGAACTATACCCGGCGCAATCTGCGACTTGCGAGCGGCTGGTGGGACATAGGCGTTTGGTGCGCGGACGACGCCAGAGTACCTGTACACGTCAGTACGGCACCAGCAGATAGTCATCACGCACTTGTCCTCCTCGTCCTTGCCCGAGTCGTCTACAGCTTGCCCTCGCTCCTCTGCGACATGTGCATTGTTGGTCGCGCCCTACGTAGCAAGTCAGCGTTGCTCTGGTATACGGTTACGCGATGGAAGCCAACGCAACAGTCGAATATACTGACCGTCATGATCTCCTTGGCGAGCCGCTCGGCCTCCTGCTCTCTACGCCTAAAGTCCGCGCCGCCGCGGTTCAGCCTGGTCGTGTACATCTCCTCGTCAAAGTCGGTCTTTGCGCCAAACAGCTTCTCGTTCGTCGCAAATTGGTCCCATGCGCCCGTCGCAGCTCCAAACGTCTCTTCGTCTTTTGACCCTACGCCGTTTGCCCGCGGTCCGGAGGCAGCGTCCAAGGGGGCTGGACCTGCGTTCCATGGCTGGAGCTCGCGTTGCGGCTGGCCGGAGGGTTGATGGTGCTGGTGGGAAATGTCGGCGTCTGTGCGGAAGGACGAGGCGCCGTTTGGGTGACTGTGGGGATCGAGGTGAGCGTTGCGCGTGTCGGGTGGATGGGAAGGATGCAAACTCACCCGTCGTGTGGCTTACCGCTTGATAGAGACGGTGAAGGCGAGGCGACTGCCCGAGGTTGACCGGCCGGGGTGAAAGGCAGAGTCGGGGTCAATGTGCCAGCCGGAGATGAACCTGACCCGGGAGGTCCAGCTCGCCATGACGAGCGTCTGGACGAGTCAACACTATCAAATATCTCGCCAGCAGTACTGTCGTGCTCTCCACCCACCTAGGTGCTCCGCCATGGCCATTGCCCGCATTGCCTCCGGCCGGGCCGCCACCTCGTTTCGTGTTGCGGCCAATCGAGGCCATGCTGAGCTCTCAAGCGTCCCACCGTGCGCTCTACGAATCGGCAAGCAACAAGACGCAGGACACGCCGGCGGCCTGTGCGGTGTGAGCTGAAACGCGGGCGCGAGAAGCATGCACGCGCCTGGGCGTGGCTGAATCACGCACCGAGAGAATAGCAACCGTGCCGGTGCAGTACGACTGTCGCCGGTCTCGCAGGGTGCGTATGTACAGGACCTGGCAGTCTGTACGACTGATCAGGCCAGTCTATAGCGAGCTTTGGACAAGCACGAGCAGCACCCAGGTCAGTGGGCACCGCAGGGGGCGAACGGACAGGGGGTTGGCGCGACTGACGTTAGCACCGGCGATATCCAACCACGCGCGCACAGACGCCTAACCCTCACTGCCTTCGCACCATCCTCTCTCTACCGCCTTCTCATCTCACATCACTCGGAGACTATGTATTTCAGCGACGCAGTGCAGCACGCGTTTTCTTCTTACCATTGACCCCGAGTACAGTATCGGTTTGATCGAAATGGCGACCGAGACCCACAGACATGAACCTGGTTGCGCCGTTTTCACGTACGAAAAGGGCTCGCCACAGACGGCACCCGACGGCACGCTCCGTTACATGGTCAAGCAGTACGAGCAATGTACAGTTACTGATGAACTCGTGTCACCACCTGTTGAGCACACCATGTCAGAGGAACTGTATCAAAAGCATGCGAACCTGGTTGCACTGGGTGTGTTGAAGAAATACGAGTCAGCAACGACCACGGTGGCAGACTAATGCATATGCACTCATATGGGCCCCATCTCGCTTCTCAGATAATGCAGGAGAGCGCGCACATGTCAGTCACCAGAGTGTATGATAGCGAGTTTGCGCTCAGAAGCGCAAGCGAGTAGCCCGGTCGCGTGCAGCTGATCTCCCCAGTGTATCTGCGCGCGTTAGCTACAACAATCAGCGTACGGAAGCACGCACTCGAGCTGCACTACAGGCTTGCCGGCATCTGCGAACGGCTTGTAGATGTCGCACTCGTTGTACACGTTCTGCCGACTGTCAGCTCACTCGCCCAATCTGTTGGATTACGACACTGCCATCGCCGCATCCGGCGAACACTACATCCGGCGAGGATGTAGCCAAGACACGTCTGCCGCGGCGAGGATGTAGTCAAGGCGCCGAGGGACACTACATCCGGCGAGACAGTCAGGATGGCGTGCTAGACATCAGGGACGTCAGAGTTGTAGGCGAAAGCCTACAAAGAAGCGCCGTAGCGAGCGAGATGCATCACGGTTCTTCCCCAATCTAACAGATTA